>OZ007593.1:306581191-306901191 GCA_963931845.1 Maratus michaelseni
AATAAATAGTTTTTGACATTTTAGCATTTTCAAGTTATATTTTCAATTTCCATTCCTCATGTACCTTTACAGTTTAAAAAAAAAAGATTAAATGTTACACTAAGCTGTCAAATACAGAAATTATCTAATCTCATTTTGTCACATAATGAATTTTGTTCTGTTTGCTTTAAAAAATCTAAAGTTACGACCTAGCAGTTTACTTTTTCTATTTCGAACTTTGTCGTAAAATAAAATTAATTATTCATCGTTGTCAGGTTTATCGTTTGCAAAAGAGGAAATGTCAGAGAGCTGCAGTAAAACCTCTATATTTTTTTCATTTTCAAATATTTACAGAGAAACTTTAAACTCTTATAGAATTATGTCATGGACTGTGAATATTTCATTTCGTGTTTTTCCTTGTATTTATGATTAGGAAAAATATATTTTTTAAAGAATAAAGGTTAACGCGATCAAAATTGCTAGATATATAAAATCTGAACTTTATTTAAAATAATTTAGCTTTTTTATTTACTGAAGAAAATTAATATAATAAAATAATAATAATTATTTTTTAAATATTTCTTAATTTGTTTTATTGGATTACGTATAGTTACTACAAAGGAAAAATATAAACTTGGAAAATATTCCTAGGGATAGAGTTTTTTGTTTTACGTTTTGCTGCAGAAATATCTGAAAATATATATTATACCACATCGAAATATTTATAGGATGTTAAACGATTTATTGAACGTTGAACATAATAGCTTTGAAGGTGTGTGCTGCAGACTATTAATCCGAATTCTTCAGATATATCTAATAATCAAAGTAGTTGAATTTCTACACCAAAAGTTAAATATTAATTAATTTCACATCAATTTGTTGAATATGCTAACTTCTATGAAAACTAGTTCATAATTTAATTTTATATTTGAAATAAATAAAAAAATGGTTTATTCAGAAACAACTCTTACAGGATAATATACATCTTGAATAAATACTGTAGATGACATTTATATAACTCATAATTTCAATAAAAGAGAATGCTATGCAAATCTGATATTCATCAGAAAACAACTGTGTATAGTAACTTAACATTTCTTAGTGTAATTATAATACAGTAAAAAATCGTTACCTATTGAATATAGCAGATGCTACACTGTAAAATTAGACAATTTTCCTTTAATCAAGGATAATATAATATAACCCCAAACGATAATATACAATAATCTCTTCCAAGGTTTCCCCGATTGAAACATTCTTTATCTTTAGATGCCTCCAAAACCAATATATTTTTGAGATTTAGACAAGACATGTCTGACACTAATTTTTGGAAACTGATCCGAGAAGCTTTTATAGTGTAATAATAAGTTTCAGCAAACCTGAGTATCGGTTTTTACAACGCTATCAATTCTGAATGAAACATTTTCAACTGCGTAACTGAATTTATAGATGGAAGAACAGATATAACATTAATTGACAAAACAGAATAACATTAACAAGAAACATTAACAAGTAACAGAATAACATTAATTTTAATGTTAAGTTTAATCTTGTTAGTTTATCACGTTTGTCAGTAAAACATGTTTGTTGAACATGAAAATATTTACTTGAAAAGTAATAGCATTAAAAAACCTATATTCAAGTTTGAGAAAACTGATGAAAATTCTACAAAAACTACTCGGAAACTTTTCCTAAATTCAGTGTCAGCAAGAGTTTGTTTTTATAAATGCTTCTTTAAATCTTGAAAATATATTGGTTTGTGAGGTTTCGAAAGATAAAGAATACTTTTCGGGATCGTGGGTAATTCAGACGAGGTTCTTGTATATGTCCGTTCATGTTTATAAATATTTATGCACATTAAGAAAAAAAAATTCAGTGTACTGATGATTCAAATAAATTTCCAATTTGAAGGATTTGATCGACATAAAATCAGCTTACTTATGAGAAAAAAAATCCACGAACACTTCATGGAAATTATGTTACTCGGTTAAACAACCTTAATAATTACGATGAATTAAAATTCGTTATATAAACACTGGAAAGAATGAATACAATAAGCATGAAAAATATCTTGGAAATTTTTTCTGCGTGTATGGAGAAAATGAGCATATTCCGCTTTCGAAAATATTTGATGGACGCTAATTTGTGTTCAAAATGTATCATCTATCTATGTGATATGCTCGCATGTTTTAAAATATTTCATCAAATAGTAATTATATATAAGATGTTATACATTTTTGTATAACATATTATTTAAATGTTTTCATTAAAAAATCATTTATTAAGATAGCTGAAATAAAGTGATACATCACATTTATTTAGATGAAAAGACTATGAAAAGTGACGATAACTTGATAATTTACAGAAACTGACAGAAAAAATATTGAATAGTATAAATGCTTTAGAAGTGTGTGATAAATTTTGAGAACTAAGGTAAATAAATGCTTCTTCTATTTTATTCTTAAAATTCACTTAAAATACTTCATGACAGTAAAAGAAAGGTAGATAAGATTTATCCTACCTGTTGATTCCGCGAAGGTGTGGTAAGTATTATCCAACTTGAGAATAAATCCAATGGCACTATTTAATCACTTTTTCATATCACTGATGAGAATAAAAACACGATATCTTGTCTGAATAAATATTTCTTCAGGATATATTTTATAATTTAAATATTTAATTACTATTAAAAGAAAAAAAAGATTAATTTACATTATTAAATTTACATCACACTATAAAAAAGAACATATATTTTAAGAGAAGTGTTCAGCAGGTCTGCATTTTAAAAAAGTGACTCAGAGACTAAAGTATTTTAGTTCTTGGATGAGAGAAAACACAGTCAAGTCTACGTCATATAGCTTTGAACTCTCGAGGTTACATGTGTAAGTTCTTTAATGAGAATCTCACAGAAAACAGAAAAATACTTTGTCAGCACACGTGTTTCGTTTCACCAGTTTGAAATCGGATGGATGAATAGTCAGGCTCACGATACTAGATGAAATGTTTATATCAGAAATCACTTTCCTAAAAGTGTGTATATGTTTTATTTTGATGCCATTGTAAACATGCATAGCTCTCATCATTTCGATATTTTAAGCTATAATTACAATGTATGAATAATTACAACTATATCTGTACATTGCTATAAAAAAGTAATATTTAAAAATCTAAAGATTTAACTATACTTATAAGTATATCAGAGAAAGGAGGGTACATAGGAAGGGGGGGGGCGCTGCATTGGGGTAATATTCTGCATTGATTTTTATCCCTTTATCGATGAATTTCAAAGATAATTTTCCATTGTTTGACACTGCAGCCCAAACTATAACAGAATTCTTGTTCTGAAAGCGTTTAACAGTTCGAATGTTTTCAAGTAAATCCTCGAAAGTTGATGAATATACGACATCAATTTTAGCTATATAACACTGTTCAGTGCAAAATAGCTTCTCATCAGAAAATATTATTCTGTCAATACATTTTTACCATGCCGCTTCAGCAATTTCTATCAGCTTTGTAATTTTTTTTAATTCTTTGTGAAGTAGTCAAACCGTGAACTTTTCTTTTGCAATAACGGCGAAAACTCATGTCTTCATTTATAATAACTTGCATAGTGTTGCGACTCACGCTTTCTTCTGAAGCCGTTCTATTTTCAGAACGTTGTGGATGTCTTCATATCTTTTTGCAAATTCTTTTGATGCGATCTTTTGTGCAAACTGAGCGTGGATTACCAGACCTAATCGATTTCTACAGCTATTATTGTCCAATAATCGATTTATAGTTCTATACATAAATATTCTATTACAAATAAGGCATTTTAATTGCTTAAAGTTTTTACCTGCGGAAAATCTGCGATCAAAGAGCTGCTGTTTAATCATCATTCTTTTGGTTTCCATCTTTAAAATAATTTTAAATATTTACTTTATACGAAAATCGTCTGCATTAATTAAAAATTGCCAAAAACCGAAATAGATAAATAATTTGTTTTACCAAACGATTAAAATTAATTTTTATTTTTTGGTGTGTAACAGTATTTAGTAGCCACCCTGTATTTATTTTTTGGTGTGTAACAGTATTTAGTAGCCACCCTGTATTTATTTTTATGGTGTACATACACACGTATCATTTCAACGGATCTACTAACTTCCATAATTATTTATTTTTTTTTTAACTCTCTGTTTCCGTCCGTGAACCCATCTCAATTTGTTCAGGTTTAAAGATAACATATATATTTTTCCTATTCCTGTCTATTTGTTTCAAATTTTTTACGTTATAGGTACTGAATGTCTTTAAAATTGGTCAGTAACAGAATCTGTAACAGAATATTGACCATTGATATAAGATATAAATAATACGTTTTTACAATGGCGTTTGGATGGTATACAGATTTTTATTTTATATTTCTTAATTTTTTTACAGAAATAATAAACATTTTAACATGCGGTCGTCAACTACAGTTTGAAAAAGGGCGATATTATTAGCCAATTTAAAATAAAATTACACAAGAACGAAAAATCATGCGTCAAGCATAGATTATGTAACACATTCCAACGCTTCCAAAATAATTTTACAAATCATACCGTTTAATAAGCTGAAAGATAACATATAAGTAAACAATTTGGAAACCGCATAACATATTTAAAAACATAATTTCAGGAATTTCCAACGTATAAAATATTCTGAAAAATATCCGAACACTTTTATTCAGCCCTGTATATGATATATAGATTTGTATATATACTACATAGGATGCTAAATTTTAATTCAGTTAAGAAACGCGTAGCACAGTTTAAAATTCTCCTTCTGGAGTTTCTGTCAATAAACGGAAATGTGTTCGCGAACTTTTGTGCTTCCCTGTATATGATCTACAGAATTTATACACACCACGTAATAAACAAAAAATGAGTTAATTTTAAAATCGCGTTCAGTAACTTAAAACGCAGTTCTAGGAATTATTGTTAGCAGACAGTAGAGAATTCTTTTGTGTGTCCCTGTAAATGAACGATGACTTCTATACGCACAATATTCTGTAGTAAGCCTCTTGTAATGCACCTTAGTGATATATATAAATTTCAATGCGTTTAAAATAGTGAAACATTATTTAAATAAACCGCAGACCATTTTTCTCCATAGACGTAATGTAACGGAATTCTTTTGACTGTCCCTGTAAATTAACTATAAGTGCTATGCACACCCTATTCCATATTAAGCTTCTTGTAATACACCTTAGTGATATATATCAATTACAATGTGTTTGCAATTGTGTAACATCATTAATATAAACCGCAAATGATTTTTCCCCATAGACCGTAATGTAACGGAATTCTTTTGAGTGTCCCTGTAAAAAAACTATAAGTATTACACATTTCAGTTGAAATAGAGAACGTGTTATAGATAACGACAATAACATATAAAAATTGCAAGACAATCCGAGCATATTTACGGGAGTTAGAGCACGGACAGACGGCCAGACGGCCAGACAAACCGAAGTCATAAACACTTTTCAACTAGGTTGGAATATGTTAAAAACCGATAAAAAGCGGCAATTTTTTATTACATACAAATTTTTGTATTTTTAAATTAAAGTTAATAAATATCAGCAAGTAAATGTCAATGAAGTAAATCACAAAACACACTACGGAATTCTGTTTATGTTATTCTAATATTTTTTTTAATAATAATAAAAAATATTTACTGTGTTTGTAAAGTTATTTACGATATCTAAATGTATTGCTAGCATATAAAATGAAAAAGGAATTTAATATACATTAATTATTTTATTATAATACCATAAGCATTAAAAAAATATATTCTCAATTAAAATTGTGACATATGTAATATTCCTATCCTGATGACCCCAATATGTGTATGAGAAAAACACATCCAATACAATTCCAATTTCTAATTTAATCGAAACGTATTTTCATAAGAAAAAAAAAATGTTCACAGAAAATAAATAATTTGTATTCGTTTTAAATCACATATTAAATCTCTATTCATTTGTTTTATTTATTTAACAAGGCTTTGTTCATTATACTTTTAGGCAGCGAACAAAACTTTTTACAATAATATATTTTCTGAATAGATATTTTCCCATTTTATGCAGTATTTAAATAAATGACCAATTTAAGCAAATTATTTTTAAACTGATCAGAACTAATAAAAGTTTATCTTTTCTTGAAAACCATTTTAAAAGCATTAAAGTCACACAAAATAAATTTCCTTATAATTTATGTACAATAATTTTCATTAGTTTCTTTAATGGAATCCTTTCAATGTGTTGCTTCTGATACTAAATATAGAAATTCAAATAGCGTTTAAATAAATGTAGCACTGTATTTAATCAGTTCCGTTTATTATCTTTTAAAGTGTATATGTTATAATTTAGTTTAGTTTGCTATTAAAGAGTGAATGAGTTTTTTATGCTTTTCCAATATCGCCCAAGTTTATCTGTAAAATATGTTTTGTGCATAAAAAATGGTCCGTTTGAAAAATTTTCTACTTTATTATAAAATAATTACCTTAAAATCCCTTTCACAAGTATTTATTATGAAAATTATAAATTTTAGCATGATTAATCGATGCTTTTCTTTTTCAATTAATAATTACTTCATAAGAAATACTTCCACATCGCCGTTCAAATTTTTAATAATAGTATATAGATAGTGTCCATTTTCCATCTTCAACTTAACCGTTATCTCCTCTTTAAATTATAACATGAGAAAGAATAGGATAATCTTTTAAAATTATTGGAACTTAATTTAAATGGTTAATTCCCTCCCTGTTTTTTTTTAATATACACTCAAGAGCCAAAACATTATGACCAAATGTCAATAACGAGTTGGTCCACCTTCGGCCTGCAACACAACTGCAACCAGCCTTGGCATGGACGCCACAAGTCCTTGGTAGATGGCCGGTGACAGATTGTACCATATATTTAAGCAACGGTTACGCAAATCCGAGATATTGCGACTTGGTGGAATTTGAACTCTGAGCTGCAGTTCCATGACATCCCAAATGTGTTCTATTGGATTGATATTCGGTGAGTTAGGCGGTCAGGACATTAACTGGAATTTAGCATTATGTTCCTGGAACCACTTCAACACAATTCAAGCGTTATGACATGGAGCGTTGTCCTGCTGGAAGACTCCATTCCCAGTTGGGAAGACAGACGCCACGTAAGGGTGCTACTGGTCCGCAGTGATGTTCAGATACACCGTAGCGTTCATGGTCTGCTGTACCACAACCACGGGTCACCCATGCAAACATCCCTCAAAGAATAATAAAGTCACCACCGGCCTGTGTATAACTTGCTGTACATTGAGGGAGCAATCGTTCGCATGGAAGACGGCGTACCCTGACACAGCCATCGGCGTGATGAATGACAAATCGTGATTCATCTGACCAGGGAATTCTCTTACAATGATCCATGGTCCAGTCGCGATGTTCCCCGGTTAGGCGTAGTTGGCGATGACGCTTGGCCAACAAAGGCACACGAGTGAGGTGTCTGCTGCGTAGCCCCATATCCAACAGTGTCCGCTGAAGAGCATGCTCCGATACAATTCTACTTGGACCGGCATTGTATTGGGCTTTCAGCTGAGCCACTGTCTGATGCCCGTTTTGAATCACCAAGCTTGACAATCTCCGACGTCCTTTTTTGATAATGTGTGGACGTCCAACACCATGGCGTCCTCTGCTGGTTTCACCGTCATTCATCTACTTTGCATAAGTACTAACAACTTTAGATCTCGAACAACCCACGAGTCGTGCAATTTCGGAAATGCTTGTTCCGAGCATTGGAGCCATTGCAATATCCCTCTTATCAAAATTGATTAGATCCGCAGCGTTTCCCATCAGACACAAAAGTAAGCACAAGAATGATTCCTCAGACTCTCGAGTAGCAGTTAAATATCACTCCCACCTGATAACGTACCTTCCGCGTCATCCAGGCGAGTTCATTGCAAAAAGTGGGGGTGGTCATAATGTTTTGGCTCTTGAGTGTATATATATAGCATAATAATAGGCTCTATTTATTTTCCTTTTCCACAATTACTTAACCCTGGTCACACCTTTAAATTTTATATGAGAAAAATATACCCGTAACTTTTTTGTTATTTTATGCGGTAAAATTTCTTATTCCTTCTAATTTAGTGACATAGCCTAATTACAGATATTGTCCATTTCCCAATTACTACTTAATCCTTTAAATTTCTCCCCTTAAAATTTTAACATGAGAAAGAAGGTGAACTTTTTTTTCAATTAATTATTATTACAAGCAATAATCACCCACCTTCCTCTTCAAATTCTGAATCATAATAAGCTTTGGCCATTTTCCATTTGCACCTTAACACTTATCTCCCTTTTAAATTTCAACATGTAAAAGAAAATGAATTTATTTTTCGATTATTCAAATTTTGAAAGGCCCAGTGTTTCCTCCCCTATAGAAAATCCAGGGAATTATTTAGTGAAGTATTTGTTGATTATTAATATATCCCGAGTCATTGCTTCTCCTTAAAATTCTTAAGAGCATGTATTTTACTATTTCTATTATTTATTTAGTCTATTTGATTGAAAACTGGTTTTGAATTCTTCTCAGTTATTTTACTACAATCAGTTACACTTGCCACTTAATACTCTTAAAGATGTCTGTTTGCGCTAATTTTATATATCCAAAAATGATGTTATAAAACTTAGTTCTCCCTAAATTACGCTACCATAAGTCAAAGAAATTGACGCTTCAACCCAGAGAAAATTGCAGATTCAACTCACAACAACAAGCAAAATAACCCCTATCAATCTTACACATCACCTTATTAAAACAAGAACGAAAAATCCTGCGTCAAGCATAGATAATGCAACACTTTCCAACGCTTCCACAATAATTTTACAAATCATGCCGTTTAATAAGCGGAAAGATAACATCTAAGTAAAGAATTTGGAAAACGCATACCATATTTTTATTTTTTTTAATCAGAAAATTTCAACCTATACAAAATTTGGAAAAATATCCGAATACTTTTATTCAGTCCTGTATGTGATCTATAGATTTGTATACATACTACATAGGATGCTAAATTTTAGTTCAATTAGAAAACGCTTAGCACAGTTTAAAATTCTCCTTTCGGAGTTTCTGTCAATAAACGGAAATGTGTTCGCGAACTTTTGTGCTTACCTGTATATGATCTACAGAATTTATACACCCCACGTAATAAACAAAAAGTGCGTTAAATTAAAAATCACGTTCAGTAACTTAAAACGCACGTCCAGGAATTATTGTTTACAGACAGTAGATAATTATTTTGTGTGTCCCTGTAAATGAACGATGACTGCTATACACAAAATATTCTGTAGTAAGCCTCTTGTAATGCACCTTAGTGATATATATAAATTTCAATGCGTTTAAAATAGTGAAACATTATTTAAATAAACCGCAGACGATTTTTCTCCATAGACGTAATGTAACAGAATTATTTTGCGTGTCCCTGTAAAAAAACTATAAGTGCTACACACTTCCGTTAAAATAGGGAACATGCTATAGATAACGACAATAACATATAAAAATTGCAGAGCAATCCGAGCATATTTACGGGAGTTACGGCCATACGGCAGACAAACCGAAGTCATAAACACTTTTCAACTAGGTTGTAAAGTGTTAAAAATAATAACTTAATGACGCTAAACGCTAATTCAGATATGGTGGAGGCTTTACGGGCAATGGTAAATAGTTTAACCAATGTGGGTGCTGAATTTCCGGATGCTTTGTGACCAACACAAATATCTTGTTACTGATGGATAATGTTCTACCTTCAATTAAGGACACATATCTTCAAACGTAAGAAAACATAGGCGCAATTGTATTATTGTTCACAATATCAAAAAGCCATTTTCTTATATGTTTCGTCTTCAAAATCCTTATACAATATTAAAATTGCTATTGCGAAAAGTTATTCCTTCATTCCAGATGATTTCCGCATTCTTCAGCCTATCTCCCAAATTTCGAGAGTGTAATAATTGGTTCATTTTCATTTCAAAATGCCCCATCTTCAGACAAGCATACTCGAAGGAACAATCTCGCCTGAATATTGAGTTTCATTCTTTGAAAATCAATATTTCAATCATCATCCAGTCTCTGATTTTCGGAGTTGTTCTCGTTTAGAGCATTTTCTTCGTCTCCTCCAATTATTTCTCCACGGGTGGTGGTACCATCTTCACCCACAATCGCTTGTCCTTAAATGAGAATTTACCATCAATTGAAGCTTATCTATGCTTTGGCGTAGATTGGTTTTTAACTGCAGATGTTGTTTTTTTCTGCCGTGAGTGTGCATCTATCAGAACGTTTTGTGTAAATGCCTGCTTTAACATGCAATTCCGTATTAGTCATCACTCGTCGTGTTGAAATATTAAAGTGCGTATTTTTTTTCATTTTTCTACTCTTAGGTTCTTGTGTTGTCAACAGTCATTCTTCTGCCTTTTAGACTTTTCTACTGAATTTCGTTAGAATTTTCTATCATAAATCATCTGCCGATTGTCGTGTTGTTGACAGCACTCTTATACATAATTTTCATTAATGAGCAATTTTTCATTCCTCATTATGTCCCTTTGTTGTTTTTTCGGCTGCCTATTTCTGCAAGAACTATAGCTTGTAGCCACCTGCCATAGATATTAAAAAATGTTTGGGGTAGTACCTATGAGGCTTCCCCAAGTGCGTCATTTTCAGACTGGGTTGTGTCTCACCGAAACGAGTCCCTAGTTCTTAGGAGATCTTCGCAAGAGGCAACTTTGTTCTACACCTGGGCATAGGCCTATAGTTGTCCTACTTAGCCCTCAAATTCTTCTACACGAGACGTACCCACCAACGTCTTTCCTAATTGGCTTTTAGTTATTTGTCATGTTTTGTGCATTGGCGTGGTGCTTGCCAATAAATCGAATATCAGCAAGGCAACACTAGATACCGCGCTTTCTCATTCACTCTCAAAACGTCACAAATGGTGGCTGACCGCGACCAGCGATTGGTCCAAAGCAACGCGCCCATCGTTTTGTGCCAATCGCTGTATGTCTTTCCTCCTAGTCAGCCACCTTTTGTGACGTCATCATAATGAATGAGCAAGCCCGGTATGAAGTGTAGCCCTGATATCAGCGATGATTTTCATTATAATGAATCAACTGCTGATAAGGTTTTTCCATGTAAAGATGACAAAATTTCTCCTGATTTTAAGATTAACAATGAATGGCTAATGAGGATATAACAAGTAATGCTGACAGCTCTGCCAGAACACATTTTCAAATTACTCAATTTTACCAAAAATAAGTTGTTTCTATATAAAATGGGGTTAATTAAAAATTAATGAAAAGGAGTACATACTTAAAGGAGTATATATTAATATATATATATATATTATTTTTTACAGACGATTTATTTAAATTGTTTACTTATATAACTCAGTTTTATTTTAACTGAAAGTTTAGTTTATAAGAATCTATAACAACAAAACAAAAATAAATACAAATTTAATTTTCTTTGAGAACAATTTATAAACTGTCAAAGAAATGCAAACTTTAATGAAAAGTCTTGAATTATTCCCAAAAGCTATGCTACATTTAAATTAACTTCTTTCAGTGAATCGATAACAAACAATGTAACGTTGTTACTTTCTTTTCCACTTTCTCGAAATAACTAAAATAATTTTCCGAGATACATTATCTAAAATTCTTGGTAGTTTCACTTTTTTTTTTCATCCCTGTTAAGAAATTCAAAATAAGTAAAATATATTCAGAAGCAATATCATTTTGAAAATTGTATTCATGTAATAGATGGTTAAATAATAAAACAATATTTTCATCTTTACTCGGCATAACATAATTAAAAGAATATTTTTTTTTATGTTTTACCTACCATATTCTGCAATTTTTCTTTACATAAATATATAACATTTGATATTTAAAATATATGAAAAGTCAGGTACCAATTTATTTAAAATCCCAAGTAATAATTAATGTACTTAAGCATAAAAATAGTATTTTTTGTCATAGGGGACTAAGTATTAAGAACTGAGTCTTAAGAAAATGCAATTTCTCGCTTAATATTATAAACATTTACATAAGAAAATAATTCTAATCTGCATGTAGCATTTCATATTAAAAAAACCCCACCAGGTCACTGATTATCACATTGATTTCCATATATATATATATATATACAGGGTGATTCATAAAAGATGGGCAGAACTTTAAGGGGTTATAGTACACTTAAAGACAAATAATATTAAATAGGAGACTAAGGGTCCCAGACGTATTCCCAAGGAGATAGGGGGCATTAAAGTTTAGGGTCCGAAATTTCAAATGATTATAAAACATGGAAAAATTGGTCGATTCGTTTGCGGTTTTTGCAAAAAATTTTCTTTATGCCAGTATTTTCTTGAAATAAAATTTTAAAGTTCAATTTCAAAAAATGCCGATAGGGGGCGCTTTAGACTTTGGAGTAACAAACAACTATTTTTTAACGTTATTTTTTGTATTTCTTTAAATGATTTCGAAAGCTTAGACTTAAACTTAAATTTTGATCTAAAAATCTGAGTCCTAACGAGTAGTTAAGTAGCGTAAACTGAAATTTGAAATTTGAAACCCTTCTCCCCCCAGAACAAAAATCAGTTATTCCCGATCTTTGTGTCGTAGATTAGGCTCTAACTACTGCCGCGTTTTGCTAAAATTATTCTTTATGTCAGTATTTTCTTGAAAATAAATTTTAAAGAAAAATTTCAAAAAATTCCGATAGAGGGCGCTTTAGACTTTGGAGTAACGAACAACTATTTTATACCGTTATTTTTTGTGTCTCATTAAATGCTTTCTAAAGCTTAGACTTAAATTTTCAGCCCAAAATCTGAATCGTTAGACGTGGTTAAGTTTCTGGGGAGAGGGGTTTGAAATTTCTACTCCTGAGCACAGTTCAGTTTACCATGTCCACACATTGTGTGCTGTGATACGAGGTAAAAAGACACAAATTAGGATTATGTTACCAAAGCATATTTATTAACATGTAATCACAATAAATGTTCAAAATTGTGACCACCAGAGGTTATGCACGCAGAACAACGGCGACGAATGGAACGGCGAACATTCGCGAAAACATCAGGCTTTTCGAGCACTTCCCCTACAGCGGCGGAAAGTCTGGCGACCAGTTCCTCGGGGGATTCAATGGGTGTCTCATACATAAGAGCCTTCAATCGTCCCCAAAAAAAGAAATCGAGGGGTGAAAGATCTGGCGAGCGAGCAGGCCAAGCAACAGGACCACCTCGACCAATCCATCTGTTCGGAAATGTGATGTCCAGATAGTTGCGGACGTCTCGTACGTAATGGGCTGGCGCTCCATCGTGCTGGAACCACATGACCCGCCGGATGCGTGGAGGAACAACGTTTAACAGGTCTGGCAGCACATGTTGCAGAAATGTGAGGTATGTTTTACCGTTGAGGCGTTCAGGAAGAAGGTACGGTCCGATTAGGTGGTCTCCGAGGATTCCTGCCCAAACATTGATGGAAAAGCGTCTCTGATGAGCATGTGGATACGTAGCATGTGGATTGACATCCGCCCATACATGTGCATTGTGTGTGTTAAATGTACCTTCACGTGTGAAGGTACATTCATCGGTGAAAAGCACAGTTCGTCCAAAATGTGGATTTAGCGCGTTCTGCTGCAGAAACCAGCGGGCGAATTCAATACGATTTGGATAATCCCCTGGAGACAGTTTCTGGACTCGTTGCACATGAAACGGGAGCAAATGTTCATCCTTCAGTACCCTCCAAGTCGTGGACTGTGAGGTATCCACCTGGCTAGCCACTGTTCGTGTACTTGTACTTGGCTGCGCCGCTACTACATCCAGAATGGCTTCTGCAACAACTACTGATTCGTCCTTTTTTGCACG
The DNA here is from genome assembly GCA_963931845.1 of Maratus michaelseni. Taxonomy (NCBI): domain Eukaryota; kingdom Metazoa; phylum Arthropoda; class Arachnida; order Araneae; family Salticidae; genus Maratus; species Maratus michaelseni. The sequence continues at coordinate 306,595,084 of OZ007593.1, forward strand.
ACCTGCATTCGACCGGGAAGCGAGAAATGATCCCGTCTCACACAACTGTCTGTGCAAGCGCTCGAAAGTTTTGCGGTTAGGCAACCGCCTGTTAGGAAATCGCTCTCCGTACATTCGTTGTGCCTCTGCACCATTTCCATCTGCCGCTCCGTAAATTAAATGCATCTCAGCCTTTTCCTTATTCGTGAAGGGCACCATCTTCCGATTCATTACTACAGCGACTTACACTTGACTCACCGTTCAGTGGTTTTTATGCCTGAATCGTGTCGAAATTTTGCATACGTGTTCTTCTTCTTCCCCATTTGACATTTGCATACTTTCTGTTTCCTTCTTCACCCGGTGACTAGCGTCAGGAATGGAGCTTTAACGTTTGCATGAGCGACGTTTCCAACTGTGCCAGTGCCTTTATGAGTGAATTCCGACTATGCAGTCCTTGACGAAAGTTGTATTTTTGCCTCGTATCACAGCACAGAATCGTTGGGCATGGTTAAGTAGTGCAAACTGAACTATGTTCAGAAGTTGAAATTTGAACCCCCTCCCCTCGCTACTGAACCACGCTCAGCGATTCAGATTTTGAGCTGAAAATTTAAGTTTAAGTCTAAGCTTTAGAAAGCATTTAATGAGACACAAAAAATAACGGTATAAAATAGTTGTTCGTTACTCCAAAGTCTAAAGCGCCCTCTATCGGATTTTTTTGAAAATTTTCTTTAAAATTTATTTTCAAGAAAATACTGACATAAAGAATAATTTTAGCAAAACGCGGCAGTAATTAGAGCCTAATCTACGACACAAAGATCGGGAATAACTGATTTTTGTTCTGGGGGGAGAAGGGTTTCAAATTTCAAATTTCAGTTTACGCTACTTAACTACTCGTTAGGACTCAGATTTTTAGATCAAAATTTAAGTTTAAGTCTAAACTTTCGAAATCATTTAAAGAAATACAAAAAATAACGTTAAAAAATAGTTGTTTGTTACTCCAAAGTCTAAAGCGCCCCCTATCGGCATTTTTTGAAATTGAACTTTAAAATTTTATTTCAAGAAAATACTGGCATAAAGAAAATTTTTTGCAAAAACCGCAAACGAATCGACCAATTTTTCCATGTTTTATAATCATTTGAAATTTCGGACCCTAAACTTTAATGCCCCCTATCTCCTTGGGAATACGTCTGGGACCCTTAGTCTCCTATTTAATATTATTTGTCTTTAAGTGTACTATAACCCCTTAAAGTTCTGCCCATCTTTTATGAATCACCCTGTATATATATATATATATATAAAACTGAGAAACTATAAACAGGGCAACTCCACTCGATCTGACTATATCTCTAATCAGAACGTAGCTTGCACAAAATTTCACTTTCTCCAGCAAATGAAATTTGTTTACCTTATTTTGTGACAAAAAACGAAAGTATATATATATATATGTTTTTTTTCAAACGGAAAGGAATTTTACCGCCTGAAAGTGTATGGTCATAATATGGATCTGCAAGTTTGAGAAAATATGCAATATAAGCAGTTACACACACAAAAAAAACAAGGAAGAAAGGTGCCCCCAATGCCAAACCTATTAAAAATCTCTAAAATACCATTTATTACATCATTGCAATTTATGTATTGCTGGATTGATTAAATGCCTTCAACACGGTGGTATAAACATTTATTATTATTTTTTTTTAATTTGGGCAAAACATCAGTTGCAGACTGAATTAATTACATTCGGGACATTTGTACTGAATTTATGTCAAAGTATTCCGGAAAAAAAAGTAGAATGAATTATGAATATCGATGAAGTTTACTTCATAATACGTAAATAAACAACCCTTGTTAAATTCTCCCACAACAATAAATTTTAGGTGGTATTTGTCGCAATGGCAACGAGTGTTTTTATCACAAGTTCCGAAATATACATATTTCCGTACATGGCAACCTTGCATTTCTATTTATTTTAAACTGACATGTTAAACATTCTTTTGTTATTTCTTCTTTTCTGTTATTAATCCTTGATCATCCTTTTGATTTAAATTCAAATATGATCAATTTAAATTTGAAAGTAAAAAAATATATTTATCTTCATATAACTCACAATAATTGAACTCAGATTAGCAACTCAAGAATATGTTGCCTTCTTTTATAAAAATACATAAGATGCATTTACAACATACTTCATGCGCGAAAATTAATTACTTGAAAAGACCTCACGCAAAAAGGGTTTAAATACATTTACAAACAGTAATCAGCAACATAATTTTTATGTATTGATGGTTATACTTCATTATGATTTACCTATTGAAATTCCCCGATATGCTTTAAATAATTCTTGTAAGAAGATATATTAAACAATATTTTTCTCTAATGTAAAACAAAATTTCACTTTCAAACTTGCCTTTTTTAAAATATAGTTTCGAAAGTAGCTGTCAATAATATTGAGTAGTTTGAAGAATTTTTAAACATTGCAGAAAATATGATACATTATACATTGTTCTATTGTTCGATTTGAAAACTTTGACGAACAATGTATTGTTCTCAGTCAGTGAGAAAAGGTCATGTTGAAATATAATGAACAACTAATGAAAATCGTAAAAGTTTGGAATATGTTTCTGAAACCATTTATTTTATGAATGAAATGTAACAAAATATATTTATTTTTAAAATATATTAAAATGAAATGTATATATAGAGTTTCCTTCTGAAGACCAACAGCTCATTACAACTTTGAGTGAGTTTTGCAATTTCAATTTTTTTTTATGTTATACATTATCATATGAAAGCATATTAATGGGAAGTAGCGTATTTTAATTTACGAAATTAATTTCTTATACAGTTTTTGGACCGATAGAATATATTTAAAAAATCATTCTTCTTTATATGCGACATAAAACCGTGAAAATTCTGCTCTTCTACGATTACAATTTCCATATATGTATGATATATTCCAGGATATATTGAAATTTAGAAATTTTCGATGTTTTCTTGCAGTAAAATCTGAAAGCATCCTTTATTTTTATTTTTTGAAGGTTCATAATATGAAATTTCCTCCTATTCTCTAAAAATGGATTTTGAGTGGTTTAAAAAATTTTGCATTCTACTTTGAACAATTTTTTTTTCGAAAAACAAAGGAAGGGGAATTATTCAAAATGCGATAAGTTTTGATATAAGATATATAGAATGTAACTAAATCAGTCGGAAAATTTTCGAATCAAGTATTTATAAAGAAAAAAAAAATTAAAAGAAAGCTCTTTTTGATAGAATTACATTGCCCATTACAACACAAATGTTGCACATAATAAAAATTTTGCGGATGGTTTTAGAAATTTTCATATGCTTTAATATAAAAAAAAAAGAAATTTATCTTTTAAGAATATAATTTTTGCCATATTTATGAATGATTTTTTTTCTTATAGACAGGAAAAACGATACAAAAAAATTAAATGCGGTAATTTTAAACAATAAGAAACAATTTTGGATTGAAAGAACAAAACAAAACAAAAAAATAAGTGAACATAATTAAGTGGAAAATATATCTTTAATAGGCGCGGAACATCCAACATTTGTCATGAGTTAAAAAAAAAAAAAATAACGACTGCAGATGCACAAAAATTTCAGCGTATATTTAGGTAATATTGAAGTATGTTTAAAACATTTAATTTTGATTTAAAGTGATAAAAAAAGGGGGTGCGTTTCAAAGTAATAATTAAAATTTTTACTTTGAATAACATTTCATTGCGCGTACGATATGTAATGAAAATTTCATGGGATTTGTGTCAACTTTATCTTAAATTAAACGTCATAGTTTGGACGAGAATTTGAACTAAAACTTTTGTAAATGGTTAGTTAGACAAGGAGTAATTAACTTTTAATTACGAAATTTTGAAAACCACAATTTTTTACGTATTTTCAATCTTATAATTTCTTTCATACTGAACGCAGCTTCATAATTCTAGTTCATTTTCCTGATTATATCAACATTTAGGTAGGGGAAAATTTTGACGCTATACTTCAAACGGTGTTGGAGATATGCGTACAAGAATAAAAAAAGTCATTTTGAGAGATTTAATTGTATTTTAAAAATATAAAATTCATGAAAAAAAAACTACTAATTTATTAACTTATTCCGTATTGAAAATAAAATCAGATGCTAATTTAAACTGATAGACATAAAGTAGTTAGTAAAATGCTACAAAATATAAAAAATTGCGTTAAAAATAAATAATTTTAAATAGTAATAATGTAGCAATTATTCTTGCAAAAAAAAATAAAAAATAAAAAATAAATAATTTTAAACGTACAACTTAAAATTTTGTGTTGAATTAAATGTGTGCTTCTTTTAAAATTAAATAATGCAAATTTTACGGCATTTTTTAGGGATTCTGATATTTTAATAACTGATTTATATACGTTGCAGCACAAAAATTAGGATAGTTTACTATAAATAATATTAATATCAATAAATCCGCATCCAAAACTGTCAAATAAAATAAAATCTCTGTCAAATTTACCAATTTTTAGTTTTTTATAAGATGAATTAGCACCTTAGGCGATTACCATTATATAGCGATTACCATTAATCGGACGATTTCTCAATTATAATGAATAATCATTATAATGCATAATTATTAAGAATTGCAATAATGTTACATAATCAAGAAAATATTATTCTGAAACGAACAGTTTTGTTTCAAATTAAGCACTTAATAGTGAATAAACGTAAACAGCTAAGCAAAATTGTGATAATTTTTCAGAGCTGAGTCATCAAAATAAAGAAAATTGCCAAAAGTGGAAGTCGAAGATAATGTTTTAATGCTTTCTTATTATTATTCACGTATTCAACTAAAAACAGCGAACGCATTTTAGCATATTTCCAAAGTTGTGATAATGTAAAAGCGTGAAAACAAAATTTTAAAAAGCCGTAATGGCAGTTCTCCCGTTAAAGAATTATTTTAAAGTATCTATCATCAGAAAGTAAAATTAAAGGTACTTGGTACCCTTTAAATAGACAAAAATCACGAAAATATCAATTTTGTCATTTTTTGCTAGAAATAAACGTTGGCACTTCGAGTATATTTCAACAAAATTTTCAAACAATCTGATAATTATAAGTGTAGTAGAAACACTTTTTTCATTATTTTCCGAGCACTTTAAATGACACATAGTACATTGTTCAAGCAGTAATATGTTCACTATTTCAACAGTAAAATCTGTAATTTAGAGGTATATAAGTAGAAAAGATTCTCAGTTAGAATTAAGAAAAATGTGATACTTTTGATAATTTTTTTCAAAGCACAAATTCCTTAAATTGACTTTTCACAGAGTGCTCTTTTGTGAAATTTTGCTCTACATCTAAATATTCAACAATTATTTTTCAAATGTCTTTATTATGTTTTATATATACTATCTTTTATATATCTATCTACTTAATAAAATTAGGGATAGACTTTGTAATATAATGAGGAGTAAAATAAATAAATAATTATAAATGGAAAAGTATCCGTGCTTTTTTCAACCTTTTTCCATGGATATATGTGTTTTATTTTTTTACTCAAAAACTAATTAATTCATGTCAAATGAAGCATTAAATTAATAGAGTACACTCTTCTAAACACATTAACAAAATCAGTGTTTATTATAGTAATTTGAAAAATATGAAATATTTTTAAATCGTCGAATTGTTTTGTAAAAATAAATATAATTTAAAATTTTATTTAATTATTTAATAATTTAATTTAATTTAATTTAAAATTATATTTTTGCCAGTTAAACTGTGTTTATCGAGTCATAATTTCTAATTATATGTATAAGAGGCAAGAGAAAATGAATTTGTAAAAAAAAAAAAAAAAGTTCAAGGTCCCATGCTCTTTTAATGCTATTCATAAGAAATACTAGTCTTACATGTCAGATATATTTCACAAATATGGATAATGAAATCTGCAGTAACAACGCTTAAATTGTTGTAAAGTTTAGAAAATTTACTAAATTTTAAATTTAGTTCTATATAACGGATAATTTCTTCTCACAAGCGGGGCATGTCACAAGTGTAATCTACTTACATGATATGAATGACCTTAATATTTTATGTAACAAATTTAATCTTACGTTACAACCTCTAACAATAAAAATTATTTTCGATTTTGCATTATATTGCATTCTATTTTTCATTCTATTTTGATTATGTTGTTAAAAAATAAATAATAATAAAAAAAAAACAGTATGACATATGTTATTAAATATTGGAAATCGAAAACTATGTGTAATGTAAACAACTACAAAACAACAACAACAACAACAGAAAATAACTGTTAAGACGCTACCTAAATATTATAAACTTTCAGATTAATATACATATATATATATATATATATATATATATATATATATATATATATATATATATATATATATATACTGTATAATAATGGTAACAACAATGGTATTTTTAACTGCTTTTTTAACCTTATGAGCGTTTTGAAAAAGGGTAAAATTGTAATGTTGTTTTTACTGTATTTTGTTTTAAATGCTGAAAAAATATGATTCTTTCAGCGTTATAAATAAAACTTAATTACAAATATGAATATAACCCTTGATACTATTAATCATTCTTCAATGTTTTGAAAATTCATTAAATCTATAGAATTATATTATCTTAAACATTGCATATATTGCAGTGAAACCTAGAGCTTAGTGAACGGAATATTACTTTCTACACGCTTAGAGGGTTAATATATTAGATGTGGAGTTTCATGCGTCCTTTTTTCGCAGTAGTATCAGTAGCAACAGCACTAATAATTTTATTTATAACTTAAAAATGAAATAAAACTGGTTTCTTAGGAAATGCCTTCACATTAAATATATATTTCTGACATTTTACTGTGAATTTTAATATATTTATATTGCTAGTAATTTATGTTTCCAAACAGCTTTTTTTACACTAAAAAAATATGGATAATGTAAAATAAACATAATGCTATCGCACATAGTTATCGTTGAAATTCCCGATGTTAAACTACAGAGGATTTTAATAAATTTTAAAAATTATATTTTTTACTCATACGATGTAAAATAAAGAAACATTCTCACATGAAATGAATTATATTGTTCAACTGCTATCTTTAATAATAATAATATTCTGTTTATTAAAATATTAGCGAAATAATATATTAAAAATATATTTGTTTAAATATTTGCGGTAATTATATAAAAATCATTAAAACTCTTTGTTTAATGCTATTAAAATAAACCGCTTGGTAATTTGTAGAATAGAATCCGTAAGATTTTTAATTATCATATATAAAATTAATGAAAGTCTATCACATAAATATGCTGATATCGGAATACCATAATTAGTTACGGAAAAATTAAAGTAGTCGCATAAAAGTAATTTCAAAGTCTTGGATGTTTTTTCGATAAGGCGTAATTATATATTATAAATTTCAAATATTTTTAAATTGGAAACTTCAGAACGTTCTGATTAATTGCTGAAATCTGCCTTGTGGTTATACTACACTTGATAAAGATAAATTTAATAAACGATCTTTTTAAAGAAAATGAATCCACTTAGGTATTTTATGCATATTTATATGATTAATTATAAATAATAATAAAAAAAATGTTTTTTTAATGTTCTAAATATATCAATAGCTTTTAAAAGAAGACTGTCTGTTAAAATTTCAAAACAAAAAATGTATAAATATTTTTATTTTAAATTCACCTTTCAAAACAAATTACTTGAAAAACAAAACAAAAATAAACACATTTCTAAGAACTATGATAAAAGCTTTCTGTAAAATATTTGTTATATGCAAACACCAGTACAAAATACATTAGATGGAATTATCGGAACTGTCAGATGAAAGAATACGTAAAATATATGAATAGAGATGTGAAAATAAAAAAATTAATAAGCATATATATATATATATATATATATATATATATATCTACAAAATGTTTCATTAATGAATTTTTTTCTGCATATTTCTGTAAGCTGTTCATTCTTGCAATCCTTATTCCACGACGAAAATATTTGTAAGAGCCAAGCTAGTAACACTAAATCACTAGCAGTGTTCTTTTCGAATTTTTCGTTTGCATTTCAATATATTTAAATGTATTTGATATTTTTACTTACCCTCATACGTAGTATAGGGTAAGTTTTGTAATCATTTTATTATTATTTTTTTAATTTATTTATGAATTTACATGTTTTAGAAATTGGAGATTCCGAAAAACATATTTTTAGAAAATAAAATTGCCGTCCGTCTGTCTGGATGTGTGTCTGTAAACGCTCTGTAATCTTCCAAACAAATTGAGGTAGATAATTGAAATTTGGTATTTACTTAGTATGTAATACTGAGAAGAAGCCTATGGAATTTCAGCAACCTCGATAATAAGAAAGTATCTTTTTCGGACTCTCGAAATATTGGTTCTGATAAAAGGTATATAAAACATTTCGAAATTGTTTATTTTATGGATTGTATATAAAAGACAATAAAAAACATAAACTTTTCATAAAGAATTAAGTCGATTGGATAATCAGTTGCCGAGATATTTGTAATCATATTTTCTACAATCTTCGATTTCTCACGACACTGTATTTAATTCAAATTTCAATTCAAAAATATACTTTAATAGGACATGAGACGCTTAATCCGACGCAGTAAACTGTTAGTTAATATGATTAACATTTTTGGAGTTATAAGGATGTTTCTTTTACGCAATTCTGTAATAGATCATTTAAATTTTATGACGTCATCAAACCACGATTTTATTCGAATTGCAATGCATTTTATAAATAGTTTACACATGTTTTATATTTATGTTTTATATTATGCATATCCATGATGGGGGGTAAGTATTACGGTGGCCCCATCAACTAGGTTTTTTTTGTTTTGTAAAAGCATATATCACATTAATATCTAACCTGGTACATTCTTACTTTATCAATTATATTGGCAGGTTTCTTTTTCTGGGGACTATTTCCCTTTCAGAAACTGTTTCGAAAATTGAAGTAATCCTCAAAGAAAAACAAAACTGCAATCAAATTCGAAAAAGTATTGAAGTATCAAGTTGCACATCATCTTCAATTATCCTTAACAAAGCTCACTTATATAAATATATTCAAATACAATGAAAAAAAATATTGAGAGCGATGTCAGTAATTTATAATTAACTTTAGAGTGTCTTCGTGTTACCAAGGTACCTTCTTGAAACTAATTATATAGTACATAAACATGCTTTGTTTTTTACTTTAGTTAGCTACTTAAGAACATTTAAAATGAACATCTTCAGTCAATACTGAAAAAAAAGACAATCGCCTGCAAATAAAAATATTTAAAAAAGACAGTCCGCATTTTTGTTTTTGGACTTAACTAGTATTCTATATATGAACCAAAGTGGATCAAGTCTAAAAGTAAAAATAAACTTGTCTGTTGTGGATTAATACTTGTTATTAGTGTATATTTTCAGGACCATAGTGAATCAAGTACCATTTTCACTGTGTCGTATTCATTTGATAGACCTTATGTAAAAAAACATTTCAGGAAAAAGTGGATCAAGTCCCGTAAATTATTATTTTAAAATGAATTGACAACTAAATTATTGTTTTGAGTTTTGAAATTATGACCCATATTTACGTTAGTCTTCGTACTACAACAATAAAAAGAAAATTATCCTCTAATCACGTTAGGATTCAAGTAATGTAATAAACTTTAATCTTGATTATTTCAAAACTATAATTTACAGACTTGATCCACTTTAGAAGTGAACGCCTCATATGATGTCCTATCAGATGCTCATCTTGTCGAATTTTAGCGAATACGCTACAGAATAGATGAGATGAGCTCCCGATAACATACTAACTATAGCAGTAAATTTATTTTTTGAGGAATTTACATGATTCGAGTTACCAGGTATTTAAGCTTTTAGAATAACACGTAGAATGTTTCTTGGGTTTTTGATTTGCTTTTTAACAATTTCCAACATAGTCGATATGCATTTATGACTTTGTTGTGTCTGAATATCGTCTTCCCATGTTCAAACTTTCATAAATTTCTCGGAGGGTCATATAATTCATATATGTCATAATATTTACAATAGTATGATCACAATTGGAAATGAAGTGTGTAGTACTTATAGTTTGTTTACAGGGGCAATGAAAATAATCCCGATACGTTATAGTCTATGGATAAAAATCGTTTCAGATCTATTTTAACAATTATTTCAAACATAATGAAATTGTTTTGCATATTTTTAAGGTGGATTAAACATGTATGTTGTTGAATATATAATTTAAATCATTTATCAATCATTTATAGGAACACACAAAATAATTCTGTTACATGATGCCCTGAGGAGAAAATTGTTTACTGCGTATTTTAATAATGTTACAGTATTTCAAACATAATGTAATTTATACATATTATAGAGGTGCAGTACAATATATTTACTATTGCATATGATGTGCATAAAAGTTTTGTTCATTTAAAGTGATGCAAAACTAATTTCGCATGGAGTAATTTATATGAGAAATAAATGCCGGAAGTCCATCTTTAGTGTTGGTATGTGCTTTTAAGATGAATTATATTTTTGCATTCTACAATGTATGAATAAATTCTCTAGATCATATACAGCGCTACACAAAATAATTCATAAGCGTTACTGTTTGTGAGCGTGTATTGCTTAATGTTTTTTTTTTTTCAAATGAGTTATCATTTTAAATCTGAGATTTATTTTGCATACCTAACAGTGTTTGTGGAATATACATAAATGCATATACAAAACAGAGGATACATTAAAGTCTACAGGTGGTTTTTTTTAAATTACACTTTCAGTTCTGTTATACGTATTTTCATCAATTAAATTTTAAATTAATATGAGGCGTGACAATAAAATGCAGATAGATCTGCAGATAATATTCAGGGCTGTACAAAATTCGAGTGTATTTCCCTCTACTAACGGAAATTAAAGAAGAGGGATTTTCGACTGTGCTATGCGTTTTGTAACTAAGTTAGAATTTAGCACACTATGTGCAGTTTATACAGATCTAAAGAACATGTACAGGTATGCTCAATAGAATTCGAATACCTTTCCAGATATGGACAGAAATTGCTGAAATCTCGTTTTCAAATGTGTTGCTAATGTAATAGGATAAAATAAAATTGTTGAATAAGATATCTTTTTTCGTTTTTTTTTTTATATGGTGAAGTTTCGTTACTGTATTCTTGAAGTGTTGGAAAGGTTTTCATAATCTATGCTTGACGCATTATTTTTCTTTCTTGTTTATATAATTTGTACGTATGAATATGAACCTATAATTCTCTGTAAGTAAAAATTCAAGCCAAATTTCAAGATTAAATAATGCCACATAAAGAAAGAAAACTATTGTTATATCTAACAAATCAGTGAAAATTACTCATTTACTAAAATATCTAAAAGTTCCAAAATTTGTATATTCAAGAACATCAAAAATAAGCATTTTTGAAGTGAAGAATACTTTCGAGGTGCTTAAGGACTAAAATCATCGTTCAAAGCGAAATAACGAGCGACGATGACGGAATTGATGATGTGTTCGAAATTGCCACACATTAACTATCCAGTTCATTTTTTTTATTGATGTCCAATGCTTCATCAATGATATTTTAATGGTTACTCATTGTTTATATTAATTCTTTAATTCATTTTTTAATATTTAAAATTATTTATACAAAATCATCATATAATTTAATTTTTTGCATCTGATTTTAAATAAATTAATATTCTGCAGATAATTTATTTTTTTTAATTTGTAAAAAGAGCAATTTTTAACAAAAATATAAAATATTGGACAATTAGAGTTAATTGAAAATTTGCAGATAAAAGTTCATCGTACTTTGGTGCTAATTTTTCTTATGCGCATAAGTGTAAAAATGTGTAAAGCATCGTGATGTTGTTTGTATTTAAAGTCAAGATCTATTCATTAAATGGTGGATTCTCGTAGCCAACGTGTTATTTCATAGTTTGTCTAAAGTTCTGTAATCGGCTTTGAAGCCAAGTTTGGTGTCAAACATTAATAATATTGGCAAAAATGTAGTTTACAATGTATGATAAAAGATAGGAGGTATGTCGGTTCATAGTTAACTTTATACTGAAGCTGGCATAACTAATTTTCATGTTTTACTGATCGGGGCAGTAACAATTTTAATGTATTTTTGAGATTTCATTTCAAGAAGTTTGTTGCATCTAGGTATATTTTTTTAAGTGGGCGAAATGCTCATTTTTGCGTTATTCTTATCGCGACATTACCCGATGCTATGAAATCTTCCAATTGTACACCGGAGTTGTTTCTACATTTTCTTCTCTAGAGGCTCTGTAGTAAGTCCATAACATATTTTGCCAGGACAGTTAAACTATTTTGAATTGAGTGCAACTGGGTATTTTTAACAAAGATTGAATTAATTACAACACGAATGACTCATGCCCAGATAAGCAAAAGGTCAAAAGTTTATGTTTAGGTGTAAATGTTTATAAAACTCTACAATGTTCGTACACATATGCACAAAAATATGTTACAACAATATAGTTAAATATGTGCTAAGCCACACTCGTTAAAATATGTCATTTGGCTGGAAACTCGAATAATGAAATTTCCGGGAGGATCATGTTTCATCCTCTTATTGATTACAGCTATATCTCTTTAACAAAAAAAAATTTAGCTGATGCAGTCCATCAATCAGTAGTATGCTTAAATCAGTAAAAGTATGTTTAAAAGAAAAAAAATATTGTCATGTCTGGCACTCAAACATTTTAAAATGTATGCGCTAAATGGTGTCCTAATCTAGGAATCACGCACTGATTAAGCTGTTGAAAATGATGTCATTCCCAAAAGAAAAGATCGATTTCATTCATGAAAATAAAGCATTTTTTTTTTATTTTGTGAATATAGAGTCATTTTCGATGTAATTTATATCTGAACGTAAATAAAGCAAACTGGTATCATCTAGTAAAATAACTTTGGTACGTATGTTTGGTAAAGAAATAATTATTGGTGAAAATTAGTAATGTATTGTGAAAGAAATCTTTTGGTTAGTCAAAATTATTACAATTATGTATTTTGTGACTTGTACCATTTAGTCGGACTTTATAAATGTACTTAAAATATTTTTCCCAAACAGGGACAATCCTCCAATATTTTTCAATATCCTCCAATATATTTAATCCTCCAATATTTTCGTTACCAACTGTTGTAACGCTTGAATGTAAAATATCAATGGTTTCGCTTTTGCACGATCAATTAATTTTACTTGTTACAAATGTTTACCTCTAGCTCGTGCGAACAACAATTTTCATGACGCTTTTCATTATTTATTATACATTATTTGATGTGAAATCACCAGCAGCGTTCATAAATTTATGTTTCATATATCTCTGCTAAGCGATACCCATTTTGACATTTTGCACTATTAAATGTAACTTGTAATAAGTTGTTAAATAGTATTTTTCGAAGTTCATAAACATGTGTTTCCAATATCTCCAGTAGGTTGCGCTTTTTAAAAACAAACTAATTCACAATCCTTAAATTTGATAGTTTAATATGTTAAAGTGGATGAGGTGGCTTCGCATATTGCGCATGCTCTTACAAAATCTTTCCAAATACGAAAAAAAAATATCATTAAATTGATATAAATAAAGTCTGCAACACATATCGTTGTTTAAATGAGTAAATACTTTTGCGTCAATACTTTTGAATCATTCAATATTACACGTTTCAATAGCCCGCAATGAAAACAAGTACTTTAATTATTTCATATGATAAGAAATTCATCCTCATTATACGTACTAATTAAACATACTCAATATAATGATCTTCAGGGTTCTTCCTTATTAGTTTCTATTGTTCAAACAGAATAATTACGCGGCTAGTTGATAAATTTTAAAAATTTAATAAATGCGAATGTTTCTCCACTTAAAAGTGCATTCATCTATATATCTTATGGAAACGAGATATAGAATTTACAAGCATATTAATGATTACTTTATACAAAGCTGCAACTTTTCCGGTTTAATATTTTTAAAACCATATTTGAAGAAGGCGTTAATATTAGCTTTTATTTAACTTGTATTAAAATTTTTAATACATCGTTAATTTCAATTTCTATGGAAGGACTATCTTAGTGCAAAGAAGTTTTATAAATTGCACTTTGAAGAAATTTGTGTTTGTAATTAATTAGTCACGAAAAACACAGAATGCTATTCACACAAAATACAATGTTACCAGAAGTTTATTACTTAGAAGTTTTCTGATTCATATTAAAAAAAGATTTTTGAAATTGTTCTTTACGAAATATATATATATATAAATTCTTTAATAAACTAGTTGATGATTTATAAATGTCAAAATTAGTAACATTCGAAAAATGCATACCGAATAGGTGTGTTTATTTTCTGATTTATTTAATAAGTAAAACTTACTTCCGTTTATCTATAACAAAAACTACACACCGTACAATGAAAAATACATCTGCAAAAAATGCAATTTTAAATCTTGTTCATCGTTATTACTTTCTTCTATCTATAATAGAAAGTATTATAATCAAAATTCATTTTGACTTCCGGTTTTCGACGAACAATTTAGGGGTCAGAGATCCTGAAAAAAAAGACGTTTTTACAAAATGTCTGTCTGTCCGTGTATCCGTGTGTATGTGTGTTCTCTTTTTAACATCAAAAAGTGTATGCAGGTATGTATATAATTCAACCAAACTTCATATGTATGTTTTGGACTATGGCCGTCAGGTCACATTTAAAATTGAAGATATTTCCCCTGAAGGGGGGCTGTGATAGCGAGTTTTCTTCTGTATCATGGGCTGGTGTATCAAGTTATGCATAAAAATGAACCGAACTTCATATATATGCTTTTGACAATGGGCCCAGTGAGAAATGGGGATATACCCCCACAAGGCGCACTGTGATAGCGATTCCTTTGCGATTTTTTTATTTTTTGCAGTATAAGTGAATAATTTATGAATATTTTTCGACGAAATTTGATATTTAGATATGATGCAATAGGGCGAGGTTTGTATCATGTGCAGTTGTGTCAAGTTATGCATAAAAATGAACTAAACTTCATATATAAGCTTTTGACTGTGGCTCCAGTTAGAAATAGAGATATTTCCCCACACGGGCAATGATATAGCGATTTTCTTGATTTTTACTTTCTTCTATCTATAATAGAAGAAAGTATTGTAATCGAAATTTTTTTCGACTTCCGGTTTTCAACGAATTTACACGTTTTAGGGGTCAGAGATTCCGAAAAACATGTTTTTACAAAATGTCTGTCTGTCCGTCCGTCCGTCTGTCCGTCTGTCCGTCTGTCCGTCTGTCCGTCTATGTGGCTTTTAATTGTACCATCTAAAAGTGTATGAAGTTATGCTTCAAATTGAACCTAATTTTTTTTCTATGTTTTTGGCTATGGCAAGCAGATTCTATCAGAATTTGGGGATATTTCGACGAAAGGGGGCGCTGTGATCGATATTTTTGTTCCATTTTCACTATTGTACCATCTAAAAGTGTATAAAGTTATACTTCAAATTGAACCATATTTTTTTCTAGGTTTTTGGCTATGGCAAGCAGATTCTATCAGAATTTGGGGATATTTCGACGAAAGGGGGCGCTGTGATCGATAGTTTTGTTCCATTTTCACTATTGTATCATCGAAAAGTGTATGAAGTTATGCTTCAAATTCAACCACATTTATTTTCTATGTTTTTGGCTATGGCAAGCAGGTTCTATTAGAATTTGGGGATATTTCGACGAAAGGGGGCGTTGCGATAGCCATTTAAAGATTTCAAATTCAAAAAAGATGTGCAAATTCAAAAAAATTAGAAATCCTAAAACTTATTTTTCGTTAAATGTTCGGCCTTGATCCGGAGAATCCGGAGCAATTTTTGTTTTGCTTCTATCTTAAAAAATGGCTGAGATACAGCGGTTTGAAATTTTAGGGTGGCTGACATTTTGAAACAAGACAGCAGAATTCATCCATAAACGGGTTTAATTTATGAGTTTTAGTTAACATGCTTTCGACAAATTTTCTTTCATTGTTGTAACCATTAATCCTATTATATGCTTATCACTATATATTTATATTCGCCAACGTCAAATTCTCGCCAAACTTGGCGACAATTGGCGGAATATCGCCAAATTTGGCGACCAAAATAAGTTGCCATAAATGAAGCCAACTTGGCTGTAGAGGACTAATTTGGCGATATTCTCATTCAAATTCAATGTTGACGAGAACTGGGATTGAATCTTCTTTATTTAAGTTCCACGCGTTTTATCTTCGTGTTTTCCATTAAATTAATTAGCTAAAATCATAAAACCAAGGAATAGGAAAGCTATGTGTTCCTGTCGGTTCAGGCCAGAAGGACTTTTCGTAGTTTAGTATACATCGGTTGTTCGCATCCTTGTAACCCGACCATTCGCACGCAGCTGACGTACAACAGAATGATGAAAAATATTGATTTTATTGGCGATGTGATAGCGAATTTTGAAGTATTAACATGACTGAGATAGAAGAAAGTTTTGGGATTGGCACATCCGACTAGTTTTCAGTTTAAGTGAATAATTTATGAATATTTTTCGACGAAATTCGATATTTAGATATAATGCAATTGGGCAAGTTTGTATAAAAGTTTGAAGTAAATTGAGCTGAAAGGGGTACTGTGATAACAAATTTTGTTCTATTTTCGTGACGGACACTGTAGCAGTTAAAGAAATCATACTTGATCACCCATTTGTCCAATCTAAGTTTAATTTACAAATTTGCAGCATTACAACCATCGAGTACTGAACTTCAATTAGGATACGACCCCTAAAATATGCTCATTTTAAAATAATTAATTTCTCTGAAACTAATCGCAGGAATTTCATGAAAATTGGTGTCTAGGCTTAGTTTGAACTGAAGATTTAAAATGCCTTGTCAAAATTGTCTCTTGCCTTTGAAAGAAAAAAATTGGGTTTGTTTTAATATGTACATTGTTCCCTAAGGATATTTTATATACATAATTTAAAAGTATAATTTATTTCCGATTGTATGTTATCAGTAACGTTCTCCTACAATAATCTGCTGCAGAGTTTGTGGGAACTGTTCAGATTTTTTTCTTTCCACGACTGTACATATTCTTCAGCCTGATACCCAATGCTGAAGCAGACAACAAGTATGTTTTTTTCTTGCATTCTTCCATATCATCATATAAAGAATACCAAAAGGCAAAAGCTTCGAAAATAATGTATGCATTTTAACGGATCATTTATATTTTATTTTCCAATCAAATACAAATATATTCAGACATATTAAAAAAGTTATGCTTCAATTACTTATATTTGTAGGAAAATAGGTTCTACTAGCTCTAATCAATGTATAACTGTAATAATTTACACTGTTAAAACTGGAGGTGACAAACCGGTGCCGTTTGGGACCTTGTGATATGGCGGAGCCAGTTGGTACCTTAGAGTGCCTTCGAGCCTTGAAAATGTGTTTGGGGTGCCAAATCGTCTCTCACTGTGTGTTTGAAGCGAATTAAGGTGCCTTGCACTTCGTATTAGCACCTGGCAGGGGGATTGGCACTTGCGCTTGCGCATGTAACGGGTTCCCCCTTCTTCTCGGCGGCATCAGTTAGATCGTAAACAGTAGAGAAAAGTTATGGCTGCCTTTGAGAATCGCAGCGTACACAAACACGTGTCGCGTGATATGATATTTCAGTCTCATTAATACCACAGACAACATAATCCTTATATTCTAGTCAGTGATTAATACAAAATAACGCCATTTATGGAGAATAAATAAACAGATCAACAAAACTTTTCAAGTATTTAAAGCAGTTAATTACAAGGCAGCAGTTACAATTGCAGCACTAACAAGTACTCGGGAATATCACTCACTTTAAATACAGGTATTTGAAACAGTGTTTTCAGTGTTTTTGTATATTATGTTTTATTATTGTTATATATTATGTTTTATTATTGTTATATATTATGTTTTATTATTGTTATATATAATTTAGATGTGTTTTATAATCTTGATGTCGAAAGTTGAGATTTTTATCTCGTGAAAGTGAAATTATGTCGCAGCACTTGTCTATTATTGAAAATTTAATGAGCAGCATTGAATAAATGGATTGCTCAAAATAATTCAAATATATTAGTCTCTATGGCTTGTTTTTGTTTGATATGACGTTTATAGTACTTTATGATTTCAAACACACGGAAGATTAAGAATAGTACTAATATATATATATATATATATATATATATATATTATATATATATACACTTAATCATTTGGTAGCCGTTCTGTCAATTAAATTACATGAGAAAACATTGCAGATCAACAAACCTTCAATATTGGAGCTATTTAAACAAATATCACTTCAAAAGGAAGTTAGAGAAACACGGTGTATAACAAGTGAAGTTTTTGTATTATCTAATAACAACTTAAAAAACTCTTTGAGTTTGTGTTTTTTTTTTCTGTGAACACATAACATTATATCGCTGTATATAATATAAATAGGTAATCAATTGTTACCCTTTATAATGTATTTCAAACCCATAAATGTTAGCTAAATATAATAAAACACAGTGTGGTGATTCCGGTACAAACTCATCCGAACAATGAATGGGAAACAATACCGGCTTTTTGAACGTATATATTTTTTTACTATTATTTTGCCGGTTAAATTCCGGTAAAAATATTTCTCCACGTGTTACTTTGTTTTTATAAGTGAACAAAAATTCATATTTACTGGGACGTTACTAGAATAGCGTGTATTTGGTTTATTTTATCTCTATGCATTATAACTTTTTTGATGCCATTTTTATTGCAATTAAAAATAAAATATATTTTTACTTAAATTCACAGTGATTAAGCACAAAAGTACACGTATATAGTGCGTCCTAAAAATTTGTGTCGGTGAAAATGCGTTATGCTTAGCTTGAAATGTATTGTATATTGATAAAACTAAAAAGAAAATTAGAAGATTGTGCCAACATAACGTAATTTTGTCTGATTTTTCGATTGTTAATAATAAAAATTTGAATTGTAGCCTTTATTGATTACTTCATCTTGATTGTATAACATGATTACATATTAACGATTTTTTTTAATTATACGTAAGATGAATAAATGTTTTAACAAAGAATTCAGAAAAGTTTAGGATAAAATTATTAAGAGTAGTGTGTTATGGTAAAAAAAAAAAAAAGTTTGAAGCGATTACGGAGCATTAACACATTTGCATACTTAAAACAATATAAATAGTTCAGCGTTTGTTTCCAGCTAATGTAGCATAACATATGTAAGACTTCTTAAGAAACCGAAAATTAGAGAAGAGGTGTTACAGACGCACCGGGGTTGGCGAGATTTTTGTTTTGTGCCATTTTGGCGAGAAAACCCTGTTTGCGGGTAACTATGAGGCATAGATTGCGAAAACAACATGTTTTCACAGCATGTTTTCAGCCTGTACACTACTGTTATATTTATTTGGTGACAGAAAAATGACAACTTTTTTCTACGAGATAAATGGTATTAATTTGCATAATGCGAATTATTGGGTGTAAGGAAAAACATTATATTAATATTGTTAAATATATATATATATATATATATATATATATATATATATATATATATATATTACTAAATTATATAATATTTATAACATTACAAATGCTAAATGAAACCGAAAAAGAAAAAATGCCAATGAAAATCTTTTCCAAAATCATTTTTGAACAAATTATCTTTTATTTTGTGATATAAGCATTCGTTGTGTTCTTTATGATTCTTGCTTCTTGACTTAGTATTAAAAAATTAACTATAAACGCAAATGCGGTTTACATATGTACAAAAAAAATTATACGCATGAGTTGCAAACGAACAAATTCAAAAATTCATTTACGCAAATAATTTTCCGTAATCACATATTTAATATTTAACAATATGGCAACGACCATTATGATCTATTCAAAAAATAAATAAATTAATTTTAAAAAAATGTATATATATATATATATATATATATATATATATATATATATATATATATTCTAAATATTTTCTAGTTAAAAAAATAATAATATATATATAGTATTCATAAAAGATAATCATGAATGAGTATAGAAATTCTTTCTGAAATTTCACAGTTACTTCCCCGTTAATTCTCTCCATCTCTTTGAAATTTCATAGTTACTTTACAATTATTGATTGCCCAATTCTCTTTCAAATTAATCTAAGGAAGAAGTATTTATTGGAAAAAGGAATAACGGTATTGATTTTCTATACAAACAGTAGTTTTATATTGATTACAGGTGATATGTTTTTGAAATATAGAATACTTGACCTAGGGTGATAAAGATTTATTGGTAAATTTATCTTTCCTCAGATTTAGATTCATTGCAATTGTTTTCAAGTTTTCTTGATATGGAAAAACTAATAATTCTTCAAAACATCTATTTATTCTTATATGGAAGAAATCAGAAAATAGCTGAGTTTTTGAAATTATTTTAATTACAACGTAAGGATTATTATACTCATGAAATTGACATATATCAAATCTTTATTTTTAACAATTTCCAACGTAGTTGAATTTATTTACAAATTCGGATTTTCTGTCTGTTTGCTCGTCAGTCGTCTAACGCTCGTAAATGTACTTGGAATATCATGTAATTTTTATACGTTAATGAGGATTACTACAGAACGTTCAATAATGAAAATTAAGTGTTCAGAATTATAGTTCGTCTACAAGTGATACACAAAATATTTCCATTACATTGTGACATTCGATGAATAATCGCTTGCGGTGTTGTTGTTACATTTTTGTTATGATATGTTGATGTTATGATATTTCAAACATAAGGAGACTGATATGCTACACTGAGAGGGAGCACAGCATGCTTTCGCATGATTATAGAATACGTAGCATTTATATTTCATTTACAGGGTTGCACAAAAATTTTTAATTCCATTATGACATATGAGGACAAATTCTTGCGATGCATTTTACTTATGTAATACTTTAAATATAATGAAATAAATAAATAAATATATATATATATATATATATATATATATATATATGTATATATAAGTTATAGTACATCTATATTTAGAGACAAATAATTAAGTAAATAACTAAAGACTTTAGCTATATGTTTAAATTTAGATTTCCACTTTTAAATTAAAAATATTTTCAAGTTTCAAAAAATTGAAAATTGTAACGTGAATAAAATTCTCATTTGTGTGAAAACAAGAAAATAAATCTGAAGATCTTTTGAACCCAGAAGGGCTTAAGATTTATTGAGTAGCTTTTTAGAAGTGAAATTACTTTTTACCGTCATTTTTATCCTACTATACAGACATTCTTCTTATCTATTGTAAGAAAATTCCTTTTGAAAAAATAAGTAAGAATATACTTTTCTTGAAGAGGTGGAAGTACTGTATATTACGAACTTGGATTCATATTCATAATATATATATATATATATATATATATATATATATATATATATATATATATATATATATATATATATATATATATATATATATTTGTGTGGGATTTTAGAAAAAAAAGATAATAATATTAAAGCATTATAAATAATTTAAACAATTTTCTATTGAAGTACGCCAGTGTTATAATAAAGAAAAAATTGAAGAAATTCGAAATTTTAGCTATGTTCAATTTTATAGATATAAATTTTAGCTATATTCAATTATAGCTATATTCGAAATTTTAGTATATCTTTTTCATTTTCTTTAAATTTCAAGGAAATACAATAATTTATATTATTCTCAAGTAAATAATCTTAAATATTTATTAAAGGTTAAATTTAAAAATTTCATGTCTAAAATGTATAATTTATTCAATATTAATATTAATCGTCAATCACCCCATTAAATTGCTGCTGAAATCCAATTAATCAAATCTTATGATTGTTTTTTATTTTTACTACATTCCTACATTTACTAAAATTACGCCCTGAAGGGGCGCTGTAATAAGAGGAAACTAGTCGTTGGGGGCCACCGTAATACTTACCCAGCATGGATAAGCATTTTATAAAATATGAAAATAAAACATGTGTAAAATATTTATAAAATGCATCGCAATTTGAATAAAATCGTGTCTTGATGACGTCACAAACTTTAAAGTCTTTATTACTGAATTGCGTAAAAGAAACCTCCTTATAACTCCAAAATTGACAATCATATTAACTAACGGTTTACTGCGTCGGATTAAGCATATCATTTCCAATTAAAATAGATCTTTGAATTGACATTTGAATGAAATACAGGGTCATAAAAAATCAAAGAGTGTGGCAAATATAATTACAAATATCTCGGCAACTAATTATCAGATCGACTTCATGCTTTATGCAAAATTTATGTCTTTTTATTGTCTTTTATATTCACTCCTTAAAATAAACAGTTTCAAAAAATTTTATATACCTTTCATCAGAATATTTCGAGAGTCCGAAAAAAAATATTCCGGATAATTGAGGTTACTGAAATTTAATAAGTTTCTTCCCATTATTACATACTAAGTACATACCAAATTTTAAGTCTCTATCTCAATTTGTTCGGGAGATAGAGCGTTTACAGACACACAAACAGACGGACAGCATTTTTTTTTCTAAAAATATGTTTTTCGGAATCTTCAGTGTTTGAAACGTGCAAATCCGAAAAAAACCGATTTTCAAAACGATTACAAGACTTACCCTATACTACGTATGATGGATAAGTAAGAACGTCCTTCGTTAAAACGTTCCTTATTGAAACATTTTTGAAAGGGTTAACAACGGTATTTTTTCAAGTTGATTGCGGCATTTGAGACGAAAGAGTACGATCTTTCCGAATATGTCTTCCTGTTTTAACTGTACAGAACGGCTTGGCCAATTTAGGTTAAAATAAAGTTGCACAATAACACAAAAAACGCGCGTTCGGTTCTTTAATTCCCCTGATGCCTAAATCCTGTTCTGGGCATGCGCGAACGACTTTGTCGGCTCCGAAAGAAAGAGAGGATTTTTTAATTAATATCTCTGCTAATTATAAAAAATAAAATAAAAATATGTACCTCAAGTGCATCAGAATCTGTCGTTGACTATTTTCAATCGAATTTTAAGATCTCTAGGTGCAGTAGATTTCGCTAGCCGTTGCCTACAATCAAACAAACAAACAGACGAACACACGCACAGAGCGAATTTTATTTATTAATTAGATTTAGCGAGGGTTAAATGTAACATATAAACTCCTGCAATACGATTATTTCAGTTCAGCACTTTCTAGGACAATCCACTTCTTTAATTATTTATCTTAATTGTAGCACCTACTGGCATTTTGTGTTGTCCGTTGACCTACAAAGGACTTTGTCAGTACAACTGTATATTGTCTTATCACATTATTCTAACAATTTCAGTCACCTACATGAGTCACCTATTACTACGCATAGCATATTTGCTTTATTTTTTTTTTATATTTTGCTCTAAATTTATTTGTAAAATTTTGCCGAGAAGACATTCATTTGCGTTCCCCAATCATGACCTTTCAGAGTTTGCTCCTTTTTAAGATATAAAACCTATAGCTTGCATCCAAGTTAGGTTCATTAAAATATTTCAAATCTGAGTTAATTTCCATTCACGATTAAACTGTATTCATAAGTTTTATGCAAGTCTTTCTCACTTTATTTCTATATACTAGATTTTAAATCGAGGCTCTCAATGCTGTACTTATAGCTGTTGATTAAATTCTGGTTTAATTCAAATGTATTTAAGCATCGACATACTCGGCTAAGTGTTTGAAGTTTTCTGTTGAGTATTTGCAGTAACTCTAATGCCAATATTTGCACTCGTCAAGACATCCTTGGACATTCAAATAATAAAATAAAAATTGTAATAAAATGAATATTGAATGTATGAGTGTAGCCAGGTGATTGCGATGTTACATATATAAAAAGTGCAATTAAACCAACTTATCAATACCTTAATAAAAAAAAAGACAAAGAAATTCTGCATCAAACATTGATTACGAAATACTTTTCAACACCTCGAGAATACTTTAACGAAACTTTACGGATTAATACCCGCATAGCATGCACAGTCACAGTGACGTCATTGTGACGTCACTGTGAGTCACGTACGTCACGTCACATCTGTGACCAAAATGACACCACATTGTAACGTCACACTGTGATCAAAATGTGAACGTCTTGAAGATCTAAAGAAAACTTAAAATAAACTTTAGAACATCTTATGGCATGAAGAAAATTACTTTTTGACAGCTTTAAAAATTTTTGTGACGTTGCAATGACGTCACTGCAAGTCACATACGTCGAGTAAAACCTATGACCAAAATTCCAACACTCTGTGACTTCACGGTGTGATCGGAGAGAGAATTTGGAAAAAAACTCATAAAATATAGAATTGAATTAAGTCATGTACATAAATCATTAATAAAAACATTGTCACACATTATTTAAATATATTGTATTTCCAAAATAAAATAATAAATAAATATTTGTCTACATATATGAGGCAGATATTTTTTTACAATTTTCATTGCCATTTTCATGAAATTTAACAAAATATACTATATAATACACAGGTAAAAATCCTTAAATAGAAATTTAGTAACGTAGGAAAGTTTTGGCGGAAAGTAATTCAGAAATAGATCTCCCATTCTAATAAAACTGTTAGCGATTTAGAGATTTGTTAGCATTTTAAATACAAACATTTAATTTTTTTTCCTACCACCGCAATAGAACTCATTTGCTAATTTTGTGATACTAAAAATATTTTAAAAATCTCCAATCTCTTATTATTTTGAGGGGCCACTCAACCCAATCATCAGCTTTCTGTTTAAAAAGTGAGGACACCATTTTTGCGAGTTCGACATCGGGGGTGCTCGGGGTGACCGTCGAACGTGTTCAAGATTTTTCTTGTACTGAATATTTAAGGTGGTTCTCCACTGACCTGCTCCACAACGCAAAGCTTTCTGACATAATTTCTGACTCATTTTTAAACGCAAAGGCATAAAATGGGCAGGACTTACTATGGAAGCAATTTGGAATCAAAATGAGTTTTCCATTTTTCGATAAATAAATTACTTATCGAGTTATAAGCGATTCGTGTAACGTGACGACTGGTTTTTCTCTTTTCTTTCCCTGTTACGTCGGGTATTTGGTTCAAAACGCTGACTTTGACATTATTTTCTGAAAGATCTTCTGATTTTACTAAAAAATGGAAAACGTCTTTCAATTACAGAGTTTCTGAATAAAAACAAAAGCCAATTTCATGCGTTTCCGAACAAAAACGAATTAAAAATATGTCATAAAGTATATGTCATTCCTATAGCAATTTATTCCAAAACTGGTCAGTGCTTAATAAGATATCACCTCTGTTAAATATATTGCTCTTTTCAATAGAGTGTAAAAAATGAAAAAATCGTATTTAGGAAATCTGATTGCAGAATAGTACTTATATTTATGTCGTAATTATTTTATAAAGACTATTAAATCCATTTTTATTTAAAATTTATGTTTACTTTGGACGCCTAAGACAAATGCAACTGATTAAAAAATATATAAAAATTTAAATTTTCACAGCTTATTTCCAAGAATATTAAACTCTCTGATATAAAAACAGAATATTATAGTTTTATTAGAAGTTATTTGTCAGCCATATAAACTATAAAGCATTTGAAATGTCTTTATTTAACTGTTTTCTTTCTATTCTTTTTCTGGAAACACCTGCTAGATGTTACTTTGTGGTAAACATTACTGCGCAGATCATGATCGCAGATGTTGAGGGCAGACGACTATTTTCATCGGCGGATTAGAGTGTGTGGTGTTCTTTGAAGTTTGTGGAAGTATATTGTGGAATTTATACCGTGAAAGTAAATTAACGTTTTAAAGTGAATCATCCATTTAAACCTATCCTTATGTCTAGCTGGGTGCGTTATTAAGGTCTGCGTGATATGTGATATCTCAGATCTATGAACACACCTAAGCTGGACACTTTGAAAATTAAAGCAGTGGATTTGAGTCTCATTTTTCAATGGAAAGGAAGCAGTCAACGACCATTAAAACTTAATCCCTAGAACTGGTGGTTTTACTTATAGATTAGCAGGTAACTTTTAATGCCTTCGCAGTTTTGTTAATAGTGCATATTTAGTAATGGTACATTAATAGTGCATTATTTAAATGTTAAGATGTTTAAAACTTTTTTCTTTAATCACTTGTATAAAATTTTA
The DNA here is from genome assembly GCA_963931845.1 of Maratus michaelseni. NCBI lineage: Eukaryota > Metazoa > Arthropoda > Arachnida > Araneae > Salticidae > Maratus > Maratus michaelseni. The sequence continues at coordinate 306,621,338 of OZ007593.1, forward strand.
TCTTTAATGTTTTAAATCGTTTTAAATAGAGAGTTTGGAAAAAAGCTTAAAGTATTTACTGACAATATATATTCTAAATGTAAAGTGTTATTTATAACGAGGAATGTATTTATATTTTGCGTTCCTCAGTTCAATTTTCATAGTTATTCATTGTAATTAAAAACATTGCAATTTTTAAAACTATTATTATTTGATTTACAATTTGAAAATTTCTTAGCTAGTGGAGGTTTTGAGAAATAATTTTCTGGTATATTTGAAATAATTGCGACAATTTAACTCATTACAAATTTAGTTGTCAAGATATGTCAATATTAGGTGCACAAAAATAATGAATATTGATGAAGCAATAAAACAGCTATTCAGTTAAGGTAATTTTTCTAGTTATGTTATCGAATTTTTTCTATAGCAAAAATTTATATTTAAGCTCTGAATTTAGTATTCTATCAAAAACTATAAATAAAATAATTTGTAAAGAAAAAAAAAATATTTTCTTTTCGTTGCGTTTATGATCCGAAGTTTTAAATTTCATTTGCTTCGAAAAATGTTTTATTGTTTGATACAATGTTTATTATTTAATAATATCGCACAATAGGTAGATCTATTATTTAAATGGATTCCTAATATAAATTTTTCACAATGCTTATTTAAAAATCTATACTTTTATTTTCATTAAATTTGTAATCAAATCCAAAATAACTAATTTCTGAATTCATTTTTATTCGGAAACACATGAAATTGGCAGGTGTTCTTATTCAGAATATATGTAATAGAATGGCATTTTCCATTTTTGACAAAAGATGTTTCAGAAAACACTATCAAAGTCGGTGTTTTGAACCGAATTTCCGACGCGCAGCGTCAGAAACGGCAAAAACATGACCAAAATTGCTCTTAAGCATTTCATTTATCTAAAAATGGAAAACGCTATTCATTCCAAATCGCTTTAATAATCAGGCATGCAAGTGCAAAGCGTTTAAATATTTGTTCATAAATGTGTCAGAAAGTTTCGTGATACTGAACGAGGAGAAATATGGCAAAGTATACACATTTGAAAACTTCAATACTTAAAAGCAAAATAGCATAGTTTTAATTATTGTCAACATTTTTGGTGGTTACATAAAACAAATGGAAGTCGAAGTTATTTTTAAAAGTGGTTATTTGCACAATAGAATTTCATATTATTAAAATATTTAATTTCATTATAATTTTTAATGGATTCATCTATTATTTTTATATTAGTATGCGTTTTTTACATTTATAATTTTCTTGTTTAACGGCTACATTAGCCGGTTTCCCAATCAGATACAAAGTTTTAATTTGAATACGAGTTGCATACAAAAAAAAATGATTGCCGATCCAATCCTTATCGTCGATCTTATCCGTATTTGGTGAAATCTTGTTATCCGAATCTATGCGAAATCATTTATCAGGTTCGGTCGGGTTGTGGGCCTACAGAATTTTTGTTGTTGTTGTTGTTGGGTTAGGGTAAGATTACGGGTTGAATGTAAATATAGTTTCAGTCAACCATGATTCATGTTCAAGTAGACATTCAATCATGTTCAAGAAGTATATAACCGGATTCGTGCATGACTCTAGATCCGAGCCGACATCAGAAATTGTATCGTAACACAATTTCTGATAAAATCTGGTTACTTGGTCGTATGCAAGATTCTATTCTGAACAAGACTTACAGTAAAAACATTATACCCGACTCGGGTCAGATCGGGTTCACGAAAATCAGGTCACACGACAACTAATCCAAATCTATTCTGTAGCCAAAGAAATCCAAAAAGATCGATCCGAAGTTTCTGGATTGTATTCGGGTAAAATCTGGTCACCCGACCCGGTGCAGTGTCGTCACAAACGTCACAAACTTGAACCATAAAAAAATTTTGATCCGAACAATCCGTATAGGATTCGGGTAAAATCTGGTTACCCTATCCGATGCAGATTCGTCACATTTTTCACATTGAAGTCGCACGGTGACGTCACAAAGTAGTCACATTGTGAGGTCACAGAAAGACTTGAAAACGGCCATAACGACCTCGCATTTACGTCACAGTGACTTCACATCGACGTCACGTGACGTCACGACGACTGTCACAAAGTCACAGTGACGTCGCCGTGATGTCACCATGCCTTACGGGTAAGGTGAAAGAAGATACCTTAAAGCATCAATTTAGAAAACGCATAACACATTTAGAAAAACAATTTTAGCATCTACCGTGCATAGTCGGAAAGGTACTCAAATACATAAAAACATAGGATATATATCAAAAGATTTGCATATATACTACGTAAGGCTGCTCGTCATTAAACTTCCCGATTTTCCTCGCTAATGTTAATCCTATGGACGTAGGATGCATTCGTATTTTTAAAATATCTCCGCAGAAAAATAATATATTTAACTTCTGTTTTCGTTGTACTGTTCGTAAAGAATGTCTCTTTTTTTCTTAGTTGTCAATTTTTCTCTAAAATATATACTTCTTCAGTCTATAATCTTATTCAGTTTCGCTAAGATTTTAACACATAAAAACAAATTAAGCACATATTTTCGAAATATTTTGATAACTAAGGAAAAAAGAGACATTCTTTAAGAATAGTACACAGAAAACAAAAGTTAAAAATATTAATATCCTGCGGAGATATTTTAAAAACATCAATGCATCCTACGCCCATATGATTAACATTAGCGAGGGGAATGGTAAAGTTTTCTGACGAGCAGCCTTAATTATGTTCAGGTAGAATAAAAGTATAACACTGGTAAATATCTGCCAATAAACGAAAATATACTCTGATTTTATGACCAACGCTGTTTGTTATCTGCAGATTAATTCTACGCACCACGTGTAAAGGTAAAATTTAAATTAGGTAAAAAACGCATTTCACAACAAAAAACGGACTACTAGAAATTTCAATTTAAGGACGGCATTGTACACTTTTCATCTTTGCTGGGATGATTTAAAAAACAAAAAGCATAACTAGAACTCTTTAGTATACAGTTTTCTAACATATAATATTTATTTTTAACACTTTCTGACATAGTAAAAAAGTGTTTATGATTTTCATTCTTCTGTGTGTTTGTCGACCTTTCGTCCCCCATATAACTGTAGTAAAGTTTCTTCAGTTTCTATGCATTTTATATACGTTATTTAGATTTATAGTAGCCTATTCCTTATACAAAACAAGGTATGTCGCGTATACATTTCGTTTACAGGGACACTCAAGGTAATTTTATTTCATTATAGTGTATTGGGAAAAATCGTTTCCAGTGCATTTTAGGAATGTTAGGCAATTTAAAACATATTGAAATTTATATGTATTTCTGAGGTGCAAAAAAACATACAATCTGTAAATTATTGAACGCAATGAAATTATCCTTTATCTACATTGTCACACAAATATTTCGAATGCAAAATTATTTGCGAGAAAAAATCTTTTAGAGCATATTTTATAGATGTCACACTATTTCTAAGAAAATATAATTTATATATGTTACAGAATTGCATTAAATGATGCTTACTGTATGCTATAAAATGCATAGAGTTTATAGTTCATTTACAGTTATGTAAAAAATAATTCGTTTGCAGTACCCACTATGAGCGATAGTTGCTGGATGTGCGTTTTCAGCTCGTATTTGCGTTTTTAAGTTTAACTAAATTTTTGAAAAATAAGTTATGTGTATAAATTGTATAGTTAAATTTTATAGCGATACCTAAAATAATTCGAAAACATCAGTCTCTAGGGGTGTGAATTGCTTGAGGGGTTTCAATTGTATAATGCATTTTCCAGATGAACTATATTTAGATACTGAGAATGTTTGTAGAATATAAAAATATCTTATGCATGGCAACGCACACAACTCTATGCATCGCCGTTTATGGAAGGTAAATGCTATAAGTGAGCTGTTAATTGAGTTATACGTTTTGTACTTAGATTAAATTTGATCTGATTATGTGGTGTATATTATAATATGTAGATTTTAAATATACTTGTATAATATAATAAAATTTTTATAAAAATATTCAAGGACTTGTTTACTGAAATAACATTTAGCTTATTACGTAGGATATATTAAAGTTTATAGACTGACACACGCTGGATGTCTCTGTTTATTAGTTATTTAATACTGTAATGAATAGCATCGGTTTTCCACATGTGTCACTGTTTGCAGTGTAGGATAATATATATATATATTTAAACCAATGGCGGATCTAAGGGAGGGGCGATGGGGCGATCGCCCCCCCCTTGGGCTAAAAAAGGGTCGGTAGACCGACATTAGAGGCTTCCATGGGAAAAGACCTGTGACGAATGCCGGCCCGACCTGGGTCGGGCCAGGGTCTTAACCCTGGGACAGGTCTTAACTCTTTAAGGGTCGGGTCGGGACCGGGACTTATTTTTTTATGGAGACTTGGGCCTGGACCGGACTTCGCTTTTTGTGAAGACTGGGGTCGGAGCAGACTTCTTTTTTATCGGGTGGAACCTGGCTTAGATTTCATTCTTTCTAGAGGTCTGCACGGGCCGAAATTTTCAGAACTGCGCCCAGCATAAAAGCTGAAAATTCGGTCCGGTTGCGACCAATGGCAGATCGATCGCCTCCCCCCCTCCCCCCCCTGCGCTAATAAAAGGTCTGCAAACTCGGACCTTGCCTGTTCTCCACTCTTTCCTGGCCGGGTATTCCTATATTCTGTAGACTCGAGCCGGGCCAAGCTAGACTTCTTTTTTCCGGGACGAGTTTGGTATGGAATTCATTCTTACTAGAGATCTGCACAAGCCGAAATTTTCAGATCTGGGCCCGACCCGGCATAAAAGTTAAGAGTTCGGCCCGTGTCTGACTCAACCCGTATGAAATCCATTATTGACTCGTGCATACATACCTCTAAATTCTTCCCCCCGAGCCTAAGTTCGGGTGGTATTTTTTACTTTCTTCCATCTTTACAAGAACAAAGTATTGGATTGGTAAAAATTTTCGACGTATTTCTACAATTTAGGAGGTCTTGAACACGAATTGACTGTTCTTAGAAAATGTCTGTCTGTCTATACATATGTGACACAAATTTTGTGGGGGCTCTATCTCGAGAACTAATGCGCGGAATTTAATAAAAATTCATATTCAGTTAGACCTTGACATAAATTGGTGCTGATGAGGTTTTGGTTTAAATTACTCAACAGGTGGTGCTGCTATGCTGCATTTTTCGCGATTTCCGCGGTAGCTACATCTCAAGAATTAACGCACGGAATTTCATTAAACTTTAGATTATGTTTGACCTTGGTATAAATAAATCTTTATGAGAATTCGGTATATACCGCCCAACAGATGTTGCCACTATGATCTGTTTTTCACGATTTCCGCGTTAGCTATATCTCAAGAACGAATAAGTTGTCATTTAATTTTTATTGCAGACGATTTGATTTATATAGAAGAAAGTTTTGTGATAGTCACAACATACTAGTATTTTTTTGTTTTCGTAAAAATTGTGGTGATGTTGTGCATAATTTTTAGAAATTTTATTTGGTTTAATAAATCAAAGCGATATATTTTTAAACTGTGCAGTCCCAAAACTTTCTTCTATCTCATACATGTTAATACTTCAAAATTCGCTATCACGGAATTCTGTTTTACGTCATCTGCTTGCTAAGCGCCGGGTTACCTTCGCCGCATGAACAGCCGATGTTAAACTACAAAAAATTGCACAGAAATCGCTATTACAGTGCCCCTTTCCGATTGAATGTCCCTAAATTCAATTAGAACCTGCTGGCCATATTCGAAAACCTATAAATAAAATTTGGTTCAATTCTATGCATAACTTCATACACTTTCCAATGATACAACAATGAAAATGGCACAAAAATCGCTATTACAGAGCCCGCATCCGGCGGAATATCCCCAAATTTAAGTTCGACCTGCTAGCCGTAGTCAAAAACCTATAAATGAAATTTGGTTTAATTCTATGCACAACTTCATATACTTTCGATGATACGAAGAGGACACACACACGGACAGACAGGCATTTTGTTAAAACGTGTTTTTCGGGATATCTTTCGCTGTAAATCCTTCGAAAACCGGAAATCAAAAAATTTGCAATTACAATACTTTCGTCTGTTATATATAAAAGAATTAAAAAAATGTACTATTTTCTTTGAAGAGCTTTAAAATTATGACTTTTGTTTATTATTTGTTTCTTTATTAATTCTAAACTACGTTAATATTAATGAATATTCATCTGAATGTAATTGTACAATTCAAATATTTAATGAGTGTTTATATACACAATTATCTAGCTGTCATTAATATTGTTTTCATTCTGTATTCCATCAATTACGAACATAATCTGAAAAAAAAATCTACTGATAAGTAAGTGGGCTTTATGAATAGTTTTCATTGTAGAATAATGTTGTTTCAGAAATATCGGCATGTTTTGTAGAAATTAAGTCTGGCGGTGAAGTACCAATTAAGTTTTTGTATGGGCAGATCCGGGCAAACTTTTAGCTTTTATACATGGAGCGGGCAAAGCCGAGCTCAGGCTTTTATACCGGGCCGGGCCAATATTTTTTGTACAGGTCGGGCCTGGCCCGAGGCTGGAAATTTCGGCAAATGTAGACCTCTAACCGTGATATCTAAGCTAGTTTTAATGTTTTTTCTAAATGCCTCTTTCAGCCAGCGTCCCATAGCTACTGAATATATGTTTCGTTAATAAGTTTCAAAACAGTCTTTACTGAATTAGAACTGATCTTTGATATAAAGAAACAAGCAGTCTTATACCCAGTTAGTATTTGTTTTACAGAATTCTGAAATGTGGCGATCAATCAAAGCTTAAAATTGTCTCTATGATTATATTAGCCTTCAAACAATTGAGCCCTTATGCGACTTCTAAAAGGTATCTCCGCGAGTGCCCATAGATACACATTGCCTCTAAAAAAAGTTTGTATGAATTCTTTGTATATTTTTCGTCCTACCGCTGTATAACTTTAATAAAAATCTGAACAACCTTTTTATTAAAACTGTAATGTGATGTCTTTCTTCCCTATAGTTCTATCTTCGAAGTGTTCGTTGTTTCTTTGGGAGTTTTATTACAAGGTCCAATACGTCGATTGCGTCATAGGCGATGTTACAGGGAGAAGAGCTCGCCCAGTCTCACTGTACCTATCCCTACATCTGTCTAGTTGGCGGCAAGTTTCAAGTTAGCATAACCTACGATAATCTTCGCTCCCTCCGGTCTTCCACACCCCGTAATTTACTAGCAGTGAGAGTAAAAAGAATCTAGTGATACAGCAATTGCTTACATGTGCAAAATGATAGATAGCAGAGATTCACATTCAAAATTTGATGTGTTTGTTGCGAAAAGCGAGAAAAACTGGCGAAGCATATGTAATTCAGGGGAAAAATGAAAAAAAAAAAAACATTTTAAATAAATTGGGCTTCTTCCATTATGAAAAAAATACACTTAAAAAAAGGGTGATAAAGATTAAAAAGGTAAAGACATTTAAAACATTTGTTTATTAATTTTGTTAATACTCTCAACAACAGTAAGCCCAGTAGTGTAATGCTCAGCTTTACTCGCTACCAGGCAGTTCCCAGTTTGACTGCGGACTGATCAAGGCTAACTCAGGCCTTAATCCATTCGGGGTCTATAAATTGAGCACCAAGCTTATTTGGGGACTAAATATTGATGGTCCCTCCCGTATTAGGCTGACAACTTGACAGGGGCATTATAGCATCCCAGGGCCCATTATAATAAAAAAAACAGGGCTATAGGCCATAAGCCTTAATGAATTGTAAGTTTAGTTCTCAAAAACAAACTCACTTTTTTTCTGACACATTTACAAAATCATTACTATTCATACACATACAAGAATACAAGATCAGTAGCAAAGGCTGTGTTTTAAGCGCCCGTAGCAATTCAAAAATTTGCTCTCGCTCCCTAGAGACTACTGTAGTTTCTTATACCGTAATTTTTAATACAGCGATGTTTCGGAGTTTCGCGCACTGGGCAATTTTTAAGAAACTACAAAAATCCCATTTAAAAGATCTCCACCTTTTTAACATACAACTTAAAATTCCACCTAAAGACCTGCGCGGATCTGGTTGTCTCTAAGCGAACCCAAAAATTCCATTGTAAGCATAACCGAACCACGAAAAAATATCTTTGTTCTCCCGAAACCGAAATGAAAGAAAATTAATCCAAATTTTAATAGAATTATAAAATGTAGTATGCAATTATATTTCTAATTTCAATTTTCTGTTATATAGAAATATAAACATCTATTATATATATACTCATTAATATTCAAATACTGTAAAACATTTAAATAACGGACACATCGGTGCTATCGAATTTATCTCTTACTCGGGGGAGTTCACAAAAATATGCAAATAATTGTATTGGGGACTGTCTCCACTCTTCAGGAGTGACCGTACGGAGGTCTTACTGTGCATGCTATTACTTCTGAATTTGCGGATAAATTCGACAGCTCCAAGGTGCCCGTAATTCGGAGGTTTTACTAAATAAAAGATTTAAAAAGTATTCCCTACATAAAGCTTCCCGTTATTTGGGACTGTCCGTTATGAAATTTTTACTGCATATAGATTTTATCGGAAAAATATTTTAGACATTCTTTTAAAAAATCGGGTCAATCTTAACACGACACGCAAGAGTGAAAAAACCCAACCCGATAATGTAAGTCAACCCGACCCGGAGGAAAAATGTAGAAGAGAAGTCAACCCGACCCGCAGCAAAAAAAGTAAAAATTAACCCAACCCGAACCCATCTCGTACCAAAAAACAAGTTAACCCGACCCGCAGTAAACAAGTAGGAGTCAGCCCGCCCCAAACCCGACCCGTAGCAAAAACGTAGAAGTAAACTTGACCCGCAATTTAAAAAAAATAGGCCCGACCCGACCAAGATTGCGGGTCGGATCTTAACCTCCAAATTTCTGATATCGCCCCCCCCTTGAAGACTCTCTAGATCCGCCCTTGATTTAAACAGACGCTTACATCCGACTTTATATAGGGTTTTTCTAATAATAAAACAAAAGGCAACACTTTACTTATAACGAATCTATTTATGCGTAGCAATTTAAATTATACGTACTTCGTAATGGGATTGTTTGAATAGGAATTCCCTTTTTAAATGGAAAAGTGTCTGAAATTAGTATAAAGGAAAATCATAAAAAACATATTAACAGGAAGAGTAATTTTTCTACACCATTTACATTCTTCCGTTAAAAATTCAACTCGTTATTTTAAATAAAGTAATCATTCGGCTCAATGGAAATTAAAAGTAAACTTAAAAAAACAAAAACAGTCGCTGTAAAAATATTTGTTAGAATGGAAATAATGACTCTTATGCTAAAGTTACTTTTTAATTATAAGGTATGATGCACAAATTTTGTATGCAATTATTAAAACAAAAATTTTAAATATTTGACTAATGATATTTTTAGTGTCAGATAGTTATCATGATTTAAGTTAATTACACGTATGGTTATGACTTATTTTTGCAGGAGTTGGTTTGTTCAGTGTGTAAAATTGTCTTTGCATTTTACCTGTAAATTATAACCGCGTAAGTGATATTGAACAAAAACAGGTGTTAAACAGAATTAGAAATAATTCGAAAATTGATGACTCGTCAATAAAATATATATATATATTCAAAATTCAACGTTTTCTATGATTTAAAAGATTTTTAGAATACGTTTTCAATTAATGCATGTCTATAACAGAATTAGTTTTCCCATACAAATAAAGTCTAAAATACCATTTGTAAATAGTATTTATACAGAATTCATGTCCAGCACTGATTTTATTAAGATATATTGACATCCATCCTCTATATCTATTAAATATAACAATTAATAAACTATTAGTAATCCACAAGAAATATACGTAATACTTAATACTAAAATAATTAATATCTAACATTAATGTATAAATATTGTTTGCCCACTGCTCAACTTCAGTTTCACATTGCTTTTTTGTTTTATTTATAAATTTGAAGAACATTCCTTTGTACAAGCTGACACAAATATTACCAATTATTTTTTTTATTAAGAACTAGGGAATCGAACCCGGGGTTACAGAACGCAGGCGAAACCATTCTTTTCCCTAAATCTAATAGATTTTTGATATTTTTATTTGTCAAAGTTGCTGCAGCGCTCATACATGTGGTATTCATCCAGTTTTTTTTTTTTTTTTTTTTTTTTTTTTTTTTTTGTACTAAGCGTTCATACATGCGTATTGTGATCGCGACATTAACGAATTTCAAGGGTTTTGTTTATTTTTTTTGTATTATTAATACAGGGAATTCGCTGCATCCAGTGATGCTTCTTTGTTAATTTATTATTCATCATCTTATGCATGCGATATAGTGATTACGATATTAACGAATTTCATGTATATTCGTTTTTCCCAACTTCGCAATGACCGTTAACATTATTTGTAATACTGATGAAATATGAATTTAAACGTTGTTTTTTACTGCTCATATTAACTTTTTATATGCAATTTTATTAAATTTGTGAAATATTTTTTTTATATTTTATTCATAAAAATGCAATATCTAAAACAATATCTTCTGTTTATATTATCTGTTAAAATATCCGATGTTTATTTATGGTGTAAACAAATAATTTTCTTTTAAATTTTTAAATTATTACAAAGCTTCCTTTTCTCCAAAATCGTCTGACCTAATCAAATTTTGTATCCGGTATAACGCTACTCTCATATAAAGGCACCCTATTCTTGTGACGTTTTTATTCCAAAATTATTACCTGTAACTATTATTTAAAAATTTATAATGGCAGCATTCTTCCATTTGTTTATTGGGCGTTTCAAAATTCATGCTTAAAATTATTTTATAAGCCATAATCTATCAGGCAATTAAGATATAGTTTTCAAACAAATTGCATATATATATATATATGTTACGGCCAATATGATTAATCTGGTCATTATAAATAATAACCGGTTATTATTCATAATGACCGTATTAATGGTATTGACCGTATATATTTTTGGATATATATACATATTGTATTATAATTATCGTTTTATCAATTCTATTTATTTATATGCTTGTGTGTAGGTCAAGTATTCATGTAACTTAATGGCTATTATTAAAAAAAGTTATATATATATATATATATATATATATATATATACAGAGAAAAGGAGAGACAGATAAATTGATTCTTAGAGTTCCGTATACATAAACAATTGTTTTTATGATGATTTTCCAATCGAAAGTAAGTACAGCCTTCTTTAAACAAGGATAAGAAATTTTCATTTTCCTTTTACAAATGCGACAAAACATAACTGCCAAAAAGGCTGTATTATATATTCTCTCCGAAGGGCAGCACATTAACTGCATAATAAGATATATTCACAACAATTGGAATAATCTCATGTGAAAAAAAGTAGAATAATTTATTTCGAATGGCAATTAAAGTTTTTCACGGATTTTTTTTTTTTTTTAAATTGGAGGGTTTAATATCAGCCGGAAAAATATTTACATTTAATGCCCATTTCACAATTTTTGAGAATACTAATGTCAGATTTACTTCACACACAATTAATTCATTGATACATTTAGAAAACTTTTCTTGATCGACCCACTTTTTTTTTGCAATAAAATAACTAAGATATAAAGTTAGCATAAACTAATTTTAATTTATAATAGTCACATATTTTTTTTCTATTTTAATACTTCTGAAAAGTATATCGCATTGTCACGTTTGTTTTATTAAAAATTTATTTAATTTTAATTTTAATTACAAATAATACATTTTCTCTTATATTGCGAAAACACTGAAATTATCGGTTAACGTAACTATTACTCCCCAATAAAGTTTATTTCTGTACATCAAAAATAAGGAAAACTAATAATTCATCCTATAATTTTGTTTTAATTAAATGTAAGTTTCCTATTTCTTTCCAGCTCATAAACTAATTTTCAAACAAAGCGATATTAATCTATTTGTTTATGTTTTTCGTTATCCCATTAATTGCTTTTCACTCTTGGTGTAAATTATTTGCTTATACTTCACTAATCATTATTCTATTGTTCTATCCATAAATAGCATTTAAGAAAAAAATCCAATTATCTTATAAAGAAAAATAAATTACTTTTTTTATAAAGAGCTTACAAATTATGATATATATATATATATATTTATATTTATTGTTTCGTTTATATTTTTCTGTGAGTTACTGATATATATTGATTATTTGTTCAATTTGTACTGAATTCAGTGCAATTTGTACTCTATACATATTAGTTATTCAAATTTTAATTCTTTATTGGAAATATGTTTTGTAAAGAATGGAAAAATGTCTAAAAAATATAGCGACAAACTTTTAGGGGAGGCAGGACACATCATAAGTATTAATAATTGCATAGCAACCCATGAGAGGAAAAATCAAGAGAAAGTGGTAGCAGAGGTAGAAGATTGGCACTTTGTTGCAGATACCATTGTGTGCAATGCACACGTTTAGGATGATCATCGGGGAGCAGCGTGTAAGGACTGTGCGTGCAAAACACGCTTATACTCTCCAACGAGACACTCCTACAGATGAGGTAACTGCACTTATGCTGGTACTCGGAGTAGTCTTCACGGCTTCCAACCCACTTTTCCCATAACGACAGAACGCGTCTATTGTGGCCTGCCCTCACTACGCCTGCTACTTCTTAATGACCCGTAATCACACAAATTTTGATGCACGAGTGCAAACAAACTGTGCCGCGTTTGATGTTTGTCTGGGAAGCGTTCTCCATAAGTTGGTTCAGCGGCTTGTCCATTGCCTTCACCTATTCCATGCACGAAGTGAATCTCTGCAAGCTTACCGTTCTTATGCCGTTGCATGCTCTTCCTATGCCGGCTTCAGCACAAATGAGGAAAACTTTTCTTTCCCCTCCAGCGCTCTCGTGCACGGCACAACCTAGCAGCGTATGACGTTCCCGGTCATGTGTTTTTATGCAATTCTCAATCCTTATGATGTACCCTACCTCCCCTAAAAGTTTGTTGCTACATTTTTTACACATCCTATAATGTAGTGCATGCTGCGTACATTGCAAATAATTGCTAATCCAATATATATGTCGTTTTCTGTTTAAATAATATCGAACATTTTTATGAATAAAATTGGATATTTCCAGAGAATAATTATGAAATTGGAGGGCAAGCGTGTTTTAAATTAATTTGAAGAAAGTTTAAACATGTTAAAAATATTATTATTGCTTGAAATATGTAATTAAATACGTACGTAAGTATTGTACTGATATAAATTTGTTACAATTAAAAAGATGGTGTTTATCAGCTATAGATTATAAAAATATTGATAGATTATTTTTTTTATTTTATTTAAATTTAAAAATTCCCTTTATAATCCCTCATAGTGCATGAGATAGACTGCTTAATTTTGATTAAATTTGATAAACTCTTCAGAATGAAGCAGTTTGCAAGTAAACTGTTCTAAAGCATATTTTTTAATAGATATTCATATATATTTTTAAATAGTATGTTTTAAATACATCCAACTTTATATTTAATGAACTACATTTAAATGTATAACAACTGAGAGAATTTCGCACTGAAGTCTAAGATATTTCAGCAACATCTAACATTTTTCTTTGGATGCAGGTTTTAATTTCTACAGAAAAATTAATTAAACAAATATATGCAAACAGCATTAGTCAAGCCAGAATGTAGCCTATGTAATTATAGAAAGGCCAAATCGTTTCACCGAAAACCTCGAAAAATAGTAAGTTTGGATTTTTCACAAACCCTGCACATTCATAATTGAATCTTCTGATTTCTACCCTATGCAGATAGCTGATTGTTCACAGTCAGACTTCAGTTTTGGTGAAGTGTTTGAACGATTGGTCTGAAAGGTTATTGCGCCCTCGTGTGATTGACGTCACATATTATAAGCAAATGAGTATGTCTTCTTCATAGTGTATGCCTTGGTCAAAGGATGATCAAATTTATTCAATCAAAGTTACAATAAAACCGTAAAAGATAGCAAAAGGCAAGCGCGATAAAAAAAAAAAGATCGTATTTTAACAGCGTTAGAGGATGACGTCATCCGCTTCGGGAAAAAATATGATGAACAGAAGAATAAATTGAATGCATTTACAATACAATTTAATCTAATATAAGAAAGCATACCTTTTATTCTACATGTGAAATACCACTGCTTCGTTCGATCGATGGTGTCTTTCTTCTAAACATTTTAATTTCAATTTTGTTCTTTAACAATGAAAATAAAACCCGTGTGGAAAAATCATACTTTATTTTTTTTTGTTCTATTTCTTTTTTTTAAAATCAATGTTGAGCATCGGACAATGCGGAATTTTATTTTTATGACATCACTAGTTTCAGAAAACCTTTTTTTTTATTAATGAAAATAATGCCGATTTAATTTTTAATTAACAGCATTTTTTAATCAAAAGGTATTATTTAACGACATGTGAGTGTACTATGTCAGAAGCTAGCAGAAATACCTATGGAATACCTCATTCGTTGTTGTGCGTTTCGTAAATTCGTAGGAAAATGGATGTTGACAACACAAATAATATATATGATTATTGCATTGATTTCTTTTTCTCTCAACAGTAATCGAACTTCTGGGAAATATATGTTATCAAAAATGTAAACAATAGCAGAATATCCTGGTTAATAATGAAAAGAATATTATCTTGTCACAGCTAGAATCTAAAATGAAGAAAAGAAAATATGTTAATTTCTGTTCAAAATGCAAAGACTGAATCATTATTAAATCACTCCACTGACTGTTTATAAGAAAGAAACGAATGTTTGTACATAAGATAAATATATGATATGTAAGAGAGTAGTTTTAACCTATTTATTGATAGTGCTTTCTAGATTTAAAAAATAATAATACATTATTATTAAAAGTAACGCAATACTTTTAATACTTTTAAATATTATTCTAATGAAATTTATTCAGTGGCATCTATGTTTCAAATGTTTATTTAATTCTACACATATACAACTGTTATCAAATTTAACACTTTCCAAAATATTTGGGATGTATTTAAGACTTCGTTTTGCCCGGCAGTCTTCCTGTTGGTGTAACTGTCTGTACTGTAATTCAAGTAAATGTACATGGGATTGACATGTAATTGATATGTGTTATTATGGCTTATCAGGATATGTTTGGTATATAAAATGAAGAGTGTGTCTTTTTCAGTTAGTTTAGAGGGGCACTCAAAAGAATTTCGTTGCAGTGGAGTCAATGGAGAAAAGCGTTTGCAGTTTATTTTAATGAAGTTACACTAATACAAGAATATTGAAATTTTCTTTGAATCACTTAGTTTCACTCCAAGTTGCTTACTATAGAATATGGTGTGCATAGAATCTATCGGACATTTGCAGTAACACACAAAATAATTCTGTTAGAGTACTGTCTGTGAGTAATAATTTCTGGAAATGTATTTCCAATTGTGGTATATGTTTTAAATGTAACTAATGTTTTGTATATTCATTGGTTTCTAAACATTCTATAGATCATATACATAACTGCTCGAAAAAAATCGTGTACATTTCCATTTATTGATTAAAATTGCAGAATGCGAATTTTTATTTTGTTGTGCGTATCCTAATTGAAACAATTTTTTTCATACTGTGTAGCACGGTTCTCGCTCTGAATCGCCATGGCAACGAATCGCGACAAAATGCTTCACTTGGCGAGAAAGAACGACATAAATTGCCTAATTGTCTAAGCTGAAACAAAGAAAAGAATTACTGTGTACACACAGACACAACTGTCATTCAACTTATTCAACGATTGATGTTACTTATCGTATTCAGTCCTACCATGACATTTATAGCCTTTTTTTCAGAGGTGATCTTCTGCGCTTTGTCATATTTCCGCTATTTTAAAAAGTTTATGGAAAATCAACCTCCCTATTCCATCCCAACAATTTCCATTTCTCTCTTTTCTTACTTTTGATTAATCTATTCTGCATTTTTCTGCTTTATTGTATTAACTATCGGCACGTCACTGCTTCGCTCGAATGGAGAATTTGTCGACCTCCTTGGAAAAATGTCTTACGCAAATTGTCTAATAAAAAATAGTTGTTTTATTCTTCGAATTTTCTTTATCATTGCCGATGCTCGCGAAGAAATCGCTAAAATAGCTGAAATACGTGTTTAGATATTTATTATGAGATTCGTTTAGCTGTGTTTTATGTATTTCATTGTTGTAATTTAATTATTGTAACTATTCTTTCGCTTTTTTTACCTGAAAACTCCCCGTTAGAGGATGGATTTCTAAAATCGCAGAAAAGGTGTTTATTAATTTTTGTAGTATATTTATTATTCCGAATGTCATGCTCCACTGCTGCTGAGATATGTCGAAATGACCTAAAATGTTCGATCCCCTTTTAACCCCTTGAATTTATGAAATCCATGAAATGCGTGTTTAACCATTTTTTGGTAGATTTTTTTTCCTGGATTTAGCGCTTATCTAAAACTGCAGCTGAAATATGGCGAAAGGACTTGAAATATTCTACCCCCCCCCTTTAACCCCCTTCGAAAGAGAATTTTCAAAATTACTTTATTATTGCTTGCCTAAGTCATAACCGCAAGCTACTGTCCAAATTTCGTGATCCTGGCTTTAGTCGTTTTAGCTGGGCGTTGATGAGTCAATCAGGCACTTTATATGATAGAATAGATAAATTATAAATCATCAAAATCCACACCCAAAAAATTACTATATTCCATTTTTTTTTTTTTTTGCAGCTCGTCCCCTACAGCACCGTCAAAATTTAAAATATTTATGATTCTTTACTTATTTACTGCTCTATTTAGTCTATATTAAGAGGAAAAAAAAAACAATAATTTAATTAATGCTCTCCAGTTGCCCATCTCCAGTTTTCAAAATTTAAAATCTTTAAAACAAATCTCCATAAATCTTAAATGATGAAACTTTATAGTTTTGTTATTTATTTGTTACTTTGTTTTAACAATAAATAATCAATTATGTAAGTTTTGTACCCCACCTACCATACATATTACGCTTCCTGGTTGCGCACACAAATTTAACAATTTAAAGCAATTTTCTTTCTTCTACTTGTAACTTTCTGGAAACTTAAAAAAAAATAGTCATATAAATCTTCTCCAAATCCGGTATTGACGCCTTAAAATGTTGCTTCTTCCCAAAAAGGGGAAATTTCTAGTCATGGTAAGGAATAAATTAAAAGTAGTTTAGATGCTGTCATTGCTCTCCATAAATGCAACCCTATTCAACGAAAGCTACAACAATGCTTGTGAGGACACTGTCCTTGCATCAAGCGGTAAGCTTCATTACACAATAAGGTTAACGATTTGATTTTGAAATCAGTGTGTCAGGACGAATCTATTTTTCTAACATTTCTGTTCTTATCTCGCTAAAGTTTGTTTCTGCTGATAAGCCAAATTCCTCAAAATATGTATTATATATTCTTCAGAAATGCAATCCTATTCAACGAAAGCTACAACAATGCTTGTGAGGACACTGTCCTTGCATCAAGCGCTAAGCTTCATTACAAAATCAGGTTAACGATTTGATTTTGAAATCAGTGTGTCAGGACGAACCTACTTTTCTAACATTTTTGTTCTTATCTCGGTTGATAGAGATGATATGAGTTTTATGTATTTCATTGTTGTAATTTAATTATTGTAACTATTCTTCCGCTTTTTTTTACCTGAAAACTCCCCGTTAGAGGATGGATTTCTAAAATCGCAGAAAAAGTGTTTATTAATTTGTGCAGTATATTTATTATTCCGAATGTCATGCTCCTACCTAAAACTGCTGCTGAGATATGGCGAAATGACCTAAAATGTTCGATCCCCTTTTAACCCCTTGAATTTATGAAATCCATGAAATGCGTGTTTAACCATTTTTTGGTAGATTTGTTTTCCTGGATTTAGCGCTTATCTAAAACTGCAGCTGAAATATGGCGAAAGGACTTAAAATATTCTACCCCCCCCCCCTTTAACCCCCTTCGAAAGAGAATTTTCAAAATTACTTTATTATTGCTTGCCTAAGTCATAACCGCAAGCTACTGTCCAAATTTCGTGATCCTGGCTTTAGTCGTTTTAGCTGGGCGTTGATGAGTCAATCAGGCACTTCATAGGATAGTATAGATAAATTATAAATCATCAAAATCCACACCCAAAATATTACTATATTCCCTTTTTTTGCAGCTGGTCCTCTACAGCACTGTCAAAATTAAAAATATTTGTGATTCTTTAATTATTTACTACTCTATTTAGTCTATATTAAGAGAAAATAAACAATCATTTAATTAATGCTCTCCAGTTGCCCATCTCCAGTTTTCAAAATTTAAAATCTTTAAAACAAATTTCCATAAATCTTAAATGATGAAACTTTATAGTTTTGTTATTTATTTGTTACTTTGTTTTAACAATAAATAATCAATTATGTAAGTTTTGTACCCCACCTACCATACATATTACGCTTCCTGGTTGCGCACACAAATTTAACAATTTAAAGCAATTTTCTTTCTTCTACTTGTAACTTTCTGGAAACTTAAAAAAAAATAGTCATATAAATCTTCTCCAAATCCGGTATTGACGCCTTAAAATGTTGCTTCTTCCCAAAAAGGGGAAATTTCTAGTCATGGTAAGGAATAAATTAAAAGTAGTTTAGATGCTGTCATTGCTCTCCATAAATGCAACCCTATTCAACGAAAGCTACAACAATGCTTGTGAGGACACTGTCCTTGCATCAAGCGGTAAGCTTCATTACACAATAAGGTTAACGATTTGATTTTGAAATCAGTGTGTCAGGACGAATCTATTTTTCTAACATTTCTGTTCTTATCTCGCTAAAGTTTGTTTCTGCTGATAAGCCAAATTCCTCAAAATATGTATTATATATTCTTCAGAAATGCAATCCTATTCAACGAAAGCTACAACAATGCTTGTGAGGACACTGTCCTTGCATCAAGCGCTAAGCTTCATTACAAAATCAGGTTAACGATTTGATTTTGAAATCAGTGTGTCAGGACGAACCTACTTTTCTAACATTTTTGTTCTTATCTCGGTTGATAGAGATGATATGAGTTTTATGTATTTCATTGTTGTAATTTAATTATTGTAACTATTCTTCCGCTTTTTTTTACCTGAAAACTCCCCGTTAGAGGATGGATTTCTAAAATCGCAGAAAAAGTGTTTATTAATTTTTGCAGTATATTTATTATTCCGAATGTCATGCTCCTACCTAAAACTGCTGCTGAGATATGGCGAAATGACCTAAAATGTTCGATCCCCTTTTAACCCCTTGAATTTATGAAATCCATGAAATGCGTGTTTAACCATTTTTTGGTAGATTTGTTTTCCTGGATTTAGCGCTTATCTAAAACTGCAGCTGAAATATGGCGAAAGGACTTAAAATATTCTACCCCCCCCCTTTAACCCCCTTCGAAAGAGAATTTTCAAAATTACTTTATTATTGCTTGCCTAAGTCATAACCGCAAGCTACTGTCCAAATTTCGTGATCCTGGCTTTAGTCGTTTTAGCTGGGCGTTGATGAGTCAATCAGGCACTTCATAGGATAGTATAGATAAATTATAAATCATCAAAATCCACACCCAAAATATTACTATATTCCCTTTTTTTGCAGCTGGTCCTCTACAGCACTGTCAAAATTAAAAATATTTGTGATTCTTTAATTATTTACTACTCTATTTAGTCTATATTAAGAGAAAATAAACAATCATTTAATTAATGCTCTCCAGTTGCCCATCTCCAGTTTTCAAAATTTAAAATCTTTAAAACAAATTTCCATAAATCTTAAATGATGAAACTTTATAGTTTTGTTATTTATTTGTTACTTTGTTTTAACAATAAATAATCAATTATGTAAGTTTTGTACCCCACCTACCATACATATTACGCTTCCTGGTTGCGCACACAAATTTAACAATTTAAAGCAATTCTCTTTCTTCTACTTGTAACTTTCTGGAAACTTAAAAAAAAATAGTCATATAAATCTTCTCCAAATCCGGTATTGACGCCTTAAAATGTTGCTTCTTCCCAAAAAGGGGAAATTTCTAGTCATGGTAAGGAATAAATTAAAAGTAGTTTAGATGCTGTCATTGCTCTCCATAAATGCAACCCTATTCAACGAAAGCTACAACAATGCTTGTGAGGACACTGTCCTTGCATCAAGCGGTAAGCTTCATTACACAATAAGGTTAACGATTTGATTTTGAAATCAGTGTGTCAGGACGAATCTATTTTTCTAACATTTCTGTTCTTATCTCGCTAAAGTTTGTTTCTGCTGATAAGCCAAATTCCTCAAAATATGTGTTATATATTCTTCAGAAATGCAAACCTATTCACTGAAAGCTACAACAATGCTTGTGAGGACACTGTCCTTGCATCAAGCGCTAAGCTTCATTACAAAATCAGGTTAACGATTTGATTTTGAAATCAGTGTGTCAGGACGAACCTACTTTTCTAACATTTTTGTTCTTATCTCGGTTGATAGAGATGATATGAGTTTTATGTATTTCATTGTTGTAATTTAATTATTGTAACTATTCTTCCGCTTTTTTTTACCTGAAAACTCCCCGTTAGAGGATGGATTTCTAAAATCGCAGAAAAAGTGTTTATTAATTTTTGCAGTATATTTATTATTCCGAATGTCATGCTCCTACCTAAAACTGCTGCTGAGATATGGCGAAATGACCTAAAATGTTCGATCCCCTTTTAACCCCTTGAATTTATGAAATCCATGAAATGCGTGTTTAACCATTTTTTGGTAGATTTGTTTTCCTGGATTTAGCGCTTATCTAAAACTGCAGCTGAAATATGGCGAAAGGACTTAAAATATTCTACCCCCCCCCTTTAACCCCCTTCGAAAGAGAATTTTCAAAATTACTTCATTATTGCTTGCCTAAGTCATAACCGCAAGCTACTGTCCAAATTTCGTGATCCTGGCTTTAGTCGTTTTAGCTGGGCGTTGATGAGTCAATCAGGCACTTCATATGATAGTATAGATAAAATATAAATCATCAAAATCCACACCCAAAATATTACTATATTCCCTTTTTTTGCAGCTGGTCCTCTACAGCACTGTCAAAATTAAAAATATTTGTGATTCTTTAATTATTTACTACTCTATTTAGTCTATATTAAGAGAAAATAAACAATCATTTAATTAATGCTCTCCAGTTGCCCATCTCCAGTTTTCAAAATTTAAAATCTTTAAAACAAATCTCCATAAATCTTAAATGATGAAACTTTATAGTTTTGTTATTTATTTGTTACTTTGTTTTAACAATAAATAATCAATTATGTAAGTTTTGCACCCCACCTGCCATACATATTACGCTACCTGGTTTCGCATACAAATTTAACAATTTAAAGCAATTTTCTTTCTTCTACTCGTAACTTTCTGGAAACTATAAAAAAATAGTCATATAAATCTTCTCCAAATCCCCTATTGACGCCTTAAAATGTTGCTTCTTTCCAAAAAGTGGAAATTTCTAGTCATGGAAAGGAATAAATTAAAAGTAGTTTAGCTGCTGTCATTGCTCTCCATAAATGCATTTTTCAGAAATGCAACCCTATTCGACGAAAGCTACAACAATGATTGTGAATACAGTATCCCTGCATCAAGCGCCAAGCTTGATTACAAATTCAGGTTGAAGATTTGATTTTAAAATCAGTGTGTCAGGACGAATCTATTTTTCTAACATTTCTGTTCTTATCTCGCTAAAGTTTTTTTCTGCTGATAAGCCAAATTCCTCAAAATATGTATTATATATTCTTCAGAAATGCAACCCTATTCAACGAAAGCTACAACAAAGCTTTTGAGGACACTGTCCTTGCATCAAGCGCTAAGCTTCATTACAAAATCAGGTTAACGATTTGATTTTGAAATCAGTGTGTCAGGACGAACCTACTTTTCTAACATTTTTGTTCTTATCTCGATAAAGTTTGTTTCTGCTGATTAGCCAAATTCTTCAAAATATATATTATATATCCTTCAGAAATGCAACCCTATTCAACGAAAGTTACAACAATGCTTGTGAAGACAGTGTCCTTGCATCAAGCGCTAAGCTTAATTACAAAATCAGGTTAAAGATTTTATTTTAAAATCAGTGTGTCAGGACGAATATATTTTTCTAACATTTTTGTTCTTATCTCGCTAAAGTTTATTTCTGCTGATTAGACAAATTCTAAGGTTAGCCAAAAATAAAACATAATTTTGTTGTGTAGTATTTGCACAAATGTATACAAGGCTGCACAAAATAATTTGTATATATTTTTGACTGTAAACAGTAATTACTTAAATTACGTTTTTAAATATGTTATGTGTTTCCCAAATTTTTAATCAGGTATGATCGATCATTTTATTAAACTGTGAGTTTTGTAACAGTAGTCGGAATGTGTTGGAAAGTTTTTTATAATCTATGCTTGTCGTGTGATTATTTTTCTTGTACTTATTTAAAACTTATATATATATATATATATATATATATATATATATATATATATATATATATATATATATATATATATATATATATATATATATATATAGCCTAAGATTAGCTTATATATTAGCTTCAATTATATATTAACTTATTTTATATTAGTTTAATATATTTGCATATGAAGAAGAATTGGAATTCCTTTGTACTGTAGAATTGTATTTATACGAAACAATTGAAAGATGTTTCACAATCGGAAAACAGCTGACTTTCGGAAAACAGCCGACGAAATATTTTGGGAATTGCCTTCTGAAGTTTAAAGTTATCCTATTGTGAGTACTTCGTTACTTCTCTTTATTCAATATGTGTTGATCTTTTATGAGAAATTTGTTGCAGATTAGGAAATCTAATGCAATTTATTTAAATAAACGGAATTTCTTTGAATTCTTTTTTTTCATTAATTTTCGATATTTTAAAAAGATATATATATATATATATATATATTAGCTATGTGGTATTCTGTATACACAGTATCATTGATTATCTCTTTGGAGATTTAAGTAGAATAGAACTTGATATGTTTTTTGAAATTCATAGATATTATAATTATATATATATATATATATATATAGAGAGAGAGAGAGAGAGAGAGAGATGTTGGTCCACATATTTAATTTGTTTTGCTCATATTTGTTAATTTTCCAAGCATAATTTTTAAATCTTTCATAAATTTGATAGTTATTATTTTTTTATAGTTAAGTTTACACGAAAAATCATTGGTAAAACATAGGGTGACATTTCATTTGGACATAAATTATTTTAATATAATAATTATAGTTTTCTAATAAATATTTACTATACATTTTAAAATATGTTTAATACTTTTCCACTGCAGTAATATCCGTGCGTTACTTAGTAGTCTTATCTATGACATCATATACAGAATTCATAGAAAAAATACATACGTATTAAAAAGGTAACATTATACATCATATAACACAAGTGTATAAGACTAATAAGATAATAATGGAAGAAATAACTTTTAAATGCTATTTAAATACTACAGTTTAATGAAGTATCTTTTAAACTTGTATTTAAATCTATTACAACAAATGTAGCCATATTGCATTTCACAAATATTTAATAAGCAGTTCGTGTAATATGTATAACATAGAACAAGCTGATAGTTTAAAGTGTAAGAGAAATTCCTAAATCAAAAGTGAAATTAAATTATTTTTTTATATGTTCATGTATTTAGTTCATCAAAGTTACTCTGTTGAAATTTATTAATCAATACACTTTATATATATAAAACAAATTTTTTTAAATTTTTAATTAAAATAGTTCTTTTAATTCAATTAATTAAACAGAAACTTTAAAATCGCAAACATTTATTTACACACGCTTTTCTATCCTCTTCTGTAGAAAAAAAGCATTAAAGTATACAAAAATTTTGTAATTTTGTTACATTTCCTTAATAAATGAATATAGTTTGATAGATATGTATGTAATGTGTTTTTTGAATGATATATTTGTGTATCAAAGATTTCATTTTTGTTCTTTTTCTTCTTCAATTTATAATATTTTGAAAAAATAATAATTTTAAATAAATACATTATATAACAAGTTTATTCCTAACTTATGATTATATTATTATGGCTCATGCAGATAAATTGTCAATATGAAATGAAAATAAAACAGATTACGTTCCATAAAAGAATTTGACACATAGTACGAAATAGCGAAATATCAATTCACTTGCGACGCCCATACTTATTTTTCATTTAGTGATTGTTTAATTCTTTTAAAAGTTAACATAAACTACGAAAAATATTTATTGGAAAAGGAATGAAAATATTGATAATCAATATAGACTTCACTTTTGATTGATCACAGATGATATATTTGTGAAATTTGTGAAATTGTGAACTCTTGACCTAGGGTGTAAAGATTTATTGGTAAATATATATTTCTATAGATATCACTTCATACTGCAGTTTTTCGCTGATATGTACTGACGTCTAAAATAAAATAAAACACATTCTCATTCTTTTACTCTTTCTTTGCTTTTCTTAAAATGGGAGTGCATCTATATTTTTAAATTATTCTAAGTGGATCAATTTTTTAAGCTCATAAACAATAATTAAGAAGTAACATCCACTGTATTTCTTCTAACAAACGTGTTTACGATAGAGATAACATTTATGTAATTCATATTTTACTCATTTTATGTAAAAATTCATTTAACAAACAATTACAGAGAATATGGTGTACTTTATCAACTCTTTGTTAATCATGTTAATGTTAGTTCCGTGTATATATAGCGAGAGTCTTTTAGTCTTAAGTTTGTTAACACTTCAAAATTTGAGAAAAAGAGTGAAGGAATTGGTTTATTTGAATGCGGTTTGCAACAAAATTATTAATTTTATTATTATTATTATTATTATTTTGCCTAAAGAAAAAAAAATAGTGAAAGTTTTTGTCAATAGAAGGCACTTGAACATTCAAATCACAAATTTCCGGGGAAAATTACGTTTATTTACAAGCTTACTGCAGTAAATGTTCTACGTATCTGCCGCCACAAGGAATTACTCTTTGCAACCGAATGAAAACACCTTTAACTGAGGCATGTAGCATATCTGGATGGACACAAAAGATTTCTTGGCATGTGGTTTCCTTTAAATCCGCTAAGGAAGGCAGATTGCTCGCGACCTACATTATACACGGCCAGTGGGGGAGACTACTTCGAAGATTTTTAAGTCGCTGTAACGATCGGATCAATAAAACATTGTTTCCAGACCCTGTCTCATAACTTAAAATTCAGACCTTGTATAACTGGAAGAATTTTATGCATTCTTAAATAAACCTTAGAAAGTACGAGATTAATCACAACTGTCTTTCCTCACGCCCATAGTTCTTTTTTTTATGAAACTGCTGAAGCATGGCAAATAAATGTATGTTGTTGAACATTTAATAACGTAGTATTACAACTATTATCGTTTCTAAAGAAATATTTTTTACCTCAGCCTAATGAACAATGTTCGTGATTCCTTACCTGATATTGATACCTGATATTGATTCCTTACCTGATAATGGATAAGAGTTTCATATAAAATCCGAAAAATTTAACAGAGTTCCATTGGTGACATAATATACATCCGTTAAAAGTAACTGGTAGGATATTTTATTTATTTATTTATCAGAAATTTTTACATTACTTTAAAGTAACTGATAGACTATTTCATAGTTTCCAACCTCCCGATTTTTTTCATACCAGTATTTTTATGAAAAAAATATTTATTTTATTGAATGGTGCAATTTTTGCTATTTAATAAAGCTAAATTTTTTGTATGATTTTACTGGTATACAAAAAATCAGGAGGTTGGCAACTATGCTATTTAAATACACTTTAGAAATAGCGTGATTAATCACACTTGTCTTTCATCACGCTCACAGCTTTTTAATTTTTTAAATACTTTTGTTTCTAAAGATATAAATTTCCCCTCAATTTAATACAAAATCTCTCTCTCTCTCTCTCTCTATATATATATATATATATATATTTGGAAATATTTTAAAAGCACCATTAGTGACTTAATATGCATCTTGTAAGTGTATAACTGGCTCAAATTTAAGAAGCCTTAACCTTAGACTTTTAAACCTTAGAAATTGCGTGATAAATCACAATTGTCTGTCTTTTTTTTTCTTTTTAACACTTTCCAACCTAGTTGAAAAGTGTTTATAACTTCGGTTTGTCTGGCCGTCTGTCCGTGCTCTAACTCCCGTAAATATGCTCGAATTGCTCTGCAATTTTTATATGTTATTGTCGTTATCTATAGCATGTTCCCTATATCAACGTAAGTGTGTAGCACTTATAGTTTTTTTACAGGGACATTCAAAAGAATTCCGTTACATTGCGGTCTATGGGCAAAAATCATTTGCGGATTATTTAAATAATGTTTCACTATTTTAAACACATTGAAATTTATATATATCACTAAGGTGCATTAGAAGAAGCTTAATATGGAATAGGGTGTGGATAGCACTTATAGTTACTTTACAGAGACAGTCAAAAGAACTCCGTTACATTACGTCTAGGGAGAAAAATCGTCTGCGGTTTATTTAAATTATGTTTCACCATTTTAAACGCATTGAAATTTATATATATCACTAAGGTTCGTTACAAGAGGCTTACTACAGAATATTGTGTGTAGAGCAGTCATCGTTCATTTACAGGGACACACAAAATAATTATCTACTGTCTGTTAACAATAATTCCTGGAAGTGCGTTTTAAGTACTGAACGCAATTTTAATTTTAACTCGTTTTTTTTCTATTACGTGGTGTGTATAAATTCTGTAGATCCTATACAGGGAAGCACAAAAGTTCGCGAACACATTTCCGTTTATTGACAGAAACTCCTGACGGAGAATTTTAAACTGTGCTACGCGTTTCCTAACTGAACAAAAATTTAGCATCCTATGTAGTATATATACAAATCTATAGATCATATACAGGGCTGAATAAAAGTATTTGGATATTTTTCCGAATATTGTATATGTTGGAAATTCCTCAAATTATGTTTTTAAACATTTTATGCGTTTTCCAAATTGTTTAATTAGATGTTATCTTTTAGCTTATTAAACGGTATGATTTGTAAGATTATTTTGAAAGCGTTGGAAAGTGTTACATAATCTATGCTTGACGCATGATTTTTCTTTCTTGTTTTTTTTTTCTCAATCTACTTATGCATGGCAGTGTAATTTAATTTTTGAACATGGAATAATGCAGTATTACAAATATTATTGTTTGTAAAGAAAAATATTTCTATCACTATAATGCAGAATGTTCATACCTTCTTTCCTTATATAAGAAAAATAACAAATAAAAAAAACATTTAGTGGAAAAGAGGTTTATATAGAATCTGAAATCTTAGTAAAAAGTTCCATTAATGACTTAATATGCATCCAATAAGAGTAGAAAATTTAAGTAAATTTAAATAAACCTTAGAAATTGCGTGATAAATCACAATTGCCTGTCTTTTTTTTTTTCAATCTACTTATGCATGGCAATGTAATTTAATTTTTGAACATGGAATAATGCAGTATTACAAATATTATTGTTTGTAAAGAAAAATATTTCTATCACTATAATACAGAATGTTCATACCTTCTTTCCTTATATAAGAAAAATAACAAATAAATAAAAAAAAAACATTTAGTGGAAAAGAGGTTTATATAGAATCTGAAATCTTAATAAAAAGTTCCATTAGTGACTTAATATGCATCCAATAAGAGTAGAAAATTTAAGTAAATTTAAATAAATCTTATAAATTTCGTGATTACTCACGGCTGTCTTTTATCATGTTCACGGGCGGCGTTTTTGATTATCTAAGAATCTACTCATGCATGGTAATGTAATATAAGTTGTTCAATATTTTCGTTCAATGATAAATTTTCGTTCAATGCTCGTAAAAAACTATTGATCACCTTTTAAAAATGACTTATATATGTTTTCTTTATCTATTGTGGAAGAAAATAATTATGTGTATTTTTTAATGTAAAATTCCCATTTTAAATCTTTGAAATAATTACAGAAATGTTTTACTGTTATATTACAAATAATGTAGTAAATTTTGTTTCATTTTTTTACGAAATATTAAGTATTTAATTTAAAACACAAATATTAATTAAATGTAATAATTTATTTCTAGGGTTTTCCTAGGAAAACTTTTTTTCCCTCAGCATACTATTATATTTTAATTCATTTACTTAAAACTAACAATTTTAATGGAAATGGGATCTCAAAAAATAGGAAGTATTTAAAATGCATCCATTACTCAATGAATATACATCCTATTTGAATATGCCTCGCAGAATGTGAGGTGGGCTTTAATAAACTTTAGTATTTAGGTGATTAATCACAGCTGTCGTTCATAACATTTAAAGCCCTTTGAATTTTCTAATATACCGAATCCTTCCTATATAAGTTATATTCAGGAATGATTTCATTCAATTGTGCATTCAATTAGTTCCAAACATCAATTAGCACTTTTTTTTAAAGTTTCATATATTTTTTAATCTTTATGAAGTTTTCAAAAAAGTGCCATTTTCGTTCAAAGAAACAATTTCATTAAATGACTATGAATGAATTTGAAAGTAAATGTCTGGGATTCTTTAATATATAACACTGGTTTACAAATTTAAAGTTTTTTTATATACTTTTGATGAAACACCTATTTTTGTATTATACTACCTCTTACTAATGAAAGGTGGTATTTGAAAAAAATCTATCACATCACATTTTTAAAATTTTTACATTTTTCAATATTCACATTTTTAATTCTATAATATATCTATCACGTCCCATTCAACCTACCCGCATTGTCAACTTGGATTCTATATTCTGTTTTCTTGTCTTTTGTGAACTAAAGTGGTTTTGTTTTTGATAAAATGCCTAATAGAATGTGTAAAATAAATTCTGGTCGTTTTTGTTAGGTTTGTGAACCATTTATATTCGCAAAAAAAAGGAAGACAGATATCAGAATGTCCTAAAACAGCATATTTGCATTATTTTGGATTCTCAGTGAGTAATCAAGATAAAAAGTGTGTCCCATATGTTTTTTTTGTGAAAGCTGTAGGCCCACTCTTATATGCTGGGCATCGGGAGAAGAAAAGTATCTTCAATTTGGATCGCCAATGCTGTGGAGAGAACCTTCAAATCACGAAAATGACTGTTATTTTTGTTTGACAAAAACTGCAGGCTTTAATTAAAAAAATAAACATAAAATTCAATATCCTGACATTTTATCAGTCTCAAAACAGATATCACATTCGGAAACTCTGCCACATCTCGTATGTCCAGGTATGTCAAGTGCGAGTTGCGAAGATAGTGACGTTTATAGAGGATGAAAATGATGTCGAGTACATAATCAAAGATGACAAAATGCCACATTTAATAAACCAAAATATGTTGAACGACCTTGTGCGAGACTTGCAACTATCTATATCTAAGGCAGAGATTCTTGCCTCTCGGCTACAACAGTGGAACTTATTGACACAAAATACCAAAGTAACTTATTACCGAAATCGAAACCAAATTTTCTGCAGTTATTTCACCAAAAATGATTTTTTTGTGTTTTTACCATGATATTCCCGGACTTTGTAATGCGATAAATCCAAATTATGATCCAAATGAATGGCGTTTATTTATCGATTCATCTAAATATAGCTTGAAAGCTGTATTACTTCATAACAGTAATATAAAAGCATCTTTACCAATTGGCCATGCCATAAACAATAAATAAACCTATCAAACAATGTATCTTTTAATGAAAATGATACAATATGAACAGCACAACTGGAAAATATGTGGCGATTTAAAAGTAGTTATGTTACTGGGCTTACAGGGTGGGTATACCATATATTCATGTTTTTTGTGCCTGTGGGATAGTTGAGCTAAAGAACACCATTACATAAAGGAATATTGGTCTGTACAAAATGAATTTACTCCAGGAAAAATGAATAATAGGAAATATGCAACTTTAGTGGATCAGCAAAATATAATTTTGCCACCGTTACACATTAAATTGAGCCTAATAAAAAGTTTCGTCAAAACCGTGTTTCGTCAATACAAACAGTACTGCTTTTAAATATTTAAACAAAATTTTTCCAAGTATTTCAGATGCAAAATTAAAAAATGAATTTTTATCGGTCCAGAGATATGTAAACTGATGCAAGATAAGGACTTTGCAAAACTTTTATACTTGCGATTCCTTTAAAACAGTCGTCCATGGATTCTTAGGAAATAATGGTATTCCTTTAAAACGGTCATCCATGGATTCTTAGGAAATGATAAAATATGGCTGTTTTATTAAAAATCTATCATGCAATAGGTATGAACATTTCTCTGAAGATATATTTTCTCCATTCACACCTGGATTTTTTACCTGAAAACTTGGGCGCTGTGAGTGACGAGCAGGGCGAGCGTTTTTACCATGACTTTATACTTTTTGAAGACAGACACAAAGGTTTTTGGGACGAAACCATGTTAGGGGACTACTGCTGGTCTATTTTATGAGAAACGGATCAAGAAAATTATAAAAAGAAGAGTAAAATCAATCATTTCTAATTTTTTCTGTTTATATTTCATGTTATTATTATTTTTAAGTATTTAATAAATATTTTTTAAACTAGACGTGACAGATTTTTTACAATAATTTTCCCGTATTCAGTGCACTAGAATCTGTGAAAAAATACACATTTCGTCGAAAGTATATAAACCGTGTAAACCAGTGTAATTAGTTTTGAATGGCAAAATTTATATAAGTTCAAGAATTTACGTGTTATTGCTAACAATACTATTGTATGGTAATCTTTACTGTATTTAATCGCTGAATTTCTGCGATTAAACAATCCTAAGAATACTATTCAAAAATAGAGTTTAATAAAAGGTATAAAAGTTGAAAACTATTGTACTAGTGTAGTTTTTCTTAGTTTATTCTTTATTAATCCGTTTTCTATATGAATTAGACTATAATCATTTTTTAAATAATGACCTGCAGTTTCTTGTAAAACAAAAGAGTAAAAATGCACTTGACACATACCCAATAAAATATGAAACCAGATTGCAAAATTGTATATAAATTACAATTATTTGTGTGTTGAAGTACCCCCAGTTAAGAAATAATTAAATACCCTCAGATATCTCTTAACATATACAAAATTACTGAATTAAAATGCTATTTTAATTCATTTTAAATAGTTATTAAATATGTTGTTGTGTTTTTTTCCCTGAGAATTCAAGTTTGGAAAATTACCGGATATGAAGATTTTTTTTTCACCGTAACGTAAATATCTGAATACCAATAATATCTATGTAAATGACAGACAGAATAACGGTTGTCTTATACAATAAACTGAAGCTAAATTTTCAAAAAGTTCATAGGTGTACACGAAAAAAAATATATTCATGATGCATTATAAACACAAACACTCTGAAAAAATAATGCTCAATTCATTTTATTACATGAATTATTAATAATTGGTTTCTGTTTATCTTCCCATTAATTAGAAATTTGGGAATTTTTCCAATGAAATAATTTAAATAAATATTACAGTATTTATTTATGTCTTCAAGAGAAATTATGTTTTGTTATCTTTGGAAAGTGAATAAAACAGATAATTGTAACAAGAAAATGACTTATTTATTTTTAAAAAGATGGGACATCTGTTTAAGAAGAAAGCTTTTGTTAAAGTAGATTTTTTAGTGACGAAAACATTGTTCCGTAAAATTTCTGAGCAGACAAAAGAAAAATAAATAAATTTTATCAGAAACTAAGTGGACTAGATAATGAATATTTACAGCTATTCCCTTCATGACCATCATCGTTTATGCATTAATACCATTTTTAAACAGTTTCAATGTTTAAGAAATCTGTAACTATTTTCGATTTGAAGAATTCCATTAAGAAAGCTAATGGTCAATGATGTACTTCATTTATAAATAATTTTATTTTTTATAAATGTATGATTCTTTATTATTGATGTAATAGAAATGTTACATGTAAAAAATATGATATGTATGCAAATGATGTATACAACAGCGTATTTATTTCAATAAATGCAGAAATCTACCCTATTAAAATTCGTGCGCGTATCTATCTATGTAACCTCAAAAACTAGGAAACCACATGGCGCAGGGCTACGAAATTGGAACACGGGTTGTTTGTAGGGGGGGCGATGAACGATGGGGCAAAAAATTCGAAAATTTTAAATAGATTTTTTTTTTTTTTTTATGTATTTGACGAACTTTATGTTCAACCCGTAATCGTGCGAAGTCTAACCAATTCTACATGTTTACTGCAATGTGAAATATACATATTACGTAAGCCACGCTGCAATACTAAGACGCTGTAGCGGGTATTACGATAGTTCTTTTACCTCCCATGCAAATAATTAGACTATTTAATTGCGCGTAATTATTACATTTAAAAAAAAAAGAAAAACATTTTATCACAAGCATCAACAAAACTTTTTATTCTATTTATACCCTTATTCCAAAGATATCGTCTTAACGTCTGCTGCAATAGCAATATGATAAATTAAATTTCATTAAAAAATGCACAGTAGTAGAAAGATATTTTTCTACATATTAGACAGATACATTTGCTTGTTCCGATATTTATTTTTTATTTATTTTTATTTTTTATTTTTTATTTATTTTTAATTTGGTGCGGGTTAAACAACTAGTGTTAATTTAATAACTATATTCAACAGATATTGCTTTTTGAGAAGAACAAATAAGGAAAAGTGTAATAAAGTTATGTTATAGAAATTTAATTAGATAATCTGTTAAAAACTATAAAAGGTAAACAGGTTAATTGTGACAGAGTATTTTGTAAAATAAAATAATTTTGTCTTTATTCCCATAAATATGTTTTGTTCAGAAGAATGCTTGTTAACTTATTTGGTGCAGTTACAACCTTACCGTCACGTTACATATTTAAACAAGAACTAAAAATCATGCGTCAAGAATAGATTATGAGACACTTTCCAACACAGCCAGAAAACTGTAACGAAAGTTCACCGTAAAATAAGGTTCAGCAATTTTCTCCGATCGATGGAAATGCACTCTAAATTCTTTGTACAGCCCTGTCTATTATCTGAAGACTTTTATGCACACCACATATTAAGCTAAAAGGCAACTTAAAACTCACTCCCAACAATTACCAACCGTAAAAGACAATGTATCTTTTTCTTTATGTAGCCCTGTATATGAATTTATTTATATTCCACAAACTTCTATTAGTACACTAAATATATTATAGTTCAGCGGGGAAATGCGTAATAAAATTAAAAACTACCCTTAAGCCAATCCCTCCCATAGTCTGTAATACTTACGGATTCCCTTGTGTAGCCCTGTATATGAGCAACCGAGTTTATAAACACACACGTACTATGAAAAAAATTATTTAAACTTAAACACGGAAACCAAAGTTTAAAACGCACTTATCACACACAGTGTAAGGTCCTTTAACCCTCTTTCTGGTTTTTCTTCGTTCGCACCTTTTTAGCACCTTCCAACCTAGTTGAAAAGTGCTTATGACTTCGGTTTGTCTGGCCGTCTGGCCGGATGGCCGTCTGGCCGGATGGCCGTCTGGCCGGATGGCCGTCTGGCTGGATGGCCGTCTGGCCGTGCTCTAACTCCCGTAAATATGCTCGGATTGCTCTGCAATTTTTATATGTTATTGTCGTTATCTATGGCACGTTCCCTATTTCAACTGACGTGTGTAGCACTTATAGTTTTCTTACAGGGACACTCAAAATAATTCCGTTACATTGCGGTCTATGGGGAAAAATCATTTGCGGTTTATTTTAAAAATGTTTCACTATTGTAAACGCATTGAAATTTATATAGATCACTAAGATGCATTAGAAGAAGCTTAATATGGAATAGTAGGTGTATAGCACTTAGAGTTACTTTACAGGGACAGTCAAAATAATTCCGTTACATTACGTCTATGGAGAAAAATCATCTGCGGCTTATTTAAATAATGTTCTACTATTTTAAACGCATTGAAGTTTATATATATTACTAAGGTGCATTACAAGAGGCTTACTACAGAATAGTGTGTGTATAGCAGTCATCGTTCATTTACAGGGACACACAAAAGAATTCTCTACTGTCTGTTAACAATAATTCCTGGAAGTGAGTTTTAAGTTGCTAAACGCGATTTTAGCCTTAACTAGCTTTTTTTCTATTACGTGGTGTGTATAAATTCTGTAGATCCTATACAGGGCAGCACAAAAGTTCGCGAACACATTTCCGTTTATTGACAGAAACTCCAGAAGGAGAATTTAAACGGTGCTACGTGTTTCCTAACTAAACTAAAATTTAGCATTATATGTATATATACAAATCTATAGATCATATACAGGGCTGAATAAAAGTATTCGGATATTTTTCCGAATATTGTATATATTGAAAATTCCTGAAATTACGTTTTTAAATATGTTATGCGTTTTCCAAATTGTTTACTTAGATGTCATCTTTCAGCTTATTAAACGGTAATGATTTGTAAAATTATTTTAGAAGCGTTGGAAAGTGCTACATAATCTATGCTTGACGCATGATTTTTCGTTCTTGTTTAATTTAAAGCCGATATTTTGCCGAGCCCAATTTGTTCTTGTACTTACACAAGGACATTGGGTATCATACCACACAAGGATGCAGCACAAGGATGCAGCTATACACACAAGGATGCAGCTATTTTCACAAATAAACAAGTTTATTTACGGACAGAACGTCACAACATATAATCACACACACATATATATATATAGATTAAAGTGAACAGGAGCAGTAGCGGGTAACAATATTATTCTTTCCACTAACACAATTATATTTATTTCTCATAGATCAGTGCCACACACACACACATCCTATCCCCTTGGCTTCCAGCCAAACACGCTTCTATTCTCTCTCGCTCAGGAGTAGAAAAAAAAGGTTGCTGTAAACTCTGACGTCACCAGGCATGACACCCCCTACCTAAGATTGAAAAAGGGGTATGCCACTCTTTGCAATCTGATATCCAGACTGGCGACGTCGCTACACTTCATTCTCTAACATGAAACAACTAATGAGTAATGGTGAGCTACGATATATATATAAAGAAATACAGAACAATATTTAAAACATCTCTGGAACAGCTCTGGAAACTCTTGCTAGCTCCTGCGATATAAAAATACAATTAATGTTTCATAATACATAATACTAAATGCAAATAACAAATAAAATACAATATACAAGTTAATAGGAATTTAAATTATAACTGCAGCATAAACAAAAGTTTTTTTTTCTTAAAAGTCATTAAATATTTATCAAAAGTCTATAGTTTTTTTTACTAATATGTTGTCTCCAGTCTAGACAATGCATCAGCATTCGTCAACTTTGCACCAGGACAGTGTGAAATCATGATGTCATATTTCTGCAACGCTAATGCCCATCGCTGCAGTTTGGAAGATTGGGGAGCAGTTTTGGTGATTAAATTTATTGGGTTGTGATCGGTGATAAGTTCCACGGGTGAACCAAAAATCCAAGTTTAGAACTTCTTTAGACTCTAAATAACCGCATAGGCCTCCCGTTCAATAG
The DNA here is from genome assembly GCA_963931845.1 of Maratus michaelseni. Classification (NCBI taxonomy): domain Eukaryota; kingdom Metazoa; phylum Arthropoda; class Arachnida; order Araneae; family Salticidae; genus Maratus; species Maratus michaelseni. The sequence goes on from OZ007593.1 coordinate 306,656,958, forward strand.
TCGACCAAGCCTGTTGAGTTTTGGTGAGCTTTTGACTGGCATAACTGACTGGATATAGTCTCTTATCTTTCTGTAGAGATAGACATGCACCGATGCCTATTGCAGATGCATCACATTGTATGGTAAAAGGTAACCCTATAACTGATGTATAAAGGCTAGGTGCCTAAACGAGACCCCTCTTTAGTTCGTTGAATGCTTTGTCATATTCCTCCAACGAGCACAATTTCTCAGGACTGTTATTTTTAGTAAGTTCTGTCAAAAGGTATGCTGTTTCCGCATACTTAGGCAGGTAATCGCGGTAGTAAATACACAATCCGAGGACACTCTTAAGTTGTTTTTTTTTGTCTATGGAACGGATAATTTTCGAATGGCTTCAACTTTGTCTGGGTTGGTTCGATATCTGCCGGACCCGATGACGTGTCCTAAATACTTAATCTGGCGTTTAGCAAAGTCACATTTCTTCAGATTTACTGGGAACCGTAATTCTCGTAGTTTTGGAAATATCGTGTCAAGATGCGACATATGTTCCGAACATGTTTCCGAAAAAACAGCAATATCATCGATGTACGTTCTAGCAAAATTCTTGTATTTGGAAAGCGCTTTATTTATTTCTCTCTGAAAGGTCGCAGCTGCATTCCGGAGCCCAAAGGCCATAACTTTGAAGCGATATTGAGCCCTGTGAGTACTAAAACAGGCTAACCCCTGACTTTCTACTTCCAGTGGTATGGCCCAATATCCTTTAAGTAAATCGATTGTAGTTATTGCATTGGTCCTGCCAATATTGAACAAAAGATCCGTCGCGTTTTCCATCGGGAAATCATCGGTTTTTGTGATTGCATTCAAAGCTCTAAAATCTACGCATAGTCGGAGGGCCCCATCCTTCTTCATCACGCACACTACTGGGTGTGGCGCCTCCGCATCATCTCTTCAATCAGTCCTAACTCTATCAACTCTTCGATTTGTTTATCTACTTGTAGCTTCAACGCCTCTGGGATTCGATAAACATAGGGATTTTTCATTTCTGCGCCACTTAACCTAATCTTGTGCTCTCCTACCTTGGCTATTTGTACTTTTCTTGAAAATAAATCTTTATATTTATATAATAAATATAATATATCTTTTCTTTCCCCATTTTCTAAATGATTCAAATCTATTTCCTCTATGTTAAATAAGTTGGAGTTATCTTTCACACTGGGGTGGGACGGACTTTGCCTAATTCTTCTTCATTTTCAAAGATTACTACCACCGCCTGTACCCTAGGAGTAAATTTTCTGATCTTATTTACGTGGATATTCCTAACATTCCCGTTTATTAATTTTACTTTGTAAGAATCAGGCTTACAGGGTGCTACAATTTCGGCTGGTCCCGTCCACCTAGCGTAAAGTTTGTAAGCGGAATCCGGGATTAATAGATATACCTGGTCCCCCAGTCAAAATTCCTTGTAAATCGCTCTTCGATTAGCGTACTTCGCATACGAGCCTTGTTTAATCTCCGCTACTATTGCCGCTTGCACCGACGTCGTTTCTAAATTAATTTTTAACTCCTGAAGATATTCGGATGCGCACGTTCCAAGATTTATGGGTAGTGGAATTTCTCCTGACCATGTATATTTTAATACTGCTAATAGTCCCATCGCCTCCCTTCCGTATATTAATTTGAATGGCGATACTCCCGTGGTACTATTCGCTATTACGCGGGGTATCCCTGTTCGCATAAATATTTCTAATAATGCACCGCACGTAGCTTTAGCCGTAATTGTTCTTAACGGGACCGCCTCCGGCCACCGCGAATGCTGATCCACTAAGGTAAGTACATATTGGTGCCTACGCACTGAAAGAGGTTCAATTTTTCCAATTATGTCAATATTTACAACGTCAAACGGAAGTTCCGGTCTCTCAGTTGGGACAATGGGTATCTTATCGCTGGCCCTCTCTCGACTCCGTGACTGGCAGTCTTTACAAGATTGACGGTAGTCCTCTACATCCCGTGACATATTCGGCCAATAAAATCCAATAAAATTAATAACTTTAACGCTCGAACTATACTCACTCCATCATATTTTATCTCCTTTTATTTTTTTTTCTTTCAAAGAATTGACAAGCTGAATAATTTAGACTTTACCAGAAGAGAAGAATGTTTACAGAGTTGTTGCCGACAAAGCATCTGAGCTAAGCCGTAATATTAAATTAAATGAATTATTTTGTAAATAGTAACATGTAAATACGTTGTAAATATTAAATTTATTAGTCTATGAAGAAGTTATCAAGTTTTATTTGTAACTAAAATAGTTTCCACCCCGGATTCAAAATAATATGTTACAAAGATTGGCTCCCCAATGTCGGGCTCGAATATAGGCAAGATATGAAGATAAGTATTATTTTTAAATTGTGTTAAACTGTTTAATAAGAAAAATTAGATACTAAAGTACAAAAAGTATTTCTTTTGATTCATCCGGAATCTGCGGATTTTTTGAAAAATTGTACTTGATTCGTCCAGAATCGAAATATTTTTGAATTATTCTATTCAACCTGAATGGTATTTTCCTTGGAATTGAAATACGAAAAATCGTCTGCAGCTTCAAGTATTTTAGTATCTGAATTAAATGAAAATATTCATAAGATAAATATATCTAATAATTATTATTGAAAAATGAACTCGTTTGCTTTATTTTATACATTTATATAGTTGCACTGAGCTATATTATTATTGAAGTTATTATTATAAATGAGTGCTTGGCATTATTTTATTTATTATCTGAAGAATTGGTTTAAATTATTTTGCTAAGAGTTATTCGTAACACAAATTAAGTTTGAAGTTAGCTAAAACATAATTAATTCAAATCATGGCGTTTCTTTCTAAGGGTAAGAAAATTGATTTAATCACTTTGGCTTCAGAGTTAGAAGTACAAATAAGTAGTGATGATAAAGTCCTCGAATTACGTGATAAAATTGTAAATAGTGAGTCATTTAAAGATAACATAGATTTTGTACAGGGAATTTTAGAAAATATCATAGAAGAAAGAAAGACTCTTGAGGAAGAGAAGCGTTTAGCCTAAGAAAGAAATTTTGAGCTACAGAAGCTCAGGTTAGAAACAGGAACAAGGTATGTTGTTGCAAATACAAGCAACCCTCTAGAAACTTCTTCAATCCGCGTTGACTTGAAAAACGTTTTACCCGATATCAATCCTGAAAAGGATTATATGAATTTATTTTTTTATAACTTTTGAGAGGCAAATGAAACTTTTAAAGGTTTATAAAGAACTGTGGATTACGTATTTAATTGGAGTCCTTCCAAATGAAATCGGTAAATTAATAGCGCGTGAACCGAAAGAAAAATTTGAGGATTATTCTTATATTAAAGATATATTGTTGCAGAGGTTCAAGTTAACTGCTGGAAGGTTTAGAGTTTTATTTAATCGACATGCAAAGTGAACCGATATTAACTGGAAAAAATATTACTTTGAAATTAGAAGCTATTTTGATGGATGGCTATAGGAATTAAATATAAATTCCTTTGAAAAACTATCGGAATTAAGTATTGCTGATCAATTAAAGAAAAAGGTTTCTCCTGATTGCAAAGAACATTATTTAGACCAATGTGAGAATTTAACAGATCCTGTTGAATTAGCTGAAAAGTTAGATTTATATGATAATTTGAGGTCACACAAAGTAGAAATAAAGAGATCAAATAAAATCAGCGAGGTCGGGAATTCTAATCACTTTGAAAAAACGCCTTTAGATTTTAAAATAAATGAGTTTGGTAAATTTGGCAATCAAAATGAGTCCAAGAGAATTAACATTAATTATCCTTCAAATTTAAATCGGCCAATGTTTAGTTGCTATGGATGTGGAAACCCGGGAGTTATTAAATCCAAGTGTCCAACTTGTTCTCCGAAAAATTTATCGGCGCACTTTCAATCTCTAGAATTTCGTACATGTAATATGCAAACATCTGCAACAATATTGGTAAAAATAAGTATAAATGGTCTCTATGGAACAGCTTGTGCTGACACTGGCGCAACACATTGCGTTACGGGTGAAGTTTTGTATTCTTTATTAAAAGACCAAGGTGTGAAGTTTGAAAAAACTCAAATGATCGTAGTCTTAGCGGATGGGCTACAAAACGCTACCGAAGTCTATATAACAGAAGTTCATATTAAAATTGAAGGTCGCGATTTTAAAACAATACTTTATGCTCTGCCGAATGCCAAAAATAATCGTACAATTTAGGGAATCGATTTTTTATTCAAAGCAAAAATTGTTTTGGATGTAGTAAATCAACAATGGTTCTTTGCTGATAGATGCAGGTGGAAGTATAGATTCGTCGAAGATACATATAGACCTCCCAGTGAATTAGCAATAAAAACCGTTGAATTAGACACTGTTTTTCTTAGAGAAGATGAAGGTAGACATCTCACTTCAGAGCAACGAGTTAGGTTGAATGAACTGCTTGGAAAATTTACAAGTAGCTTCCAACTAGAGGAAGAGGCTACACCTAAAGTTAAACATTATATTGATACTGGATCACATCCTCCTGTTAAAGAAGTTGTGCAGCTTGCAAAAAGTGTTTTATATCCCCCGAATCCAAATTCACTTCGACCTACTACTAGAGAACGACCATTGGGGTGAAAAAAAGTGTTTGTGGTCGGTTTGCCAGAAAAGATTAAGGAGGAAATTATTCGAGAAATTTTCGAACGTTGTGGGTCTGTAGAGACAGTTAAAATGTCTAAAAAGAATTTTTGCCATATAAGATTTTCTGATGAGCTCTACGTAGATAATGCTTTGTATTTTTCTGGATATAGGTTAAAAATAGAAAATAAAGACGAGGCACCTTTTACTGGAAGGCTACATGTTGATTATGCTCAAGCTCGAGATGACCAGTATGATTATGAATGCAAGCAGAGAACTAGACTATTATAGACCGCCTACTCCGCCAGTAGTTCATTATACAGATCATGAAGCCTTACTTATTTGTGAGAAGTTGAAAAATGTACGACAAGATGAAGAAATGAAACTCAATGATGAGGAAAATTCAGATAAAACAAATACTGATACTGATCAGATAAAAAAACTATATCAAGAAGATGTTCATAAGTACCAATAAGAGGATGATTCTTTGAGATGTCAGTTAGAAGCTGCACAAAATGAAATTATGGTCATGAAGTCTGATCACAAAGAATAACTTAAACGTAAAGATAATCAGTTGGCAACAATGCGACAGGCTTTACAAAATTCAAAAAAGGAAGAGCTAAATTTGAATCAAAGAAGATCTAATGAAGCTGAATTAAAAGAGCTTCGTGCCTTTAAGCGCAGAATGACAGAAGAAAATCCTGATGGTCTTAATGACAGCTTATGAGAATAATTCCCAATTAGGAAATTTATCTAATGCTAATATAGAAAGGGAGGCCCGCCTCATTGGTCTCATTTCAACATTCCTCCATGTTCATCCATTTGGTGCAAACATTGATTATATTTTTTCATACTTGTACCAGATTGATTCTACTATCAGGTCCAGAGATGTTGAAAATTTATTAAAAATATATTCAGTGATTTTTAGAGAAGATTCTACAGGTGTTGGAGCAACTTTAGGGAAAAAGTGGTATTTCTCTGGTTTTTAGATGGACGACTGTTTAAAAGTTTAGAGATCAGTATCTGATATTGAACATTTTAATTATTTTATTTTATTTTATTTTTAACTGCTTGTTGAAATCATCGTCATGTCTTTTATACATGGTGATATTTTTTATGATGTGAAAGTAAAACACTATAACAAAAGAACCACTGATCCAAATGACCTAAAATTTCACCCGTATGCTCCCAAAGTAATGGGATTTTTTTAGGAATGGTTAAAAAAATTTAAATCTCACCTACAGATGGCACTGTAAGGTAGTAGAAACAAAGAATATCGTCTGTGGGAGGAAAACAATGGACGGTACTTTGAGAAACCACCTTCCGTACAGCCTCTGTCGTCATTGGACCTTTTCTTAAATTCTTAAGTGTCCTAAATCTCCTAAGAGCAGTTGCTGCGCTGTCATTATTCTGATAATACAGTTTCACTAACATCACTCAACGTTCACAATGGCGCAGTCATTGCGAGGATTTCCGTAGAATAATGAACACGAGATGTGCGTACTTCACGTTTTAACGCCAATGTGCGTGTGCCGGGAGCAAGTTCGTCTCCCAACTTTACTGCATGTACCGCGCCATCTGTCGATTCAATTGTAAGTTTTTTTAACCACTCCAAAAAAAATCCCATTGCTTTGGGAGCATACCGGTGAAATTTTAGGTCATTTGGATCAGTGGTTCTTTAGTTATAGGGTTTTACTTTCACAACTTAAAAAAAAATCACCCTGTATATTCAAGTATTTCAAATACTGACACTTTTCTTCCCTTGAAAAAAAAAGTTTCTTTTCTCATGGATTATTTTTCATAAAGGCTCGCCATGAATAGATCTATAGTACCATACAGCCTATTTCTTGTGCATATATGTTTAAAACTTTTTAAGAAATTGTAATTTGATTAACGTACTTTTTATACCAAGTGCTTCTGTTCAGAATTATTTTTTATTTGGAGAACAACTTATTTCTCGTAGTGTCATTTATGGATATGGTGGATGTTCTAAAGACTTCATTCGTCCAAGAGGCAGACCCGGGAAACGTCAGACGCCCAGCCAGCAAATATTTACTAAAGGTTCAAAAAACGCGAGAACAACAGAGGTATTTAGTCACCAGAAAGAATCCCGAAGGAATCACCCCAGGAAATGCACACTGCATCTGAGGGACCATTAATGTAGTGTGGGGGGAAGAGTGTAACGCTCGAACTATACTCACTCCATCATATTTTCTCTCCTTTTCTTTTTTTTTCTTTCAAAAGAATTGACAAGCTGAGTAATTTAGACTTTACCAGAAGATAAGAATGTTTACAGAGTTGTTACCGACAAGGCATCTGAGCTAAGCCGTAATATTAAATTAAATAAATTATTTTGTAAATAGTAACATGTAAATACTCTGTAAATATTACATTTATTAGTCTATGAAGAAGTTATCAAGTTTATTTGTAACTAAAATAATTTCCACCCCGGATTCCAAATAATATGTTACATAACGAATTTTTTCTTTTGTTTTTTTCATGCCGAGATAATTAGCAAAAATCGATTCATGCGCAATTTTTAAAATTTTCCCCCTCCTTACCTTTGGTACCACTAATTGCATAACACAATCCCCCGTGACTCTTTCTCTATGATAAAGCAAATTATCAACTATAACGAACCCGTTTTTACCTTTTTCCGCGTCTTTGAAAGCAACCTGTAATGTTTCGCAACTCTTCTGCTGCTCCCTGTACATACTCGCGTCTGATCGCTGACCCGCATTCAAATCTCCACTATTATCCTTCCTTTCAATACAACTAATCATTAATTCTATCTCCGCTCTTTGATTTCCACCTCGCCAGCATAAATTTTCATTATTTATACCATCCCCCTCCATTTGGTTGTCTTCCCCCTTTTGCTTTTCAATTTCATTCCCCTTTTCCGATTGCGTATCATTCACTGGCGTCAAAGAACATACCTCTCTGGGCCTCTCCTTTCCTCCCTCTTTACTAGCTAACTGTAATATTTCATGAACTGCCGGTGTTATAATACATGTCCCTTATAATTTATCCGTGACAGCAAAAAGTACATCTACGCTGTTAATCAGGCAATTTGACTCTCTGGATTTTAAAGCTATTGGTAATGTTACAAGATTCGCAGTTATTATTTTTCCAAAAGCCGATATCAACTGAATTTTTGAATATTCATTATTTCTAAATGAATCCGGAAATTGGTTAGAAATTATTACAGTTATTTCTGCTGCGATTTAATTTCAGATCTAACATTAAACAGATTTACTTTCTCTCCCCCCTATCTACAAATGTCCATATTGTAAAGGTTGCGTATTTATTGGCTCGCTTCCAAAACAGAGTGTTTCAACCTTGGCAATTATTTTATCATCCTGCTTATTTTTTCCGATAAAAATCTTTTTTTGTTTGATTTTGCAAACTTCCAATTTTATCTCTTTCTCTATTATTCGGACAAAACCGCAAATGCGTTGTCTGTTTACAAAGTCTACATTATTTCGATGCATTTAACTTTCTATCGCCACGAAAGTTAAAATTGTTTCTGACATGGGGTGGTACATATTTTCCATTATTGTAACTTATAGTTCCCGATTCATCGTGGTTGCGGGGTTTTACCGGTTTATCGTATAATTCCGAAAATGTTCTGCCCTTTGAGGTGAACCAATTATCGCATAATTCGGAAATTTGTCGTGGTTTTAACCAATTATCTAATTGTTTTATGCTAACATAACTTAGCGTCTCCTAATCTAGTGAACTTAATAATCTGTCGCTGACAATTAACTCATTAAGCGTATCAAAATCATTTACTTTTCTCAGTTCACAATAGAAATCCCAATTGGCTCTGAGCCTACTCGTGAATTGCATATGATTCTCATTTTTTGATCTTTTCGCAAAGAGAAAATTTTCCAGGCACGCCACTGGTGTGGGTTGAAATTCCTTTAAGATTAACACCTTAACCTTCTGGTAATCTTTCATTTCTTCCGTGTTTGCATACACTGACAAATGTGCTGCTCTTTCCCCTACCAAATTAAACAAAATCTCAACCTTTAACTCTTACGAGAAGTTTTTAATTTCGAATGCTTTCTCGAGCGAAGTAAAAAATAAATTCCGCGATTCGGGCCTGCTGGGGACTGTGATAATCAAAGTTTTGACGCTTTTGATTAGTGCATCTAACGAATTAGGTTTGGGTCCATCCACCCTGTGTTAGAATTTCTATACTAATTCTGCATTTTCGCCATCTCTATCTGCGCTTTAACTAATTCGAGTTTAGTTTTTTTCGATTTCCAACATCGTATCTTGTTCTGATTTTGATTTTTCTTTGTCAAATTTCGCAACTTCTGCATCATGTTTTTCCCGTTCAATGTGGTCTGACACCGTTATGTTTAAAAATTATTTTATAAATTTTCTATCTTTTGCGTACTGTTCGCTTCCCTCAATTAATGCTTTCAAATCTATTATCCTGTAGTCAATTTCTACTTTTATGCCCAATTCAGTGGCTACTACAACTAGATCTTCCTTTCTTAGCCCTTTAATACTAAACATTTTAGTTTTTACTCTTAACACTTATCTAGTAATACTATACATATCTCATTTCAAATAAATCTCATAATACTAAAGTTAACATATTGTTTTCAATCATAAAATATTTCTCAAATATGACTCTATTCACATTATTTTTTATTTACTTCAGGAAGAAACATAAAAAATCATGCGACTTACTTCATTCATAAATCCAACCACTAGTTCGAGAAAGTGAGCTTGTAAGGTTCTTTAACCCTGTTTCGGGTTTCTCTTCGTTCGCACCTTTTTAAATTTAAAGCCGATATTTTGCCGAGCCCATTTCGTTCTTGTACTTCTGTTATCACACAAGGATGCAGCTATTTTTCACAAATAAACAAGTTTATGTACGGACAGAACGTCACAACATATAATCACATATATATATATATATATATATATATATATATATATATATATTTAGATTAATATGAACAGGAGCAGTAGCGGGTAACAATATTATTCTTTCCACTAACACAATTATATTTATTTCTCATATATCAGTGCCATACACACACATATCCTATCCCTTTGGCCTCCAGCCAAACACTCTTCTCTTCTCTCTCGCTCAGGAGTAAAAAAAAAACGTTGCCGTAAACTCTGACGTCCCCAGGCATGACACACAGACTGTAAATATCGACATGTACTGTAACCGATATCTATTGTGTGTCCCTGTAGATACACCCAACGCACACCACACTTTCAAGAGAGCAGTTTATAGTGAACCTCATTAAAGCATATATTTTTCATTACGTTTCAAATAGTGAAATATCACTAAATTACACTGAAAACAATTTCTCCCCCATAGAACAATGTGTAACAGAATTCTTTGTTTGACTCTGCAAATGAATAATTAATGCTTTGCACCCCATATTCTACAAAAAGAATGTTTTAATGCGCTTCATAATTATTTATCAATTTCATCAGGTTTTAAATGACGTAGCATCATCAAAATGCAATAGGAACGATTATTTCTCATTGACTGTAATGTAACGGAATAATTTTGACTGTCCCTGTAAAAAACTATAAGTGCTGCACACTTCAAATAAAATAGGGAACATGCTATAATAAACGACCATAACATATAGAAATTTCAGGGCGATCCGAGTGTATTTACGCGAGTTAGAGCACAGACAGACGGCCAGACAAACCGAAGTCATAAACACTTTTCAACTAGGTTGGACATTGTTCAAAAGAAATGGCTGACATAAAATAATTTTTAAACCAACCAAGAATTTTATTAAAATTTAAGCATCGTCAGCAAAGTTCGTGTTCGGAATTCTAAAGTTTACCGATACGACGTTAAAGCTATTTCATACATCTGATTTATAGTGTCCTGAAAATATCTTGTAAATGAACTTAACACTCAACTGAAAAATGAACTTAACACTTAATTCTTCAGTTTGTTCTCTACAAAAAACAACACAACTAATGAATACTCTTATGTGTTCAAAAGGAATATTTATTGTAGAATTTAGTAAAACTGTTCTTATCAATTTACGCAAATCCAAATACCTGCTGGAGATAACTTACCTCAATAGCAGATATGCACCCATTGTTCAACACCAGTGAACTCTACGTTTCCTCATTCTAAAATAGATATTTGAATAGTCACGTGCCAAAATTATCTTTCCTTATAATCATTTTTCTTTGAATTATGTGTATAGAGTGTGATAATCCATATTTATAAATATTAACTCTTATAAATGGACTATTATACTTACAGCGATAACCATAAATGCAAAACAAATACTATATTTGATATACAATTTTTAACACTTTTCAACATAATTAAAAATTGTTTATGAAAGCAGTTTGTCTGTCTCTTTGCCGTCTGCCTATATGTGTGTCCGTCCTCTAACTCTCGTAAATATGCTCGAATTGTCATATAAACGATATATGTTATTGAGGTTGGCATGTTCGGTATTGAAAAAGAAGTGTGTAGCGCTTTTAGTTCTTATACAGGGAGACTCAAAAGAATTCCGTTACATTACAGTTTATGGGTAAAAATCATTAGTGGTTTATTTTTCAATTTCAAACATGTTGAAAGTAATATATATCACTGAGGTTCACTTCAAGAATCTTACCATACAATATTGTGTGTATAGCGTTCATTATTCATTTACAGGTACACACAAAAGAATCCGTTACTGTTTGTTAACAATAATTGCTTGAAGTGAGTTTTCAGTTCCTGAACGTGTTTTCAAATTTAACCCATTCTTTGTCTATTACTTGGTATGTATAAATTCTATAGATCATATACAGGGCCAAACAAAAGTTTTCGCGTACATTTCCGTTTATAGACGGAAATTCCAGGAGCGGAATTTTAAATTGCTACGCGTTATCTAAATCAACTAACGTTTAGCATTCTATGTAGTATATATACAAATCCACAGATCACATACTGCGTAAAAGAAGTCAGTTATTTTTTCCGAATATTGTTGGTAATTCCTGAAATTGTTTACATTATTATATCATTTTTCACCTTATTAAACGGTAAAGATTTTTTTTTTCGAAGTGTTAGAAAGTGGAACATAATCTATGCTTGACGCACGATTTTTTGTTCTTGTTAAATTATGCATAAAACTATATTAACAATGAGTATACTTTATTAATATTCATTGTTGGATTTAGAAATATGATAAATTTTAACAGCACTTGAAATTGGAGTGTCATTTAAAATACCAGGCGTCGCGTCGTTTTGATTATTCTGAACAGTCGTCAAATTTTTAATAACATAAAAATTGAAATTTACTAATTTCGGATTTAAATATTATACCTGAGTTCTATATAATTTATAGATAGACTGAATTGTGTAGATAAATAAATATTTGAGAACACGTCGACGAACAGATTATGTTAATTTTTACTATTTATCTTTTTTTTTTTTTTTTTTCTTTGTTGTAATAGATATTTTAAAGAAATTTAAAAGAACATAATTGTAAAATTTTAATTTAGAACAAATAGTTATATGATCAATTAAATGATTTTTTTATATCTACTTCAAAGTTTTGACTTTTTAAGTTTAATTTTTTTTTACAAATTATTTTCTTGAATGGAGCAACTTAATAAAACATCAATGATTTTTTTTTTTTTTTTTGTTTTAAAGAAGAACGAGAAAAATCTGAAATACGATACATAATAAGATTCTTGAGTACAGAAGGGCTGGAGATTTATTGGATCGCTTTCCAGAGGTTAAATTACTTCTTTCATTCAAATTCGTTATCTTTTATGCAAGAATTCTATTGATCCTTTGTAACAAAGCTATTTTCAACAAAGGAAATAAGTTTCCTTGAGGAGGCGGAAGTACTGCCCATTACTATCGTCCATTCGATTTCATAGAAAACAGAACTCCATGTGTTATTTTCTGAGACTGTATAAAATTAAAAATAAAAAGTTACATTCAAGTTTTATTTTAAAAGGTAGATATTTTTAACGCCATGTATTTAGGTAACACAATTGTATTTTATTAAAGAAAATCATCCTTCAAGAAATGCAGACGTTAGCTGATGTAAAGTAATGTTTTATTTAATTTTTTTATTTCTTATTTCAAGACAATCCAATTATTGATATACACTCAAGTCAATAATCATAAATATTTTTGAATATAATTTATTTCTAATAAATTTGATTAATTTAAATTATTTCTTGTCTTAGAAATGTGTATTATATATACATTAGTTCTAATAATACCATTAATAATAATGTCAATTACATTTAAAACAAACCTGTATTACTAACCTATAATGCTTTATGATGTTATTAAGTCTAATATAATATAAGAATTTTTCGGAAAAAAACTGCTTCGTAATATTAAACTCTTTGTTTCATTAAATATCAGCAATAATTGCCGAAGAAATAGTTTTGTGTTTAATGAACTGTAACAAATTAAATTTAATGAAGATTCCATTTATGTAATTAAAGTGGTGCATGTACGAAAACAATTTATCCTGGCATGCATATAATTAGTTATATGTAGGAAATGTAATAGAAAGACATTAATGGAACTATATAATAGATATACGCCCTGCTTATAGTTTTGTATTTTCCACTGTTAATAAATACGAGATCCTCTATGTGTTCCAACAATAAAAGTATTCTTTCATAACGATACGTTTCATTTAGAGATTTACCACAAATCTAAAGTTAAAACAATACAATCAGAAAATTAAAACCCTTTTTTAAATGAAATATTCTTAAGCTAAAGTAAAAGAGTTGATTTGGAAATATTAATTATTAGAACACAGTATTTTTTTTTACGATATGTTTTAATCAATATTCGTATACTTTTCAAAGTGAAGTTATGTACTTATATGACTTGAATTCTATATAAAGACATTCTCTGAATTTTTTGTTAATATCTGATCATAATGGTGCTATAAAATTACTTATTTTTTGCCCAAATTTTCTTTTTAGTTTTCAACAAAGTAAAACTTAATTATTAATATAACTAAAGAAAATACAATTAAATACCATGATACAAAGATTATTATATACTGTCTATTATATTATATACACCTGATTCACGAAATAAAAGTTATGTGGAAAGAAAACTTTAGAACGTGGTCGTTCACGTTCAGATTACTATTTTAGAATAAGGAAACGTGGAGTTCGCTAGTGTCGAGCAGAGGCCATATAATTTTTTGAGGAAAGTTATCTCCAACAAGAATTTGGTTTTGCGCAATTTGATAAGAGTAGGTTTAGTAAATTCTACAATAAATATTTAATTAAAACTTTTTGTTAAGAATTTTCACTTAATGAAATTTGTATTATTATTATTATTATTATTATTATTATTATTATTATTATTATTGCTATAAGAATCATGTTTGGGGACTTTTAATTAATGGCAACACATATAAACTTTATGTGAAACCTACATGATCATGAGAAACGAAAATAGAGATATCAGTAGCGAAACATATAAAAATTACATTTGCTATACGCAAACAGTTTATGCAATCACTTTTATTTAGCATGAAGCAATATATAAATACATTTACCAGAAGTTTCAATATTAGTGTATGGCACTTTTTTAGTAAATGTAATATAAATAAATTTCTTATTTATTTTTATTTTATTCCTTTTTATTTTCACCTGTCATATTTTAGTGGATTTTAATTTGTATTAAACATTGCTGTATATATTGTGTCTGCTATTTACAAAATGAACTTTACATAAAATTCATGTATTTTTTTCCTTAATTTATTTCCGGAAATCATCCTTTAAATTTTAAATTTTGCAGACTTCCATTTGAATAAATAACACTTTTAAAGACGTTTACGATTTATTTTCTTTAATTAAAAGAGTTCCAATATTAAAACAACAAGGAATAATTTACTCCTAAAGAAACCATTTAGAAGAAGTAATTTCTATTATGCTTTTTAATGAAATATTTCAGATAGAAATGTCTCAAGTTTTAAAATAAGAAATTGTATAAAAGCATAATAAATGAATTTCGCAAAAAACTTATTATCTGGAACAGCAAATTTTCTGGTCCATTTACATTCTTCCGGTAAAAATTGAACTCGTTGTTTTAAATAAAGTAATCTATTGTCTCAATGCAATTTAGAATATATGCCATAACGAAAGCAATCTTAGTAGAAACATTTGCTTTGATAGTAATAGTGAATTTGACGTTAAAACGACTTTTTAATTATACGGAATGATGCACAAAATTTGCATACAGGTATATTTAGTTAAACAAAATATTTCAGCTTTTAGCAAACGGGTTTTTTAAGGCAAGATAATACATAAGAATGAAGATTTAAGTAAATTATATTTATATTTTTTTACTTTTTTGTCAAGGTGTCTGAGGATATTTTAAAAGACACTAGGCGCAGTTTTTTGGCGTGTGTGTGTTTATACAGAGGTGTTTTCACATTAAAAAAAAATTGTAAAAAATGTCGCCGGGCAAAAAAAAAAGTTCTTTACACTGCAGTTACAATTTTTGACAGTGTAAAATAAGTTAATGTCTGCTACCTACTCATACATGCAAAATAGCACTTTTAAATAACCCAAAAGTCGAAGGTTATGTTTGTTATATTTCCAAAATTAAATTACTCTTACTCATCTATTAAAAAACCCCACGAAACCTGTAGTTTTTTTTTTTTTTTTTTTTATGTTTAAAATCAAATTTGTAATATTGTCAATAACAAAGGGAAAAAAATTCAAATTGTTGCTTTCAGTTATAAAATTATTTCAAATAAGCTTCCAATTGTAAAACAGAATTCTTTGAATATTGCAAAGCTCGGAGACTTCATGTTAAAAGAAAAAACCCCGAACTATTGCAAAATCGTTAAAATGCTCAGTGTAAACTGTTAAAAATATTACTATAACAAAATGGAATAACCAGCAACAAAATTAAATAGAATAAACAGTAACAAAATGAAATAAATTACACAAATGCACGGGCGGCGGATTCCGTACGCCATGATCACTAACTAATAAGAATAACAAAACCGTGTTGAAAATAATTGAGAACATGAATTTTAAACAATGGTTGAATACTGAAGCGTTTTGGGGGAGAAGATAAATGAAGCAAATGTGTTAATCACGTATTTATTTTCAAATAGCTGTTACCTACTTCGTTCACACAACACTAAAAGAAGAATAAATACATTAATTAAGCAAAATATTTCACTCCCTACAATTAAAAACGTTAATAATTAACTAACTATTTATCACATTTCGTAGAAGACAAAACGGTATTTTTTGTTATAGCGACTATGACATAACTCTCCCTTAAAAAGGTGAAATTTTGTGCCAAATAATCGCGAAAATGAAATTGCAACCAATGCAAAAAGGAGGGCCAAATAAAATCGTGGAAATAGACGAATTGGGTAAAAACAAATGTCAATTTTACCTGATAAACAATTATAATTTTTACGTCTGTGTCAAACGCTTTAACATCCATCCTTCAAAAATACATTAATTGAAAAAAGTATATGATTTTTCTTTAAATTCAATTATGCCTCCTTGGTTTAATGTATAGCTGAAACAAATCTTGTTTTCTAAATGACAGTATGTTGACAGGCAATTTTTGTTCTCCAGAATAAATTGATTCATAAAGTTTGAATATGTGAAAATATGTTTTTATTTTTCGGAAAATAAAAAATATACTGATCTGTTTTATTTCTCCTATTCTATACATAAATATGGAGTAATTTACTTTACGTTTTTAGAGAAACTTCGTTAAAATTCACAAAACAAATATTTCCATCTAATTTAAATTTTTAAATTCTGAGAGTTTGTGTGACATCCTCGGATTAATGATAACCGGTATTAAGTAAATCGCGTTGCGTTCTATACTCTAGGAGTATTTGCGAAATACAAATACATGGTTAGATTTTAATATAATAGATTCGTGTTTATTTTTCTTTTCTTAAAATTATGATGTGCTTTTTAGCAGAAAACTCTCATCTGTATAAAACGGATACTCATGCTTAATAATCAGTATAGATAAAAAGAATTTAAATTTTCCGTTATAAATATGGCGTGAAACTCATCTACTTTCTATATTTACTGATCTAATGTAAGGAATTGATTCACACTCATTTTAAAACATATTGGGAAATTCCCGTTTTATTTCAAATATGACGTCTCTTTTCCCCCAGATAAATCCCTTTTTAATGACATAATTCTTGTTAATTTTCTTTTCCAGGCAATTAATTTCAATACTGGTATAGGGGAAATTATATTACTTTATCGAAATAATATTAAATCTTTAGGTTTTATCAACAAAATTGGAACTATTAACATTCGTCGTTTTTTTTAGGTAATCGAGTTATTTCTTTTAGGGCGCGTTCACAGACCGAACCCCGAGTTACATAGGGTAACACATGGATAACTCGAAGCGTTCAGAGACCGATATCACGTGACTTTTGCGGGTTTTTCGTAGCATTCAGAGACATTACCCATACTTTGGGTAACCCACATTACAAGGAGACTTTTGTTGGGTAAAGAGATCACTTTGTTGGGAAATCTGATTTGTTTGTTTGTTTTATAGCTAACTAAAATTGTTAATTGTTGTTCTATATGACTCCTACTGTACACTTGAGTCCTGACCATTTGATTGGTCTACCTTTAAAAAGACTATGATATAATTCGCCAACGGTGGCTAGGAAGGTTTCTGCAATGTTCGTAAAATCAAAATGTAATGGTAGATTGCTTGACGAAAATATTTGATTGTAATCATGCCCATAATTTTACCCAAAAGCGTTCACAGCCGTTTTAACCCAACATTCCCCTGAGAAAATCAGATGACGTCATTCCCCAATTATACGAGTAACCCGCGTTTCGGTCTCTGAACGCACTCATTGTTTTAAGAATGAAAATAACTATTTCTCGCTATCCATGACATCATTTTTGACATGGATAATTTTGCGGAGCATGTTATTGACATTTGCTAATCATTTTCTTTTCAAACTTCTTTTTATTTATTTTTTAATTTAAATAAAAAATACGGTATAGTTATATTAGCCGTACGCAGAAGGTAAAACGCCAAGTATTATAACCATACAAAATAAAAAAAAAATAAAAAAAAAAAATAAAGAAATTAACCCAAGATCATTTTATTTCACCATCAAAGCACATCCGCTTTATTTTCGATGTATAACGTCATATTCGCCTGTTTTCTATGGTTAAGTATATTTAAACCTTGTATTATTATCAAAAACTAAAAAAAAACACTTTTTATTTCTAATAATATTATTTAATCTTCTTTTTAATTTTTTCATTTTTTCATTTCATTTTCATTTTTCACGTGAAAATTTTTCAGTTGAAACTAAATTGTTGGGTAAAAAATATTATTTCGGGTTTTGATTTAGCTTTTGGCAACGATAAAGTATTAGCAACGGTATAGTAAATTTAACCATTTTAAAATATTATACGAAAGAATGTCCATTTATTCTCTATGAAAGTAACGAAATTTTGAATTATTAAGAAAACATATTTGAATAAAATAAACAAAAACCAGCCTATGTTAATTCAAGGGTTATAATCAACCTATATGCAAATATACAGGATCATTAAATGCTTCATATTGACGTTGGTTTCAGCCTAACATTTGCACACAATCGGATTTATAATATTATTAGGATTAACAGTTAGTTTTGCAGACCGTGCCGCACTCAGTACGCTGGCCGTCTGTGTGTCTAAAGATTATCACAGATTTTAACCTTACAATGTTCGCCGTCTTTCTTCACTAAATATCGCCAAATGCAGAACACGGTGAAGAATTTTTTATGAAAATCATTTATTCACAGAAAAATGGGGAAAAAATTTCACAGTAGAAAACGCTTGTGTATATGTAAATGACTGAAACTGAAATGAATTTCTTTACTATGATAAAAGTTGCCACAAATTTTTAAAATATGTTTCAGAGAATCTCATGGAAGTTCTTTTTTTTTCAAGAAATATATATGTTCGTTGCTGGTTTTGTATAGAATGCAAATTAAAAATAAGGAATGTGGATAAAAATATTCAGATCAATTCCATATACTATCAGAAATATATTTTCACTTAGTCGTAAAATTTGAAATATCATATCTTTACACACAGCACCATCAATGTTTGGAACTGCAAAAAGGCAAATCAAGCAGCCACGCATCAAAATCTGCGTTAATTTCCTGAATGAAAATGAACAAGAACCGGGTATTAACATCCATAAACTTCACTGAGATCCCTTCTGAACATCTTGACATATCACGCATTCATGCTTTCACTTTGAGACTTTGAAATCTTAAGAAAACGTATAAAAGAGTAACCTATTAACATTTATGAAGATTTGAATGTTGTTAAAGAGCAGTGGGAGAAAATACCACTTCCAAAACTACAAAAAGAATTATTGTCGTAGTTGTTACGGTGTAAAACGGTAGTTAAGAATAAGGTTTATTGACAAATTGAACATTTAAAACGCAAACATTTATGTCAAATAGTTTTCTAAATAACATCAAAATCACTTAAAGAATGTGTAAAAACGTTTGCTTTTTAACTGTAATCCCTAATCGTATAAGAAATGTTGTATAAATATTAAAAATCTATAGAGTTTATAATACAATAGCTTAAATTATTTTATATATTATCATTATCACGATTGTTATTATTATTATTATTATTATTATTATTATTATTAGTGAATTTTGTACTACTATTTTTAATGCGGTTGTAATTGGAGTCGCAGCAGTGACAGTATTCTTATTAATTGTGATTGATAATTTGAATGAATTTATTATTAGACAATGGCTTAAAGTTAAAAGTGTTTTGGAAACTTTATAATCAAATATTTCGGTCACAAGTAATTTTATGTATGCAAAATGTCAATATATACTTTTTTTGTATTCTAAGCGGATGTTTTACAAACATTTGCACGTAAATAATCAGAAATTCTAACTGTATTAACAATTTCAAACTACAAAATGAAAGATAAATCTTTAAAGACATGCTTATTCAATTTTTAAATTATTAATGTGAATGTATCTGCGGAAGTCATAAAAATCCCTTTAAATTATTCTATCTCTAAATGGTTAAAAAATTTAATTTATTTCAGCAAAAATATCGTACAATGAAAACAATTTTTGTAAACGTTTCGGACTCCATAGGAGCCCTTCATCAGTGCAATGTCGATTGATAACCAAGGTTGTTTTTCAGCGTGCTCAGGGTCCAAAGTATGATGTTAAATCAATAAAATACTATGGAGCATACGTAAGAGCAGGACGGAAAATTCCGGTGGGACCACGCAAGCTTCGTTAAATGGAAAACTCTTCAATCGCTTAAACCAGCCTTAAAAGAAAAGTCCACTTTTAATATTGTCGCAATTGGATTTATTTACTTTGATATTTGCGAAGGAATCAAATGTAGTTCATAAAAGTAACTAAATCCAATCGAAACAGTAGTTTTATTCGGGGCTATTTTGATACACAATTCAAAACTTTTAATATCCACTTTCTATCTTTTGATTCAAGTCTGGAATTTAAAAAAAAAAATATTGTATTTTGTGTTTTTGTTCCCTTTATCGGCTTATGGATAAACAAAATTGCATTTCATAAAAAAAATGAAAGTAAAAGAATATATATAAAACCCTGTCTCATATTTGAGGTTAAATTGATAGTCATTATTTTCAACTCATTATGAGCTCTAAGAAAATAAGTATTATCTAATAATGTCCAAACGGATCTATTGTTTCATCTATATTATTGATTATTTTTAACATTTATTTTGCCTGAATGTTGGGATATATTTCATGTGTCCACCAGAGTACAGATGAATCTGCACTACAGTATATTCCCTCCCTTATTTATTGAATGCTAATTTAGTGTAAAATCTAAGAAGAAAATTATCTGAAGCACATAATTTGTTTTTATGAGGTTTCAGAGATAAATTTTTAATGGTATAACAAACATTATTGAAAAAGAAAAAAAAACGAAAATGTAGTCAACGATCTTGTTTGATTGAGTTTTTTTCTTCGTTCATTAATATTATCTCAGCCTGGAAAATTCTAGGTTGTTTCCTGACTTTTACTGGGTTTTCATGACAACATCTGTATCGTACAATTCCCATCGGAAACATTTTGTCTTCATTATATACGAAATCATTCCCTGGATACATCGATAAAACGAACCAAACTTTGAAATTTTACCTCTTCTTTGTCTTTATTTACTCCATTTATGAGTTAAACGTATATTTTCTAAGTAGACTTTTTAATTCTACGTTTAACAAAAGCTAAAACAAACTTTAAATTTTAATATTCTATAAAATGGTAGCGTCTCGTTCACAAATGGATATATATTTACGGTATTTCCTCCCATATCCTAAGGGATATCCTCCTAAATTTATCAGTTACCTTACTGTAGTGCCTGTATCTTTTTGATTTTTCACGAAATTTGATTGGCCTTTTTATATGTTTCTCTATAGTATTGACTATCAATTCATGACGAAAAGTCTTTGCTGTTAAAATTTATTTTATACAAATATCCATATCTCATCAAATATTCAATGTATTAATATTTTAATTGCAGTATACTATTTCTACATTTTTTTCTCAAGTTTATGGAAAGCACTGTTAAATTCGCTTGTAAACTCTGCAATCTATAAAAAATTTGAATTTTTTACAGAAACTTTAGAATCTGCAAGAATATGCGTGCTATACTTACACAAATGCACAAACCGGTTGAACAAGGCCTATATAGTCATTTGCTACAGTCACGGGTTACTTTGAGCATTTTCTGTTTCTTGGGGAAAAGCAAATTTTATTTTATTATTACATTTAATATTAACCTCCTAATTGTCTTCTGGAATAAATCTCCTCTGAAAAACCTGAAGTCACACATTCCCGTTACATCCTCAAAGTTCAAGGGCAATACGGGCATTTCCTCCAAATTCAGTAGATATTCGACAAAATGTCTGAAATCTGCCATTGTCGCTTAATTATTGGACACCTGTGTATTTATCAAACGCAACATGTTTGTCAGATACTTCTTTAGAACTTTTATTAACCAGAATTTAATTTTTTTTTCAGTTAGAAATAAAAAAAATAATACTAGTAATAAATTTTACACACATCAATTGTAGTTATGTGTAACATACATTTAAATGAGCAATACTCTGCAATACAACTATTGCACAAAATTTATCTTACAAACATAAAATCTGAATACTTTGGAAAACATTTGTTTAACCACAACCAAATTTTGAATATATCTTGTATTCCGGCGCATACTGTGCGCATTTAAAATAAGAAAATTCAATAAAAAGTTAAAAGTACTCCTTATACACCAGATATAAAAAAAAAATATATTAAAAAAGTTTTAGCATGATAATTGATATATCCACATTACTAAACGTTATACACATTGTACGTTCCCATTTCGCATAAGTACATTTTTTCTATATTAGTCATTTTCCTTTTAATGTTTTTTATTACATTTGCATGCTACGTATTTGATAAATTCCTCACAAAAAGAAGGTGTGAGTAATACGGTGACTATGACTAAAAACAGAAAAAAAGTTGTCGCAATTCTTAGGTGCCCTAAAATGAAGGAACGTGAAATACGCCAGATTATACAGTAATTGCTTCTTCGAACAATATTTTGATCTGCAAGATAGAAAATAGTTAAAGGGTCTTGTACCTTTTTAACTTTCCGAAAATTAACAAAAACTTTCAAACTTTAAATTAGTATATCTTCAAAACGTTTTTGTGTATAATCATGAAATTTTGACTATGTATTAAGCAGATTATGCTTTTTGATATAACACGATTAGCAACTTACTAGTCTTTTACAAAATTTGAGTATTGTTGGAAATAAAGTTGCTCTTTTTTTTTATTCCGTAAGTCATAGCGCGCATGATATCTTGAGAACGTATGACTGGATTGTTATGAAATTTGAAATAGATAATAAGCCAATATCTATTTTTAAAATGAACTACTCTTAGGCCAAAATTATTTCATTAACCATGTAAAAAAAAATCTTGTAAAAAATTTCATAATTTTACATTTTTTAAAGAATAAAAATAGTTATAATTAAAAATCTTATCATTGTAAATATTTAAAAGTAGATCATTTTAAACACACATATGCACTTATTACATAAATCAAATTTCATAACAATTCATACATACGTTCTCAAAATATCATGCGCGCAATGACTTACGGGGTAAAAAAAAGTAATGGGTAAAAAAATTTTAATTTCAACAATGCACAAATTCAGTAAAATGTTAATCAGTTTGTAATAGTATTATATTAAAAGCACAATCTATTTAATTAATAATCGAAACTTTATGTTTACACATATAAAGGTTTTGAAAATACACTAATTCAAACTTTGATTGTTTACCTTAATTTTCGTCGCGCTTAAAAGGTACACGACCCCTTAAACAATTAAGGTAAATTTTTATGTAATCTTCAATGTGCACAATAGGAAGTACTATTGGACAATTAAATGCGTGTTAATATGAAGCTGACAATTATATGCTATGCTTGAAAACATTTTTCAGAAACAATTCTTTTCATCTCATAATAATGGGAGTTACATTCTCTCTCGTAATGCCCAGTCTCAACAATTTAAAAAATACATATATGAAGACGTTCTAAACAGGTGTTTCGAAGAGTAATAAAAATGTAATAAAGTGTAACAGTCGGAATAAATGAAAGGAAATGTTGTATGGTTAGTTTACACTGAATTTCTTTTCTAAAGGACACAGAAGGATGTATTTTCCTAAATAATATTTCTTTTTATTGTTTCTTTTAACTATGATATAACCTAAAAATAATATAGGCGATTTTAGGTTCAACAGTACACTTTGAGATCGCATCTATTAATATTATACATTAATATCTCTAAATCTTTTTTTCTGATAATGAAGCATTTATCACATTACAGATTTATTTAAATATAAATTCAAGATACAGTATTAAATTAAAAAAAAATCAATTTAATGACAAACAAATAATTGAAATTAGTAAAACTAAATTATTGAAATTATTGAAAAAAAATTACTGAAAGTAACATTAGAACTAATATCGTTTAGAAAAACAGTGTTTTGCCCCCTTTTATAAAAAACTTAAGAGGACGATAAATTTATCACATGACTATATTTTTAATTATGTGACAAGTGTTTGTATGTGTTTCATTATAAGAAAATGCTGTACTGTTAGTTTTCAATGGCTTATAGTTTACCAAAAGTCACATGAGGATGTATTTTCCTAAATTATTTTTCGATTTATTGTTTTGTTAACTATGAAACTACCCAAAAATACACATTAATCGCACATTTATTATTAATATAATATCTCTAAATCGTTGTTTGTATTATTGAAACATGTATCATATTAAATGTTTCTTTAAATGTAAATTCCAGATACAGTGGTAAAATAAAAAACAAAATCGCAAACAAATACTCCATATTATCAAAAATGAAAATATTGAAAGTAATATTTGAACTAATTTCGTTTAGAAAAACAATATTTTGCCCTTTGTTTTATAAAAAACTTAAGAGGACGATAACTTTATCACATGACTATATTTTTAATTATGTGTCAGATTCTTATTTCTCCCAAGGCGAATGAACCAATTTTGAAACAAAATGTTATAAATGTATTTGTTTCTATCATTTATTGCCCAATTAATTTTATTTTTTCGCTCTTCGTGTAAATGGTTTATTCATTTTCATTAATCATTTGTCTATTTTATCTAAAAATAACATTAAATATTTAATTATTTTTTAAAGAATAAGCAATTATTTACATTCTAAAAAAAAACAAATATTAAATCTCCTTTTTTTACAATTATTGTTTTGTGAATATTTTTTATGAGTTACATAAAGATACTGGAAAATTAATCATTATTTTTCAAATAAAATGAATTCAGTTCTTATTATAAACTGATGTAGTTTGCACAATTTGTTGTTCGAAATTAAAAAGTGTAGTTCTGTAAGCTAAATAACACTCAAACATAGTGATAACGAAGATGAAAATAATGAATTGCATTCGTTAGTGGAAATCTTATTTTAAAGAAACATTCTTTCTCTATAAATATTATGCTACGTAACGGATTTAAGCAAATCCCCACATTCAATAAAACATTAAAATATATATTCGTTAGCTGAATCCGATATATATAAATATAAATTTTGTTAAACAAAAGTACACTAGATGATATACTTATAAAACTAGGTAACACTTCACAATATTGAATAATATTAATAATAAATACCTAAATTGATAAAATATTATTTTCTTTTTAAATAATATACAATAATTTAGTAAAAAAATATATGTTTTAAAGAATAAATCTGAGCTTGAGTGAAAAATGTGTATTTACATTATCCCAGCTGTTCTGTTCGCATTTACTATGTGTTAATATGATGAAACAGCTCCGAAAAACTGGGGATAAATCACAATTAAATAATACAACTTTGTCTGAATAACCATGAAACAAAAAACAAAAAATCCCAGACAGCTCGGCCTACAGGTACATTTAGATTTCGAAGACGCAGAACGGGAGGCGCCTGTTTAGTGAGAACTGCAGAAGAAATGACCTTTTTGCCATGATGCAGCACTTGGGACCGCCTACTCCGAAATGTACCTGTGTCTGTAAATGAAACCGGCAGACTTTTTTTTCTTTGCTGTAAGGGTTGGTCCTATAAACAAATTGCCAAAATAAAAGTTGTAGATAATATTAAGAGTATTTATAAAAAAATTGAACGGATTTTAAATCTTGCGAATTTACGAAATTATGATTTTTTTTCTTCTGAACCCCTATTCATTCCTCACATTTAGGCCATTTTTAATTATATAAAAAATCTGAAATACATAAATTTTCAGCCCTTTTACTAGAAGTAATAATAACTTTAAACAGATTCGATATGTATCATAATTAAGAAGTTTTTTGTCAAAGTTTTAAGCAAATTTTAAGCAAAATTTTAAGCAAATTTTAAGCAAATTTTAAGCAAGTTTTAAGCAAATTTTGTCCCTCCCCCAGTTTGATTTTGCCCATTAACGAACTTGACCAAGATTTTATGCCCCTTGATTTTATGTATTAGTTTGGAAAATATTTGTGCAGAATTAGTGAAGTTATCGTGTCCATAAAAAAGTGATATAGATGGAAAGATAGATCAAGTTTTGAACTGGCGATGGTTCTGGGTTTTGGGAGTCATGATCGCAAAAAAAATTCAGAAATTCCAACATAGGAGAGAATGTAATAGATAGTATTTCTTATGAAATATTCCTAAAAACACAGGACGCGTTTCAGCCCGTCATCAACCAGAGTAAACACGGACTTCGGGAGAATATGATCCAAATATTGAATACTGAATGCAGGAATCTATGTTATTCAAAGTTTGAGATCATCAATTTAGATATAAATAATAATTGTTTTAACAGAATAAACTTGATATATTATTTTCAGAAATACAATAAATATGTAAAAATGACCATATGTATATAAAAATTCAAAAGAATTAATCAACTCTTTATGATGTTTTCTTACTTTTATTATGCTTTACTAGCTCAAAAATTGAAAGGGGGCAAAGAACTTTTGCAACATTATAGTAATCATACAAAATAGGGATAAAAGTCATCCTATAAGTACCAAAATATGGCACATTTCTTTTAAATCCTACCGTAGCATTGACTACATTACCAAATAAAATGTGAGACATTACCAAATAAAATGGAATCTGTCTGTCGCTCCAAACATTAATATGCATTGGCTAAATTCAAGAAAAGGAAAAATAATTTTCCAACAAAGCCAGATTTTACTGCTTTTTTCTGATTATTGGGCTATAACGTTTGCTAAATTAATTATAATTCAACAAACTATGTTGCACAATATTCTTGATTAAATTACTTCCCAGTGGTATAAAGCTTTTATGGTATTACTAAGAAATATTTGGTACTATGATCCATCAAACTTCAAAAAAGCATTTTTCCCAAAAAGTGCCCACAATTTAGTCCACAATTTGGTGTCCACAAAACGTCCGTACTGTAACTCTTGTAATCATACTCGGATTACCCTGAAGTTTTTGTATGCAATTGGGGTTATGTTTACTATATTATGATTTCTATGGAAATTGATTATTAGGCTATAACGTTTGATAAATTAATTATAATTCAACAAACTATATTGCACAATATTCTTGATTAAATTACTTCCCAGTGGTATGTAGCTTTTTTGGTATTACTAAGAAATATTTGGTACTATGATCCATCAAACTTCAAAAAAGCATTTTTCCCAAAAGGTGGCCACAATTTTGTCCACAATTTGGTGTCCACAAAACGTCCGTACTGTAACTCTTGTAATCATACTCGGATTACCCTGAAGTTTTTGTATGCAATTGGGGTTATGTTTACTATATTATGATTTCTATGGAAATTGATTATTAGGCTATAACGTTTGATAAATTAATTATAATTCAACAAACTATATTGCACAATATTCTTGATTAAATTACTTCCCAGTGGTATATAGCTTTTATGGTATTACTAAGAAATATTTGGTACTATGATCCATCAAACTTCAAAAAAGCATTTTTCCCAAAAGGTGCCCACAATTTTGTCCACAAGTTGGTGTCCACAAAACGTCCGTACTGTAACTCTTGTAATCATACTCGGATTACCCTGAAGTTTTTGTATGCAATTGGGGTTATGTTTACTATATTATGATTTCTATGGAAATTGATTATTAGGCTATAACGTTTGATAAATTAATTATAATTCAACAAACTATATTGCACAATATTCTTGATTAAATTACTTCCCAGTGGTATATAGCTTTTATGGTATTACTAAGAAAAATTTGGTACTATGATCCATCAAACTTCAAAAAAGCATTTTTCCCAAAAGATGCCCACAATTTTGTCCACAATTTGGTGTCCACAAAACGTCCGTACTGTAACTCTTGTAATCATACTCGGATTACCCTGAAGTTTTTGTATGCAATTGGGGTTATGTTTACTGTATTATGATTTCTATGGAAATTGAAGTGTGCTGCATTTATAGCTTATTTACAGGAACTGTCGTATTCCGTTACATTACGGTCAATGGGGAAAACAAAATTTCAAGTGCACTCTGATAATTTTACGAAATTTAAAACAGGATAAAATCGGTATATGATTGGAAAGCGCAATAAAACATATATTTTGTAAAATATTGATTGCAAAGCATTTAGTATTTATTTGCGGGGTCACACAAAATAATTACACAGTGGAATACGGGGTAAAATCGTTTTCAGTGTAATTTAATCATGTTTCACTATATTTCAGACATAATGAAATTTATATGCATTAATGAGGTGCGTACTGAAAAGCATGGCGTGTATTGCGTTTATCGTTCATTTACAGGGACACACAAACTAATTTGGTTAGAGTCTTAATCACTTTCTATGCGTGAAAACTGCGTTTTCAACTTTGGTTTGCGTTTTTAAGTTTAAATCAATTTTTTTATAGTACAGGGTGTGTATAAATTTTGTTTATCATATACAGGGCTACACAAAGGAATTATTACTGACTATGGAAGTGAATTGCTTAAGGGTATTTTTAATTGTGTTACGCATTTTCCTAATGAACTATATTTAATAGGCAAATAGACATTTATGTAATATAAATAAATTCAGGGCTGCGCAACACAGAGATGCGCAAAGAACAAGATACATTATAGTTTATTGTTTGTAACTGTTGGATGTGAATTTTATGTTGCCGTATGAGTTCTTTACCTGAATTAAACAGTTTAATATGCGGTGCGTATAAAAGGCTTTAAATAATATACATGGCTGTACAAAAGATTTCGTGGGCATTTTTATCGATTAGCAAAATTGCTAAATATGAATTTTCTAACTGAACTAAATTTTATCATGCTATGCAGTATATAATAGTAGTATATAATCGAAATCTATAGATCATATACAGGACTGCACAAAATAATTCGTTTAGTTTTTTACTATGGAATGTAATTGCTAAAAGCGGATTTTTAAATGTGTTATACGATTCCTAAATTGTTTAATACATATATTTTTTCACCTTATTTAACAATGATGTTTCGTTAGAGGTTTCTGTATGTGTTGGAAATTATTTCATAATCCATGCTTGACGCATGATTTTTCGTTCTTGTTTAATTTTTAAAATAATTTTCAATGATATATTTTAATGTTAATCATGTCAAATTTCTATTATGTGGTGCATATATTTTAAAGTTTTTTTTAATTCTCATATATTATATTTTTTATGATTTTATTTTTGTACTTTTAAAAGTTAAGTAATTACGATAAAAATACTATACTAATTTTAAGAATAAATAAAGTTTTGTTTGTACTGCAGATTTTATTTTGTAAAACGAGATGTTATAGGTGTTACAAAAAGGTGAATTTGAAAGCAGGCGACGAAAGGTTTTGCGAATAGCTTTCCAAAGTTAAAGTAATTTCATTGATCTCACAGCTTTTTACTAAACTTGTATAGAACTTTTGTGAGAAATCTTTTGCCAGAGAAGCAGAATAAATTATCTTTAAGGTGGCCAAAGTACTCTAAATTCATTTTCTTCTTTCAATTTCAAAATGAAAATAATATTTTTAGAAAATAAAAAGCAATGTTGAAATTTCTAACTGGTTTTGAAAATGTTTGTTCATTTCATCAGCATATAAGACTCTGTTTGAAAAATACTATAGGTTATACTATAGGTGATTTTGTACGGAAAACGAATATAAAAGCAGTGTGAAGTATACTTAATCAAACATAATTTTTAATTCAAGTAACTAAAGTAAATTTTCAGGATTTTCTGTATCGCATTTTCTAATTTTCTTCTATGTTTAGGCGCGTTCGTAATTATATAAATACGTATCACCTATAGCAGTCATCTGGTCCGTCCGTCCGTCCATATAACAGCGCAGAAACTACCCAAACGAATGGTTTGAAATTTAATATACAGATGCAGAATTTTGTCGAGTTATTTAAATGTTTATTAAAAACGTTTCAAAATGTAAAATATAATAATAAAAGTTTACTTCATTTATTTAACATCCATCATATATAATCTATAATAAAAGTGTAAGTCATGTGACTGTTGAAAACAAATACGGTTCTGACCATTCCTTTTTTCATATACCAGATGGCCATTTTTAATCAAAAATATTTTTCTAATAAAATTCCATAAAAGTTACATTTTTAGAAACATCATTCAAAAAAATGTTTGTTTGAGAGATGAGTTACATTTAAAAATGTAAAGATTATGAGATAAATTGAGTTACATTTAAAAATGTAAAGATTATGAGATAAATTGAGTTACATTTAAAAATGTAAAGATTATGAGATAAATTGAGTTACATTTAAAAATGTAAAGATTATGAGATAAATTGAGTTACATTTAAAAATGTAAAGATTATGAGATAAATTGAGTTACATTTAAAAATGTAAAGATTATGAGATAAATTGAGTTACATTTAAAAATGTAAAGATTATGAGATAAATTGAGTTACATTTAAAAATGTAAAGATTATGAGATAAATTGAGTTACATTTAAAAATGTAAAGATTATGAGATAAATTCAGTTAAAATCAGAATAACAGCCGAATATTTATCCCAATAGCCATTAAAGTAAATAAAAACAACAGATTCGTTCATCTTGAATCGTAGAAATATTAAACCATGGATGTCATCATTCGCAAAGAAAGTGGTGAATTTTGCAGCGCTATTTGGTGTCGAAAAAAAATTCGCATCTGCAAACGTGGCATACGTAAGCAGAGAAAAGAAATGAAAGGTATGCTAATTTTTCTCATAACAGACGATATAATTCATTTCACTAAAATAATAACGATTTTTTTTTTTACATTGTAAAACTAGTTATAGTAAGCACGCACCTCATTTGTCATGTTTAATGTACAATATCCAACTTGTTTAATTACTTCAAAATTCGCAAACAGCTTATCAGCTGCATTTGCATTAATCAAATTAATGATCTTAATTACGATGTTATATGTAAATTCCATATAAAAAAGTCAAACATGCGGGAAATTACGTTTATTTTCATTTTTAATGTATTTATTAGACTTGCTGCGTATTAATGCATGATCCATAATTTTAATTGAAAAATAATGAAACATTATTGTTTTATTCTATATTTAAATACATCAGAGTATCTACAAAAACGAAAATGTACTAAATGTCACAAATTTTTAATTAGCAATTTATGAAATATTAATTTTAATTATTAATTATTATTAAACTTTGCTTTACCTTACTTAAAAGAGAAAATTTATAATTATTGTGCAAGCGGTAAAAATGGTTGTTTTCATTGATTTTTCATCAGAATGATGCTTTAACATTTAAAACAATAAAGTGTCAAAACAAAGTACCTTTTATGCGAAACATATCTAATATCATGGTTACCAAATAGAAACATTAATTATCATCGTTGTTTAATTATTTAAATGCATTAACAACTTTATTTTAACAAAACTGTTCTAAATATGCTGCCATTTTTCAGAAAACTTTATGTCACACTGTTGTAAACACAACATTTATTTATTGCCAAGTTTTGCTGGTGTAGATAAAGTGGAATTTTACCGTCTCTCTAATACACATCATCGCTGACAGCGAAAAGTGGGCATAATCATAAGTTCAAAAAGTAATAACTCTGGATAGAACGCAGATAGAAAGTACATTTTTTGTATAATATTCAGAATAATGAATGTTGTATATTCACTATTTTTTCTTAGGTATTTTTAATTAATTACAAATAATTCGTATTTTTTAATATGTTTCCCTATGGAAGATAAATGTATAAGAGAATTATTTTATTTTCATCGGTGCAAGAATGTCACTCTTTACTCTTGTAAACACAATGTCTTTGACAGCTTTAGTGCACTTAACTTATATCATGGTGCTGAAAGCGAGACAATAAAATTCAGCAGATTCTACTTATATGGGAGAAAGAAGAGCAGAAGCATATAGCATCAAAGTGGGGGAACTAAGTACATCCAAAGCTCAACAAGTGCGAGTTTTTTTTAAATAAAATAGATTACTTTAAAAGAGACATTGTGAGTGTTAATTGTATCAGTTGTTAATTCCGCTTTCAATGTTTTTTTTTTCTTTTAATTATAATATAGCTTTTATAAATGGAATATTTTGCAAATAAATTTTGTAAAACATTTTTTGGTATAATATTTTATTTTCTTTGCTATTTTATTATTTAAAGATATTTAATAATATTAAATTTCTCCAATAAAGTTCTCTATCTTTATAAGTTAACCTGATCAACGGAAAATTTATACAACACAATTTCACGAAAAAATTGCACGAAAAAATACAAATGAAAAAATTAATTTTTAATTAACAAATTGTGATCAAAAGTGATGACAAATGGTTTCAACGAATGAGGAAAATATAAGTCATTTTCTATACATATATATAAAGAAGTTATAGTTTGAAAAGTCACCGTAGCCAAAATACGAAACAAATATGTGTAAATGAAGATTGAATATAACACAATGAAATGAACAAACATATACAACTTTCAACATGTTTCCCTTAGCTGAAATGATGATTTTTTAACACTTTCCAACCTAGTTGAAAAGTGTTTATGACTTCGGTTTGTCTGCCGTCTGTCCGTCTGTCCGTCTGTCCGTGCTCTAACTCTCGTAAATATCCTCGGATTGCCCTGCAATTTTTATATGTTATTGTCGTTATCTATAACATGTTCCCTATTTCAACTGAAGTGTGTAGCACTTATAATTTTATTTTACAGGTACACTCAAAATAATTCCGTTACATTACGGTCTATGGGGAAAAATCATTTGCGGTTTATTTTAATGATGTTACACAATTTCAAACACATTGTAATTGATATATATCACTAAGGTGCATTACAAGAAGCTTAATATGGAATAGGGTGTGCATAGCACTTATCGTTACTTTACAGGGACAGTCAAAAGAATTCCGTTACATTACGTCTATGGACAGAAATCGTTTTCGGTTCAATTAAATAATGTTTTACTATTTTAAACGCATTGAAATTTATATATATCACTAAGGTGCATTACAAAAGGCTTACTACAGAATATTGTGTGTATAGCAGTCCTCGTTCATTTACAGGGACACACAAAAGAATTCTCTACTGTCTGTTAACAATAATTCCTGGAAGTGCGTTTTAAGTTGCTGAACGCGATTTTAAATTTAACTCACTTTTTGTTTATTACTTGGTGTCTATAAATTCTGTAGATCCTATACAGGGCAGTTCAAAAGTTCGCGAACACATTTCCGTTTATTGACAGAAACTCCAGAAGGGGAATTTTAAACTGTGCTACGCGTTTCCTAACTGAACTAAAATGTAGCGTCCTATGTAGTATATATAAAAAATCTATAGATCATATACAGGGCTGAATAAAAGTATCCGGTTATATTTCCAATTATTGTATATGTTGGAAATATATGTGGGAAATTCCTGAAATTACGTTTTTAAATATGTTATGCGTTCCAAATTGTTTACTTAGATGTTATCTTTCAGCTTATTACACGGTAATGATTTGTAAAATTATTTTGGAAGCGTTGGAAAGTGATACATAATCTATGCTTGACGCATAATTTTTCGTTCTTGTTTTTTTATGTTCTTGTGATGCGAGTCATTTGTTACGCTTCAATTGCTGTTTTACCATTCATGTAAAGAAGCTTAATCAACAATGTTTAGTCTGGGAATGCGAAAATCTGTCGTGAACGAATGGAGAATTGAACGGCATTCAGATATTATATTGATGCTCTGATTTGCTTAATTCTACTTCATACATTACATGTTAGTATCCGATATTGGTTCTTCTTCGAGCTCTATTTTTTAATTAAAAATATCGGATATCTAATTCATCATCTTCATTGTATACACCATTTACTTTATCATTATTTGTTCTTATTATATAAATTTTAAAAATTTTACTACATATATACAGTAGAACTCCAATTATACGAACTCCGACTATCCGAATCGCTGATTATCCGAATCGCTTTCAGAATTTCAGAAAAAAAAATTAAGATGGAAACGTACTGCGATTTGCAAAATAATGATTCTGTCTACGCGCGCTATTGCCGTTCCCTCCGCGGAAGAGACAGTAGAAGATGAGGATGACGTGCCACTTGAGGAATTCAGAAACCTGGATGTTCAGCATGTTCCTGGAATTCCTGGATGTTCAGAAGTTAGTGATGAAAATATAGGAGAGTGGATGGTGTGTAATTCGTCAGATCCTGGGTTCCAAATTCTAATTGTTGATGAACTTATTGAAAGTGTGAAAGAAGAAAGTGTCGAGGAAGAAGATGACCTTAATGTCGATGTTGAAGCAGAAATGGGACCATCAGCTAGTGAAGCATTTGCCGGCCTTGAAACTGCGTTGAAATGGATGGAGCGTCAGCCCGAGTGTGACCACATGCAACTTCTCACTGTCAAGCGGATGCGCGAATTGGCTGCCCGAAAACGGATGAAGACTGTCAAACAGCTTACTTTAACCGAGATATTCAGCAAGCAATGACTTTCATTTACAGTACGGTACGTACATAATTTACTAATGTACAGCACTTGTAAGCACGCTTAACATGTAAAAGTGTGGCCTTTTCATTTAATTAATTAAAAGCTTTTTTTAAAAAAAAATAATTTTTCTCCCATTTTCAACATACATACAGTGATTGATTAAAATAGTCGGAAAAATCCAATTATCCGAATTTTTGATTATCCGAATGGGGTCCGGTCCCAATTGATTCGGATAATTGGAGTTCTACTGTACTTATTTTGAACATATTAAGGATTTCTTTAAAAAGAAAGTTCTTTATTCAAGTTTTACGGTTTATATATTAAATCTATTAATTTATTATATCTTTAAAAAAACATTTTTTTTTCATTCTATAAAGTTATTTGCCGTTCTAATTATTTATTACCTTAATTGATCATTTCATTATATTAATTCTCAGAATGAAAATTAATATGAAAGCCATCAAATGATAATTTACAAGACAATTTTATTATTAATTTTAATTCAAATCTAATTTGTTTTTAAATAGATTATTCCTAACGTATAAACTTTAACGAGATCGTTAAAAAATCAAGCATACATAATTTTATATTGCTATATGTTTCATGCATTTAGTATATCAAATTATCTCTCATGAAATTTGTTAATCAATCTAAGTAAAAAAATATATATCCTTATGTTTTAATTTAATTAGTTTCTTAATTAATTAAGTAAAATGAAATTCTAAAATCTTAATTAAATGTCGAGAGACTTTTTTATAACACCTTCTGAAAAAAAAAATACAGGCTAATTGGTGAAATATTTTTAAATTTTATTATTTTTCTTTAAAAAATTAATGTACTTTACAATTGCGTATGTAATTTTTTTAGCGCCATGGGCATGCTTCACGCGGTTAGATTTTATTTCTCCTATTTTCTTTCACAGTTTTTAACATTTAAAATGTGTTTAATTTAATAAAAAATATACAATGAAAAAAATTAGTTTTCATTATTTCACAAAATTATTCGAGATGATAACCAAAATAAATTAAACTTTTTATTACAATTATTTTTACAAACGTAAATCTGACAATTTTCGAAATTTTGTATAATCGTATAATAAAAATAAAATGCATAAATTATTTCTGACTAACATTTTATGTATATATTGATTTTGTCTGTAGAACCGAAGTATATTTGCTATGAGACATAGTAAAAACTATCTAAAATATATGAGGGACACTAATAAATGAAGACAAATCAGACTTTATCACTAAATGAAATAATGTATAGCTTACGTGTTACGCAATAAAGCAGCACATATATCAATAATTATCGTTGATTGAATGAAGTAGCAAATTTTCTTTTAATATACATATATTTATGTTTTTGAAATATTTGAATCTGCAGATAAACACACAGAATGGGGGAAAAACAGACAAGGGTGTATTTCCTTTTTTTTTTTTTTATTAAAAGTTTTTCTAAAAAAATATGTCCTTAACATTATATGCATCATGTATGATTAAATTTTTACATTTGTTTTAAAAATCCATTATTTTTTAATCAACCTACATTGAAATCTGCAACTACAAATGTACTAAAAAACGTTATGTTTCAAAAGACATTTAAAAAATATATATTATTTAATAAATACCTCTATATTTTGCATTTGTATCAATCACGCAACAATGTATATGTTGTTAAATGCTCGGTATATGAAACGACAATATTTCGTTTCATTTTATTTTTAAAAATGAATTCAGAAAAGATTTGAAATCATTTTATTTTACATAATTTTCTTTTGGAAGGATTAAAGTATTTCAGTTTTAAAATATTCTGATAGCATACAACATTCTAGTATTAAAAGAGTGTTTTGTATTTCCATCAAATCTTCTAAAACAAAAACATATGAAAGTGAAATAAATTAAAATAGTCCAAATCGTGAAATGAAATCGTTCAAAGAAAAATTTCACCACTGCCTGACATTATAATTCAGGACTAATTTCCGAAAATAATTTACACGTCTTATGATGAGTAATAATGTTTTAAAAAGAAAACATAAAATAAACTAATCGAAGTATATGTATAACGTGTTTAAAAAAGGATTTTTAACCAAACATAATATTAGATTAAAAAACCTTCAATCAAACATATTAAAGGTATATACGAAAAAGTGTTTTATGTAATTATCAAAACAGACTTAAATGTGAAAAAAAGCAGTTTGTTGGAAACAATTGAGAATTTCAGATTTTTTTTTTTATAGTAAAAGGTACAAAATTTTTTTTTGGATAAAATACCAGATAAGCTTTTTTTTTTTTTTTTTTTTTTTTACTTTAGGAAAACAAATGTACAAAATTTTATCATCAAACGCAAAATAGTCGTTTTCGAACATTAATGTTAGATAATTGTATTTAAAAGAAAGTGTTATAAAAATCAGTACTATTCCTAGAACACAACAAGTCGATCTGATGTGTGTTTGACGTCACAATCAGTACGGTGAATAGAAAATGTGATATCGTTCATTCGTCTCCTCATTACTCTCAAATGATTGCAATCACTTGAGCAATCAGTGATTACACTGTGACTGATGCTTTGTACCGAGTTACCAGGTGTCATTGCAATGAAGTCACTGTGTGTGTTTCAAATGACAGTTAAAGAAAACATTATAAAATCATTATAGGCGTTGCATAGCGATGAGTCCGCAAATTATATCACAATGAAATAACATGTTAACTTACAAGTAACTTATATGTGGAGACTGTACTGTGCAGTCACAATAAACATTTATTTGTGACGAATCACCAGATGACTTCATTTTGTTGTCACTTCAGAACGCTTCACATTTCAACTATCATCTTGATTTTAAAATTCAGTTTCTCAATGACGATCATATGCTTGTGAAAAACTGTTTTTAATATAATGTCACCTGGTAACTTACCACAAAATAGCAATAATTCGGAGTTGGAATGACTAAGTAACAGTCACTAGAGACTAATAAAGTGATGAATATAAAATTTTACATTTGGGATCACTATAGTGACTGTGACACTTCTGAACCTGTATGACATGAAAGAGAAGTAAAATCGAATCAGTTAGGATAGTACATAATTGCTACAATTCGCTTTATATAATTTTCTTTTGAATATTCACAATTAACTTTTGTGTTCATTGTTTAACTTTTGGAAACCATTATATTAGGTAGAACTTCTAACAGCAGAGTAAGAAGAAGAAAATTATGTGCATTTATATTTTAATTTTCAAACTTTATAGTTGCCGAATATTTTGAATGAAATATTGATGTTCCGTTAGAGGCGGTAAACTCATCAATAAATACATTTAACAGGAATGATCTTTACTAAATAGTTTAATATTCAGAAGAAAAAAATCTATATAAAAATAACTACTGAAAAGTATCTATCTATGTCTTTTTTAAATCTTTTAGAACTAATTTAACAGACGTTTTAAATAAAGATAAAGATAAAATACACTATTATTTTAAAATCAGAAGTGAGTTGTTTTAAAATATTTGCCTGCCAATTTATTCTGCATAACTATTTATTCTTTCTCTATCATATCATTATACACTGCTCAAAACAATTAAAGGGTATTTGAAGTTTTATATAAAATAAAGATATAAACGAAATTTTTTTTGCCGAAAATAGAAGAAGAGAATCACAAATGCAAATTTTTCTGGTTTTCAAACTGTGGAGTATGCAAATTTTGAGTTCGACGTCAAAAACGTCGCTTCAGCGGCAGCGAATGAAATTTGACTTTCAACTGGATAAAAGAGAATGAAGACAAGGATGATCGGCATTCAGTGATTGCTTTGTTTCGATGAGTACGATGTCTCAGCGAAGTCATTTGACAGATTCAGGAGCTTGGAGAATTGTTGGTAGGTTAGAAGTGGGCCAAACTCAAGCCCAAGTAGCGCATGCCATTGGAGTGTCACAAAGTGTCATTTCCAGGATCTGGAACCGTTTTTTGGAGAGTGGATGTGCAGGCCGAAGACCAGGGCAAGGTCGTAGACGGGCAACAACGCCCAATGAAGATCGGTATTTAGCGTTAACAGCTCGGAGACACCGAAACATGAACGCTACTCTTCTCCAACAACACTTTCATTCGGCTACAGGCACCACGATTTCAACTCAGACTGTCCGAAACCGGATCCATGCTGTAGGTCTGTATGCTCGCCGACCGATGGTATGTGTTAGATTAACATCAAGGCATCGTCGCGACCTAAGGGAGTGGGCAACCGAGCATGTCAACTGGAGGAGAAATGAATGGAGCAATATTCTGTTTTCTGACGAGTCCCGTTTTTCTGTGCATCCGGATAATAGGCATATTTTCATCTGGAGGGACCGTGGCAGTAGGAATAATCCTGCGTTCGTGCACGAAAGTGTCAGATTTGGCGGTGGAGGAGTGTTGGTGTATGGTGGCATCTCCATTGACGGGTGCACTGACCTCTACATCATTCGAGATGGAGCTCTGACTGGTCGCCGATATAGGGATGAGATCCTCAGACCTATTGTAGTCCCTTACGCTGCAGCAATCGGAGATAACTTCATTTTAATGGACGATAACTGCAGGCCACATCGTGCAAACCTGGTGGAGGATTTCCTTTTCGAGGAAGGAATCGTTCGAATGGAATAGCCAGCGTGTTCTCCAGACATGAATCCAATCGAGCACGTTTGGGACGCTCTAGGAAGACGAGTTTCTGGCCGCCAACAACCCCCACAAACTCTCCAAGAACTGGAAAGAGCTCTTCCGGAAGAGTGGGGCAGAATACCCCAACTCGTCATTAATAGTATCATTGAGTCCATGCCTCAAAGGTGTTCAACGTTGCTGGCCGCCCGTGGAAAACATACACCCTACTGAAAATGATTTTCTTTGAAGAAAACACCTTTTCTTATTCTTTTTTTCTCATATGCACAAATTGTGTTTTTTTTTTCCTTTTGTACACAAATGCGCAATAAAATGCATTTTTTTCTGCCAAACATGTGTAATTTATTCTCATATAACCTACTATATCTGTCGATCATGTATCAATCAGCTAAAAAGTTTCCCAGATACAAAATCCACCTAAAACTGCAATATCCTTTAATTGTTTTGAGCAGTGTATAATATCTATTTCAAACTACATATTTTATTTCCAATTATTGTAGCAATTATCAGTAGTATTCCAATTATTGTATAGTTAACCAGTAATAAATTATAAAATCAAATATACTATGCATTGTAATTATTGTGAATTTTTGCTTTTATAAACATTGTAAATGCAATACTTTTGCATAAAATTTTCAAAATGTATTACTACCCGAATACTGTAAAAATTAATCTTCTCAAATTTTATCTATGAAATGCTATTGCATGGTTTGCAACATAAAGTGTTTTCAGATTGGAATTCCCAATTTTCAAATAAAATAATCTATACACAGACATTGTTTGTATTAGGGAGCATAGAATTTTGCCCCATACTGAGAAGTATGTTTTATAGTTAACGAGTTTATATGGTAGTGAGTACCGTAAATAACAATAATTATGTTTCATTTCATGTTTGTTTTCATCTTTTTGAGTATAGCTCGTTTTATGCAAGGTAAATTTTAATTAAAGTTTTATATAAATTGTTGTGTTTTAAAGATTATAGATTTTTGATATGATTATGATATATTTGCTTTACTATATACTTATCTTAGATTGCGTTTTTTTTTTTTTTTTTTTTTTTTTTTTTTTTTCTTCTGGGAGATGAATATTATATTTTTATTTTTATTATTCTATAACTTTTCATCTCTCAAATATTACTAATGATAAATATATTATTTGTTATTATATACCATAATTATCCAACGTTTCTCAAAAATTAAAAACATGTTTAACCTTTGAGCGGAAACATCTAACACATTTGAAGGAGCTGGTGCATGAAGTATATTTTGCGTGCAGTTGATATGTTATTGCTAACAGAAATTCAAGATTTTCATAACAATAATAAGACACATCTTAGAACTGCAATTATACATATAGGTATTAAAATAGAATTTTACTGCTGAAGCCATTTATCAGAAAATTGGTTCTGAAAAATTACTTTCCTCGTAAAATTTGTAATAGCCAACTTGGTGAAATGTTAATGACAAATTAGTTTTTTGTTCATTAGGAATACATTTATTATTTCAAAATCAAAATTGTTTCAAAGAGGTAATAGAAAAATAGAAATCCTATGGAAACAGCTGATTTTGGTGTACCTTTTATTGGGTGCTACTGAAGCGTCATCAATAAAATATTAATATATTATTGAATATATTATTCATACTTATTTGGACTTTTACTTACATTCATACTTATTTGGATTAAAAATTAGATATAATTCTCAGAATCGATTTGTTTCCTGGAAAATCAAATTATTTTTGCGAAATTCAATTTGAAAAATAAAACTCTAAAATTATAAGCACGGCACTATTGAGTGATTTTTTTTATGAACTGTTAGTCTACAGTTTAGCTCCTGACGAATTTATAAAAAAAATGTTATTGAAATCGCTTTAGTATTTTCTGAGAAATAAGCCATAGATTATAAAGAGGAATAAAATCTATATTGTTCGACAAAACATTTCACTTTTATTTATTGAGTCACTTTTATATATTCACTCAGTAATAAATTTATGGAAAAATATTTACTGTTCGAAAAAAAATTTATTTTATAATACATATTCCTAAAAAAGTATTTCCTACAATACTTATTAAAAGCCTACAATATTGTTTAAAAATAACTTTAAATTACAATGAAATTTAATTAAAATTCTTTTGAAATTAGAAAGTGTTATTAAAATATCTGAATTAAAATCATGTATTTATTTTTTTGCTTCCCAATAAATAACGAAAAGTCGAATCCCACCAAAAACATATTTTTTAGTTATCTCTATTTATTGAAAGTATTTCCATTCACTTTTTATTCAGTACTTATTTTTGAATAATTGATTTTCCGATTGCATTTAATATTAATATAATGTATGGAAAAATGCATGTGGAAAAGGAAGAAAGATATTGATTTTCGATACAGGCGGTTCTTTTATATTGGTTAGATGTGATATAGTTCTGCAATATAAATATTTGAACTAATATTTTAATGATAAAATATCTGAATTAAAATCATGCATTTATTTTTTTGCTTCCCAATAAAT
Organism: Maratus michaelseni; assembly: GCA_963931845.1. Lineage (NCBI taxonomy): Eukaryota > Metazoa > Arthropoda > Arachnida > Araneae > Salticidae > Maratus > Maratus michaelseni. The sequence continues at coordinate 306,698,264 of OZ007593.1, forward strand.
AATAAAAAGTCGAATCCCACCAAAAACATATTTTTTAGTTATCTGTATTTATTTAAAGTATTTCCATTCACTTTTCATTCAGTACTTATTTTTGAATAATTGATTTTCTGATTGCATTTAACATTAATATAATGTATGGAAAAATGCATGTGGAAAAGGAAGAAAGATATTGATTTTCGATACAGGCGGTTCTTTTATATTGGTTAGAGGTGATATAGTTCTGCAATATAAATATTTGAACTAGTATTTTAATGATTTATTGGTAAATTCGCCTGTCCTTGGGAATCATACTTGTATAAAATAGTACGCCAACTTTAATTAAAATTAAAAACAGCAAGAAATTAAACTGTGTTTTATATTTACAAATTCACTTACATTTAGGTGAGGAATAAGTGATCACCGTTTAGGTTTGTTGCTTTTAATTTTCATTTGTTTAGTTTTTATAAGTATGCTTTTTTTTAATTTTAAGTCAAGAAAATGGAATGTAAAGTTCAAACAATAAGCATTACATTTTTACAATTTAAATAAAAAGTTCTTTATTTAAACTAGTTTTTCAATTATACCTTTTTAAATTCAACATAAAATTGCAAAAATAGTTGTTTTGGTAAATTGTGCATCAAGTTTCATTGTACTTAAAGTCTCATTTAAATCTATGTAATGCATTTGTAAAATGCCGTAATTATGCACAAACAGACTTACAGTTTTATATACTATTTTATTAAACGAAATATTTAATATTCTGTACTTTGCTGTGATTTCGGATATAATTTTTTATGTCCCGCCGATAGAAAATTTTCCGTGGATTGACAACATGCTGATATTAATAATAAATTGTTGCATTCAGTTTTTAACTTGACATCAGTATTGCTATTGAAGGTCCGCATAATGTAGTGCGTTCGTAAAAGTTATAAATCCTATGAATCTGAGTCGATAACTTAGTCGGTGAAATGATAATAGGAATCTAAGTCGAATCAGTACTTCCAAATCGATTACTTTCATAGCATCTTCTGTTATTATTATATTCACGTAAACAATTGTATAACAAGCAATAAAACAGTATACAGGGTTATTCTAAATGATGAACCCATTTTCAAAAAAAAATATATTTATTAAATTACAAATCCAAAATGAACAATCTTTATACCAATGAAAAGAGGAAGTTTCAAAGTTTTTTTTAAGACATTATAAATGTTCAATGTGTCCACCGTTTGCTGCACGGCAAACATCTACGCGATAGTCAAACTCCTCCCACACAGGAGAAAGCGTGTCTCCTGTTACTGAGTGCACGGCTTTGAAAGCGGTGATGTTTCCAGAGGCGGCCGGTAGAGGTCGCGCGGCAATAGGCCACTGCGACCTGAGTGCACTGCTGCAGTGCACTCAGCAACAGCAGATACGCTTTCTAGTGTGTGGGACGAGTTTAGCTATCGCGTAGATGTTTGCCGTGCAGCAAACGGTGGACACATTGAACATTTTTAATGTCTTAAAAAAAACTTTGAAACTTCCTCTTTTCATTGGTATAAAGATTGTTTATTTTGGATTTGTACTTTAATAAATACAATTCTGAAAATGGGTCCATCATTTAGATTAACCCTGTATTGTTTAATATTCGTTAATTTATTTAAGTAAATGTATTTCAATATCTTTTTTTTTCAAACATGTTTTACAAACAAATGTGATAAATAAAAGAATTAACATTGGCATTGAAATTTGTACTATTTTGTCACTCCTGCATATAATAATCCAGTTCCGCAACTGAAAATGTCTAAGTAATAATTGATAACATCTTAAAAAATTATATTCAGGACAGAAAAAAAAACTTATCAATGCACAAAATAAACTATTCGGAAACGTTTACGAAATCAGTAACAGGACAATAAACTTTCTTTTATTAAATGCTTGCTTAAACCTCGAAAATACTGGTATCTGGGATTTTTGAAGATAAAGAAGGCGCTTCAGAATTATGTGTAACTCGGAAGTGGTTATTGTATATTTTCGTTGATTAAAAAACAGATGTCTGTTTTTCACAGTTCATATTCACAGTTAACTGGCAAAATAATTACAGAATTTTTCACCAAGAGATTGAATTTTAAACTGCAGGAGCGTTAAGAAGATATTCACATTTTAAATATTTTAAGAATATATACAGAATTTTAAATATATTATGTTTCTTAAATTTAACAGTTATTTTTTAAAAGTAATTCATATTTGAATTAAACATAATTGGTGTATTCTGCCATATTTTATGTAATATTCATACGCAATTTTAAGAGTATTCCAAACATTTCTTAAAATATATCATATGTATGTCTCCCAACTATTGTCTCAAAGGAACCATATATCTATATATAAACTTATATGAAACAAAGTAAGCAGTAACGAAATAAATATTTCTACAAATTCCTGTCAAAAAACCTACATTATGAATAATTCTGAAAAAAGTCTTTTTTTGTAGTTCAATGAAATAAAGAAATATGTTAATTTAGTAATAATCTGAACGTATTCCTGACATCCCTTAAGAATAACATATTACAAATAATTTTGTTAGATGGAAAACATTATGTGAACGATAAAACCATATATCTTTTAGTACAAGTACACGTAATCGTGTGGTTTTGTGAGTTTCTGGCATATCAAAAACTTTTTTAAATATAAGACAATAAAGATAACCACAGGGTCAATCAGAATATAATATTTTAATTATATGGCAATTGTTTGCAATTATATATATATATCTTAATTATTGTTTGCGTTTAACATCCTGCTGTATGAGTCAACACAGCATCACAGAAAACTTTGTGGTAAATTTTGGAAATACTAAATACTATCTGACATCATTTATAATCAAATAAATTAAAGAACCTTTATTGAAGACAAAATACTGTATTTAAGAATTTAAATGATGTTTTTATGTTTTTTTTTAATTTTATCTATTATTAAATAAATATATATTTATTTATTTTTTATTTCTGCAAATTTATTAATGAAATTGTTTAAGTTTGTTAATCTTATTAAATAATTCAATTATTTGTACTTGTTGTCTATGAGTATATTCTATAATAATGTTCATATTTGTAAACTGATATACGAAATAATTTTCCTTAGATCATAAATTATTACTTGCTCTTTATTCTTCTTACTCTAATATACTTAACACTAAAAAATGTAATAGAAAGCAACTCATTATTAAACGAAATCTTTAAAAAGTCTCATTACCCACCAAACATTAATCCTCTTACAGTATAACTCGCAGAATTTTAAGTAGCCTTAAATACATGTTAGTAATTGCGTGATTAATTACAGCTGTCTTTCATCACGCTCTAGGCTCTTTCTATTTTCTAAGAGTCTATTCAAGCTTCGCAATGTAAGTTATGTTCTTGAAAGTTTCCGTTCACGGGTACATTCACTTAGCCTCAAAAGACTATTAATAACAGTTTAAAAGTTCTATTATTTTTATTATGCAGCCAAAGGTGCACGCGCATCTTTAAAGTGAAAATCATTATAATTTGATGAAGTATTTCTTTTGGATGTGGTAATTCAACCGATTTGATTTTAATATATTAAAGATCTAGTGTTTTTTTAAATAATTATCCAATACATTTTACGTTTTTTATTTATTTATTTATTTATTTATTTATTTATTTTTTAGTTATGTATTATTATATATTCTAATACTTCTAATACGAGCAAATCTTGTGTGTGTGTGGTTATATATATATATGCAAATTTTATCTTAAAAACGGCTCTAACGATTTTGAAGAAATTTTGTAACCTACCGTTTTGGGGCACCAGAAAACCATTGGGCTAGGTCACGTGTTCGAGAAAATTTTATTAGTGGGTCATTTTGGGTCAACGCGGGTCACGTTAATTTTATCTAAAAAACGGTTCAAACGATTTTGATTAAATTTTGTATCGTATGAGTTTCGGGCACAAGAAATGATTGGGCTAGGTCACATGTCCGAGAATATTCGATTAGTGTGTCATTTTTGGTTCATGTGGGTCAAGATATTTTTATCTAAAAAACCACTCAGACTATTTAGACTAAATTTTGCAGCTAATGGTTTTCGGGCACGAGAAGACTGTTGGGCTAAGTCACATGTTCGAAAAAATTTGATTAGTTGGTCATTTTTGCCATGGGTCAATATGGGTCATGCTATTTTTATCTTAAAACGGCTCAGAGGATTTGAAATACATTTAGTATCTTACAGTTTTAGGGAACGAGAAGAGTATTGGTCTATGTCATATGTTCGAGAAATTTCGATTAGTGGGTCATTTTGGTCATGGTTCATTATGGGTCAAGCTATTTTTATCTTATAAATGGCTCATACGGTTTAATCTAAATTTTGTATCCTACGGTTTATGGACACGTGAAAATCATTGGGCTAGGTCACATGCTCTAGAAAATCCGATTCGTGGGCCATTTTTGGGTCACTGTGGGTCAAGCTAATTTTATCTAAAAATGGCTCAGGCTATTTTGACTAAATTTTATATCCAAAGGGTTTCGGGCACGATAAGACAATTGAGCTTGGTCGCATGTTTGAGAAAATTTGATTAGTGGGTCATTTTGGTCATGGGTCATGATATTTGAACTCAAAGCTAACTTTGGTCTTCCTCGGTCTTCCCTGCTCGTGTGTTATTAAATGCACAATTTATTATGCAGAGGTTAAATAAATTTCTTAATATTATTACATTTTTTATGTTTCTATTCAAACTAATTTTCCTTGACTTATTAAAAATTGTTCATAAATATTTCACTTTTATTTACAGCATTTTAATACAGCGAGGTCATCAAAAATAATGAATTGACAAATGTACATCCACTTATTATTAAAAATTACTGAATTTTAAGTAGTCTTCAACAAACGTTCATCGTTGCGTGATTAAGATAAGACTTAAATCACACTTAGAGTAATTTGTATTTTCTAAGAATCTACTCCTGGCAGGAAATGTAAATTTAATTCTTGAAAGTTTCCTTTGAAGGTTTGTTTTAATTAGACTCAAAATATTATTAACCACAGTTTAGATGTTCTTATAAAATTTTAATATATATTACACAGTCAAAGGTGTACGCGTAAAGTTTTAAAAATAATTAGAATTATAATTTTATGAAATAATACTTAGAATAAAAAGAATTCCAATAAAATTTTAATAAAAGTAATTAGTATCCATGCATACATTGTTGTGCTTATATTAATTATTTAATCAATGCAACAGAACAATTCTTATTGTTTCTAATGAAATATTTTGATTACAAAAAATTAGTTCTAATTCTCATGTATATATATATATATATATATATATATATATTAAAAAAAACAAAACAAAAACGAACAATGTTCATTTAACTGTGAATCTTCATGAAAGGAATTTTTTTACCTTATATTAACAATTTAATTACGAAAAAATCTGATCCAAATGGAAATATTTAAGAAGTGAGACTTTTATATTGTTGTTTCATTTGATAACCTTTTAAATACAAAAAAGCTCATTCAAATAGTAATCTATATAAAGGGACTATCTTCTAATTATTTTACCTTAAATTAACAATTTAATGTAAGAAAGCTTTTCCATATTTCCATATACGAATCTTTAAGAAGGGAATCTTTTATTCTCTAATGATTTTTTTTTAAATGTTTGTAAGTTGTTTTTCTGTATGGAATAAAATTATTTTACGTATAAAATGTTTAAAACCAAATGAACATTGTATTTTTTAATTTCCGATTATTTTTTCTTATAATTAAAATCTAAATTTTTTTTTTTACACATTTAAACACATTCATTAACAGGATGTCGAATGAATTTTTTTTAATAAATTGGATGTAGAATGTTTATTGTTTCTAATAAAACATGTTTTGACCCAATTTTTACATTATATATATATATATATATATATATATATATATATATCACGATTTAAGGATTAAAGATGATGCATTGCAGTGGCAGCTCCATTTTTATAAAAATGGCTTTCTAGATGCTGGATGTTATTTTGCGATACTCAGCCGAGGGTGGTTTCACGCTAGGAGTTTCAAGGTACAGTCGTCGTATTCATAGCAGATGTAGGTGTGAATAGAAATAATAATTTCTCGAGAAATCACCAAAAGGCTTTTATTTGCAGCTTAATAGTCCAGGCGGTGAACCTCTTTCGCAGTTTTTCTGTCATTTCAAGATCTTAAGACAGGCTCCAATTATTTAGAACATTATAGCAGCAGATGTTAGTAGCTTTAATCACCTCGAAGACAAAATAAATGCATTAAAATATATTAGAGTTAATCATACTTAACGTTCTATTAAGAAGCTGTATCCAGAAGAATATTTGAGCTCTATTTCACCGATATCAGGTACATATTTGAAAGATTTAGGAGCTGGGATGCCAAAAAATACTCTTCGGGTCTCTCTTTTCGTCTCTCGTTCGGAAGCACAGACGGTGATATATGGTTTCGATGAGAGTATGAATACCGAGATTACGTGTCGGCCGATTTGCCAATGGAGGACTGGGATTCTTTAACGGGAGAGGACCGAATTTCAGGGAAGAAACTGTCCAAAGGCGCGCCAACGAAATTTCGAGATTTTTCCATTATGTTATCTAGACTAGCAGTGAACCGGATGTGTTTTAAGATAACTGATTATTGTTAATTACTGAATCAGGACTATGGAATAAATTTTACGTTTACGAAAAGGAAAGAAATACAAATAAGAGAAATGGTTTAGTGATTTCGGATTAATTCTAGAATGGAATTAGAATGGAATGTTTTACGTTTTAAAATAAGAAAGATATTTATGATTTTGAGAGGTACATTTAATATCGGAAAATTTTAAAATAAACACAGACGTTTTAGGAATTTAGAAATATAAAAAGGAAAGAATGTGGGTTTTTAGAGGGATGAATATTGGGAAGCTTTTACAATTTAAAGAAAAAGACGCATTTTATTTAGTTAACTAGTCGCCATTAAATATTGAATTTAGAAATGAGGTTTTGGAATAAATGTAGTTAGGATACATTAATAAACGGAGGAAATACATATTACTAGGACTTCCCTCAAAGGGATTTGTCTGAGTGATATTGCTGAGAACATGGGGTTAACAATTACGATATAAAGAAGATACAATATATATATTAAAAAAAAGGCCGGATCTTTTAAAACGCCAAGCTTTTTAAAGTTTCGTAATCGGATTTGCAGCAAAGAGCGTCGTTTAGCAAGCGTAGTTTAATGCAAAATTTAATTTCATTTATGCAACATTTTCTTTGTAGCAAATATTTACATTTGAATTTAAAAATATTCCTCCTTGTTTATTTGAATAACTATTTATAGAAACTCGTACACTTCAAACCACATTGATAACATGCTTTGCTACAAATCTGATTACCAAATTGTCGCCTAAATTCCTACTAAAGTACATAAAAAATCTTTCGATGCCTTCTGTAAAGATAAATTTTACATTAAATCTCCATATCGGCGAAATTGAAAAAAAAATTTTTCAAAGATTTTACTACATCAAACCCCAGACTTTTCTTCTGCCTGCCTGTCTGTCTCTCTCTACAATCTGTTTGTTTCCCTATCCGTTCTTCTACCCATCTCTCTACACGATTGACTCTCTCATTACACATCTCTGTACATGCCTGTATATTTCTTTACTGGTCTCGCTACCCGCCTATCTGTTTCTCTAACCGTCTGTCTACCCGTCTAACTACCCGTGTGACTAGCCGTGTCTCTATATCGTGTCTCTCTCCGTACACATCTCTCTACTGTATCTCTACTCGTATGTATACCCATCTCACTATCCATCTGTCTTTCTACTCTACTATTTAACCGTCTCTCTACCCATCTGTCTATCCGTCTCTCTAACTGTCTCGCTTCCCGTTTCACTACCCGTCTCTCGACATGTCTGTCTGTCTATATACCCCACTCTCTACCCGTCTGTCAACTTGTCTCTGTACTCATCTCTATACTCGTCTCAATATCCACCACGCTACCCGTCTCGCAACCTTTCCCTCTACATCCAGTCTACCGGTCTCACTGCTCGACTCGCTACCCGTCTCCCTACCCATCTCGCTACCCCTCTGTCAACCCTCTTTTTTACCTGTCTCGTTAACCGTCTGTCTATTCGTTTCGCTACCCGTTAGCTTATCTATGTCGCTATCCGTCTCTCTACCTGTCTGTCTACCCGCTTGTTTACACGTCTCTCTACCTCTCGCCACCTCTTCCAAATATTTAAACAATTTAGTATACAGAAGCCGTTCACCTGTTATTAAATGCAAGCAGGAGTAATTTATCTAATAAGAATAATCAGATGCAACTTTTTAAATACATACATAAACCAACATAATAATTCATCAGGTTTATTTTCATAGTAGTTATGTCAGTAAATCTCACCTTCTTAAACTCGAACTGCTTCAAGTTTTTAAAAAAAGCCCCAAGCTCCGTATAACTGGAAAGGGAAAGTACCCTCAGGGCTATTAGATACATGTTATTAAGTTAAGTGAAAGTTTCGTAATCGGGTTCGCAGCCAATTGGTTATGTCAGACAGCGTGGCTTAATGCCATTTTAAATTCATTTCTGTAACTTTCTTTTTCTTTTTTTGGGTATGGGGGGTGGGGAGGGTACCAAATATTTACATTTAAATTCAAACTTTTGCCCCCATGTTAATATTAATGTTGTTTGTATTATTAATTAATACTTTGGTGACAGAGCTTCATTCGAAACAAATGTAAAAGACTTCTACTACAGTTTTTTTTCTAGGAGAAACATCCGTAATAGGGCTCAAAGCTAATCGGAGAATTTAATGTCATTAATGTTATTAACTTTTATAGAGTTAAAAAAATATTGTTGCTAGCATTACTCTTGTTTGAGACCAGCCTTGTCTGTGTATCTGAATGGGGAAAAGATCCGTATCATGTTCTGGTTGGAGCCATTGGGGGACAAAATAAAAATGGTGCTAATAGGCAGTTTTAGCATCTTACCAAATTTTTCTAGAGAGTGGAAAAACGTGTTTTTCAAATATTTACAAATATACTTTTATTAAACCATGTTTTTGCGCCATCTTAAAAAATTAAGTACGATGCTAAAATAAAATTTTATTGCCATTTTTGATATGTTAACAAGTAATGAAAATACATTACAAACATATTTAACAAAACTAAGAGACATTTTTGTGATAATTGTTCTTGTCAGGGGGGCAAATTGTAAACAATTAATAAGCGAACTAAAAAATTACCGAAAATAACTTGTATGAATCTCAGGAAAGAAATATCTGATATAAATAGTATTTAAAATCTTAAAATGGAGAAGTGGTCCATATAAAAATGCAAAACATAATACGCCTGATATAAGTATTTTTTTATTTTTTTTTATATTTCTGAAAGCACAGATAAAAGGGTACAAATCCCGGCACAGATGTCATATACTCACCACGTTGGCGCGATTTTTTCCTCGCCAATTTGGCGAAAACTGTTTGTTATGTTTATTTACTTTTATTTTTTATTTTAATTCTATAGATTATTTTTATGTGTATATCAATATTTATTTATATCAAACTATAATTTATTTATTTTTATTTCCTTTTTTAAAATAATAGAAGCTATTTCATTTATTACTTTATTTTATTTTTATATTGAAATAAAAAATCACGTGCTATTATTGCATGATATTTGTAACTATAATTCAAAAACAAAGTTTTCGCCAAATTGGCAGTGGAAAAATCGCGCCAACGTGGTGCGTATATGACATATGTGCCTTGTTTCATTTCACATATGTATTGGTGCTTTCATGTTAACTTGGCGCAGTTGATAAATCGCCAAATATTGTTTTCATAACATCTTAATATATTTCATAAAATTTTTTAAACTATAAACCTTTCAATAATTTCACTTGAAATACATACATTAAAATACATATCTTTTATTCATTTAATTTAAAATACATGACTTTCACTAATTCCATTTAAAAGACTAAAAAGGAAAAGAAATTAAGAAGAAATAATTCCACAAAAAACCTTTTATTTAAACATCAAAGAAATGTGTCTGATTTACACACACGAAATAGAAAAGCTAGGCTGATGGTGAGATTTGCGCCAAATCTCTAATACAAAGTTATTGCGGATTTTTTTCTTTCAAACCGAAAAAATTCCAGATTAATTTTCCATTTTTATTAAATGGAAATATGTTTTATTGTACTGATATTGTATTGTATTGTGCGTGCATATTTTTTTGCTCCATGTACTCCATGAACTTTTCAATTCCGATTGTCTACGAAAATCTCCCGCCGGTGAAAATGACGTACGCAAAAAATTTTCGTGACGTATGTACTTTAATTGTGCTTTTTTATCTATTTTTTAATATAATTTCTAAACCGTTTGGCATTTATTCTTGGTAATAAATAGACGTCGTTGTTACTTTATAGGTACCTGCTGTAAAAATTTGAACGAAATCCGTTAAATATTTTTTGAGTGCATGACGAAAGGTTTTAATATCCATCGTAGCTATATATGGGGCAAAGTAATACTGCGCTTTGTATGAGTCTTCGTTGCACTCAGACAATAAAGTAATTTAGAATAGGATGAGATGAAAATAATTTAGCGGATCGCGATAAATTTTAAATTTTGTTATATATATATATATATATATATATATATATATATATATATATATATATATATATATATATATATATATATATATATATATATATATATATATATATAAAACATGGGCTGATAAGTTCCCGGTCTGGCACACAGATGGCGTTGCAATCGCCTAACCGATGTTTTTTTAGTAAATACTAACCTTTAAAAGGTAGTAGAAAAAATGTCATGATGATTCGCCGTGTGGATAAAACGTTAGAGTGGTTTTAGTTGAACGTCTTTGTTGATAAACAAAAAAAATGGATAACAAGAATTTCAAGAAATGTTATTTGATGGGGAAAAGATACCGTTCAAACAAAAGCTTGGCTAGATAAGCGTTATCCGGACACTGCATCAGGTAAATCAACCATTATTGACTGGTTTGCTGAATTTAAAGGTGGTCGTACGGACACCAGTGATGCACCACGCAAAAGAGGTGGTAACTCCGGAAAACATAAAAAAAGTCCACAAAATCGTTTTGGAGAACCGTAAAGTGAAGTTGCAGGAGATAGCTCAGCTCTGAAGATATCCAAGGTACGTGTAGGTTTTATTTTGAATGAACATTTGTCTATGAAAAAGCTGCTGTCAAAGTGGCTGCTGCGCGTGTTGACTTTTGACCAAAAGCAATAACGAGTTCTGATCACTGTTTGGTGCTTTTTCGCTATAAAATTGTTATTTATTATTAAATTATTATTATTAATCATTTATTATTAAAGTTATGTTATTTATTTAAGTTATAAAGTTATAAAGTCATAAAGTTATAAAGCTTTGTTAAAAAGTTGTGTTTTCTTTATTAGACCGGGAACTTATTAGCCCATGTGTTATATATATATATATATATATATATATATATTAATATTGTTTTTCAATTTCAACTCATCAAACTCATGAAAACTACTGAATTTTGAAATTTCCCCTCTATGTGCATCCTCTCATTATATACATTTCTGAATTTAAATTAGCTTTAAGTAAACTTTATTAATTAAAGTATTAGCATATTTTTGTTGAATTCTCTAATGACGTCATATTAACCTGCTTTCTTTATTTACGCATGGTCATACGCCTTGTATTATTGAGAAATGTTTCAAATTTTCCGTTTTATTACCAATATGACGTTATATTAATCTTTTTTCTTTTCATTGGTGAAACTTTTTATTTCATTTTCATATTTTACGAGGAAATATTTCAATAGAAAATTAATTATTTTAGAAATAATTTTATTGAGTATTTTTAAGTGTCGGTAACTGCTATAACGAAAAATGTTTAAATTTAATAGGCAAAGTCTGTTAGATTTTTGGTTTTTTATCTCTCTATATTAAAATAATACGATTTTTTCAAAATTTTACGATTTTCAGCGGGACAGTAGGTATTCAGCTGTAAGTACACAAAATTTCAAGTCTGTAAATTATACAGTTTTTGAGAACCGGCTCTGAGACGGAGAGACAGAGAAGCGGGACGAATAGGATTTCATGATCTGAACGAAACCCTAAAAACGCATTTTTAATTTGACTTGCTATTGCTGCTAAAAGTGTTAAAATAATACTGAAGCGATATTAGAATTATGCACCAGAAAATATGTAAATATATCGATTATTTGCTATATTAAGTGTATATGAAATGACAGAAATGATATTTTCAACTTTAATATTAAGTATGGCCTTTTAAAGTTTTCGATTTTACAAGTCTATTGTTTACTTGACAACTAATGCTCAGAAATGACAGAATACTCTTAATGATGGGTTTTCAACCAAGGGTACACTCAAAAAAAGGAATTGATTAAAACTACAAAACATTTTTGTTGAGTACATTTTGGTTATTTTAGCAAAATTGGAGTAAAATTGAACCATTTTACTTCAATTAACAAAATATTTTTGCTGACGATACATTTTTTTTTTTTTTTTTTTGGAATTTAAAAAAAAAGTGGTTTTTAACAAAAAAAAAAAAAATTTTTGTTGATTCAAACAAAATTTCCATTGACCTATATTTAAACAAAATTTTTGTTTAAATATGGGTCAATAAAAATTTTGTTTGAATCAACAATTTTTTTTTTTTTTTTTTTTTCGCAATTCTAAAAAAAAAAAAAAAAAAAAAGAATGTATCGTCAGCAAAAATGTTTTGTTAATTGAAGTAAAATGGTTAAATTTTACTCCGATTTTGCTAACACAACAAAATGTACTCAAAATATATGTTTTGTAGTTTTAATCCGTTTCTTTTTCTGAGTGCATTGTTTTGATATATTAATTGTTGATAATCGCATTATTAATTAATAATTTATAACACAAATATACACACATATAAAGTAGTGGCAAAAATTGTGGAAACCTTTTTGAAAAGGTATTTTTGAGGTTTGATGACTCATAACATCACTTTCTGTTTAAGTAATACCAAAAAATATATATATCAGTGGAAAGAAAATTTACTTGAGAATGCAAATAAATAAGTTTTGTTAAACTATTAATATTAAATCAAAAATTATTGACAATTAAATATAAAAAAAATAAACAAAATGTGTTTAGGTTAACGTGAAGTAGCTTTCATTTATTAGAAAGTAGACGATTACCAATAGTGTTTAAAGAAAAAATCAGATGTCAGCCTGTTTTGGTAGCGAGTCAGTCAGGTAATAATAATATGACTCAACTGTTGTAATGTTTTGGAGCTGTGAAGAAAACATTTGTTAGTGCTTTATGTATTTGATATTACAATTGGATGTAAAACATAAGAAAATGAGAAACAGATGACACAGAGAGTTGACTGTACGTACTTTGCTATTCTTTTGAATGATGCAATTTTTATTTGTTAACTAGCTGATCCGTCTGGTGTTTCCCGGAAATAAGTAACTTTCTTTTTCGGTTTCGATAAAAATAGTCATTTTCGGCGTGCAATCTGTTCTAAACAAACCTCTTCCCGAACTAAAATCCGGCACTCGGCCCCGCTACGCACTCGCTGCAACATCGTTTATTTAGAATTTTCATCGCTAGGGGGCGCGAATTCATCTTACATAGTTATCTATATCTTAATTAGTTCATGTTAAATTAAATGAACCAATTCCCGTTGAAGAAGACTCCAAACATTTTTTAGAACACTTTTGTCGAAATATGAAAATGCCCTAGTTCAAACATTTTCAAACTCCATATCTCCCACATCCCAACAGCTACCATCATGCAACTACAATAGTGCACTATGAGAATCTCGAGGCTAATAATACACACAAACACTAGAGATCTGGGTTGGGTAGTCGTGGCTGCAAAGTGAAATGTAACGACACACACGTCTATTTACAAACACACACATATATAGATAGATAGATAGATTTGTGGAAAATTGGTCGTTCCTTTAAAAGATAAAATCAGAAAATTTAGCTTAAAAAAAGTTTTACTTTTTGTCAGTTATTTCCAAATATTTCCAGTTTAATAGTCAATGTATTCTGCATTCTTCAAAAAGACTAATATTTTCACTAAATGATATATAGGAAAATGTTCCGCATAAAGAAAACAACAACCTTCTTCTTCCGTAACTCTTTTATTTTATAAAGAAACATATTTATCTTCTTCAACATTATTGTATTATGTGCAATTATGCTGAGTTTTCTGTATGGAACATTGCCAAACTGTTTACTGAATTACTTCCCTTCAGGAGACTCTATATATCAACATTACTGTATTATACTTTTAAAAAATGGCTTCGTTATTTCATGTAAGGAGTTATACTATATAAATGTGACAATATTAAATATATATATATTTTTTTTCAGAATTGTTTATCTTGCATTCAACGTAGAAATTTACAATAAAGTTGAAACTTCATTTCACTTTTTCAATTTTGTAAAAAATTAGAAATGTTAACATTTATTCATCTTTCATTTACTTTTGGTACATATTTTTGAAAAATAAAATAAAAACGAACATTTTGTTACATAAAATGTGCGGAACATGATACTTCCGAATAAGTCCACGCATTTTGATTTTTTTTATTTATATCTGAAACAATGCAACTCTTTATTCGTGTATTTTCTCAGATTAATGATAAAGCGAAAGCAATATAAAATCGGAAATGAGAGAAAATTAAGAAAAGTTTGGTACTAGCATATGCTTGTTACTCTAAATTAATGTCAGTGAAATATTTTTATAATCTAAAAAACATTGGAAAATTGTGTATATTAATTAAACTTATTACAAAATAAAAACCTTTTAAAATGGCCATTATTATGTCTCTTCTAACAATTCACGTGCATTATATTATTTCTTTAAATTCCAAATTGACAAAATAATATTACGTTTTAAAATTAGAAAAGCACTATATTTTATTTTAAACAGGAGTACAATTATGATGCAGATTAATCCCAATTTCTTTTACATAAAAAAATGAAGTTTCGTTAAATAATACTTTATGCATCGTTCACAGTTATTTTTCATAGAAAAAATTACACAATTCCATTTAGAACACTCGATGAATAGAAAAATATATATGCCTAGCATTATAAACTCTGAAGCAAAATTATACCAAGAAGAGTAGACGTGCATTGTCATTACTGTAGCATTTAAATATAAATAAAAATATAAATGCCTAGCATTATAAACTCTGAAGCAAAATTATACCAAGAAGAGTAGACGTGCATTGTCATTACTGTAGCATTTAAATTTTTTGCTAGACACTAATTTTAAAAACTCATCCTTATGTCTTTATAACTTAGAATGTATAACAACATTTATATAATAAATGGTATAACTTAATCGTATACCTTAAATAAATCGTTTAATTATAATCGTATAATTTAAACTTAATTTTCTTTATTTATGTATCACAAAAATGATAAGAAAAAAATAAATAATAGATGTTAGGAATTTATAACTTATTAATTTGTTTGACTTTTTTAAAATTTGTGGAAACTGTTTGTAATGAATTTAGTACAACTGTCACAGACGCAACGGGGTATCATTTTGACGCTAAAATGATTTTTTTATGCCATTGTAACCCGGCGGTTTCGGCTAGATTTTGTTTCGTATGGCAACCCGGTAGAGCAGATTCAGTATGTTTTATAATAAATTAAATGATGTGTATTTTATAATAAATTAATAATTGTGTGTGTTTTATAATAAAATTGTGTGTTTTTTAATATAAAATAAAATATTTCATAATAAAATAAAAGTAACATGCTGTTTAAGCAATATCTAACCTGAAAATGGGGTTTTCTGGCCAAAATGGCGCAAAACTCAAATTGCGCCAACCCCGGTGAGTCTGCGACAGCTGTTCCTATGATTCTTGTAGTTCAAGACTGCTTTGTAATATAATGATTTATCTCTTCAAATTCACCAATCGTCAAAATACACTTCAAACGCACAATTCAAATCACCTTCCCATCTATTAAGTAGCAATTTCATACTCTCTGTCACGTAGAATTAATATGTGTGAAATTCTAGATTTCTCGTAATATAATCTTTTTTTAGGTATATCCCTCTTACATGTTTATTATAATGTCATATTAGATAAGTAGTCCACTGGAACACGTTGTTTACACTTGTTTTTTTAGAGAAACATATTACATAAAGAAAACATAAAAGTGACACTATATATTCGTTGTATTAAAAATATTTTAACTAGAAAATATTTTGATACAAAACGTTGGTTAAAGTGAGCGGTTGTCGGTAACAAACCCATAAGACAAAAATCCAAACTTGCTTACCAATGATAGCAAGGTAAGTGACATCAATTGTTATTCAGTCTAGTCATACGTAGCAGGAGCTGGTATGGTGCACAAGAAAACGCTGCTGGAGGTTAATGTAACTCAATATCTTCAACTCGTTTAGATAAATATGTGCATCGTTATCAGCTAAAGTTCCATTTTGAAGTGTGTGTTTGTAACTTTTGGATTTCACTGCAAGGAATTACTCATCTGTGATAAGTTATTTCAATCATTTGCTTAAATATTCTCGAAATAAACTCACAATCTAAACAATTCATACGAAAAATACGTGGTTTACGTTTAGGTTTATACTAATAAAATTTATTCAAACTAATGTGGCAGTGGTGGGTATCATTCTGAGAATGACAATGATTTGGAAGATTATGACATTAAAGACTATATTGGTGAGCAGGGCAAAAAGCACTAGTTTCAATGCTTTGTGTTCAAAACGTGGTGTTGTCATACATATGTAAATATAAACATACTATAATACTATATCATGGAAACTCGACAGAGTTTCTCGCCAAGCATAAGAAACAGCAATGCATTGAACCGTAAATGAAAGGAATTTCCGCCAATGGAAGCCAAACGATTTTACAATTTTTTTTTTTTTTTTTTTTTTTTTTTTTAAACTCTGTCTAGTTTATATTTTGCGGACGGCACAAAACGGGTTTTTGACACATCTATATCTCGCGTTCTATTTATGATAGAAACAAAATTCTTGCTTCTATGGAATGGGGCGTGCCAAATGACTAAGAAATCAAAAGAAAAGCAAGATCTGTCGAATAGGTTTTCAGGAAATACGATTTTAAAAGCGCTGTTTTTTTCACTTTTTAAATCTTGTACAGACCAAAAACTGTTGACAGGGCTACAGCAATCTGTAATTATCGGATTTTTATGTGGTTTACGTCATTTGAATTGTTTTTATGAGTAGTTCCAACCTTTGTAAGTTTCATGAAAAATATTAATTAGTTTTTGATTTATATCAGTTTAAAGTTATTGATTCCTATACTTAACATATAGCAAAAAACTGTTGACAGGGCTACAGCCATCTGTAATTATCGGATTTTTACGTGGTTTACGTCATTTGAATTGTTTTTATGAGTACAAACCTTTGTAAGTTTCATGAAAATATATTAATTAGTTTTTGATTTATATCAGTTTAAAGTTATTGATTCCTATACTTAACATAGAGCAAAAAAGTAATAAATGACCCAACTCTTTTAGAAATGGTCGTATATCACATGATATTAAGATATGTTATTATAGTCGACCCAAGTAAGTTCCCTATTATAAAAACAAATAGTAACATTTAAGGTTCGTTTACAGGTTCTCACAAAAGATCTTTTCATATAGGGCTAAAGAATTGTGTAATTATCCGATTTTTACGCGGTTTGCATTGTTTTTATGAATAGTTCAAATGTTTAATAATTCGTGTAAAAATATGAATTAGCTTTTTGTATGTATATCACTTTAAAGTGATTTATTGCTATACTTAAGATGAAGCAAAGGAATATTAAATGGTCTAACTCTTTTAAAAAAGAGCGTATGCGCAGGATATTAAAATATGTTACTACGAACGACCTAAGTCAGCTTCCTATTGAAAAAAAAAAAGATTTTTAGAATTTACTGTTTGTTTACAGGGTAACTCAAAAGATTTTTTAATGAGACTAAATAGTTGTGTAATTAGCGAATTTTTACGTTGAAGTATTTGATTCCTCAACACTGAGGAAAAAAATAGTAAATAGCATATTTTTTTGTCAAAGTGGCTATATACACAAGATATTCAAATATGTACTACATCCGATTCATTTAAACTCTCTATTGTTTGTATTGTTGAACCATATACGTTTCGTTTGCAGAGTCTCTTAGAAGATCTTGATTACATTACAACCGATGTATATTTACTGAGTGAGATGTATTTTAATGATTTTATACTGTTTCAATCCCTGTAAGGTTTTATTATCTTGCTTTAAAATTTAATACGAGTTCATT
Source organism: Maratus michaelseni (assembly GCA_963931845.1). Taxonomy (NCBI): domain Eukaryota; kingdom Metazoa; phylum Arthropoda; class Arachnida; order Araneae; family Salticidae; genus Maratus; species Maratus michaelseni. The sequence continues at coordinate 306,716,556 of OZ007593.1, forward strand.
TTGTACTCCTGAAAGCTCGTCGATCTTAAGCTCTAAATCTATTAAAATATAGTATTGTCATCGATAAAAAAAAAACGGTGTTTATTAATAAATGTATCAGGAATTGATTGAAAAAGCGATTAAAAAATTCCAACTTTACATTCATGCGCTGAGTAATAGAATGTAAAAATGTTGCTACCCCAAGATTAGAAGTTTTGCGTTTAAATATTTGCCATTCATCGAATCTCCGGCTATGACGAACTTAAAATGCTCTAAAAACGGACCTAGAGCACAATGAAAAGGAAATGACTTCTTAAATTCCCCATAAAAATTAAAAATGCTATATTTCGTATACAATAGGTGATCGGTAACGAACTGTTCGGTTTACGAACAAATCGGTTAACGAACACTTTCGCGTTGGATTTTTATGTTCGGATAACGAACACATGTTCGGTTAACGAACACATTCATAAGATTTTTATGTTTGGAGAACGAACAGCTCACGAAACAAAGTCATGATGAAGAAATGCCATGTCTCATATTTGCCGAGCTATACTTATTGCTTCTATTGTCGACTGTCATTTTAACAGTTGCATACATATGTCCTAATTAATTCATGGACTGCCGGGAATTGAGGACCTATATTTTAGGATCCACAAATTGGAATGGACAGACTAGAAACATTAATTATGTATTTTGTGCATTTAGTAAATATAATCCTTTTTGGTTTAATCACGCTCCCTTTTAAAATCTAATTTAAAGCTTTATGATTTATCAGATCAAAAATTTTAATAAAATTTTCCATTTTTTTAAACGGTTCATTATGTAAACGCATTAGTCTTTGTGGTATATTTACAAAATCACACAAAATTTTGGAATACATGTCATCCTACGAACATTTTCTATTTTGAAATCACTTTAATAGTTTTTATACTTTTGCAAACGTTGCGAATCTTATATTTTTCCAATTCTCGAACAAATAAAAAAAACTTTTAAGGTGCTCAGTAATTTTCAAAAATAATATTTAATATATTAGAATAAAAATCCCTGTAAATTACAATGGTTCGTACAAAAACAAATTTGATTATTCTCAGTAAAGTATGCTCCATAAACTCATTGTTATAATTGACCGAAAAAAAGGTTTTATTTAAGGCCACATTTTTCTGAAACTGCAGTATTTTAATTACTTTGTAAACTACTGTAAAATTTTCTTTTTTTTTTTTTTTTTTTTTTTTTTTTTTTTTTTTTTTTTTTGAATGTATATAAACGGAAGAGTGATATAAACAAAAGAAAATTGAAAATAAACATGTCATAAATAATCTGATGAATACAATGTAAGGAAATGAATATAAAAGTTTCCCCGTTGCTATGGTAGCGACATGTACATTGGAATAAGTCACTCAATAAATTGTATAATTCTGTTTATAGCATCACAATTATTATTTTTTATTTTTCCCCTTTCATCTTTCTTTTATCTTTTCTTTTCTGAATAAAAGTGGAATCTGTGTAATTGAAGTTAAATACCTTACAAAAAGGAGTGATATCTCATCAAAAACAACTCGTTGTAAATGATCCCGCCAAGCCACAAACCTAAAACGTCAGCCATAAAAAGAAGTGATATCACATAAAAAGAAACGATATAGAAGTGCATACTTCGAGTCCCGTGTAAAAATCTATCACCACTCATAATGTTTCCAAAGGACTCGGAGTGAGGAACAGTATGTGAAAACTGCTTGGCGACCTGCAGGCTTTTATAATATATGCAGTATATCAATTTTGAAAATCGAAAAAATAATTTTTTAATTTTTGTTATATCACTATTCACTGTTATATCACAGAACGGATTTTTCCCCACCCTTATGCGATTCTGCTTACGCTAGAATTATTGCAATATATCTCAATTTAGTTAACGTTTATCATAAGGTGCATTGTTATTAATATGCGTATGATCATTATATATATATATATATATATATATTACAAACTCAAAATTTTTACATGTTTACTTAAGAAATCTTTTTCGTAAGAGTGGTATTTCTAGTTTAAATAATGGTAAATAAAATCAACAAATTAATTTTTCAAGCTCATAAATAAAAAAAGACATGCAAACACAGAAGCTTCAACTTTTTACAATTTTATGGGAGCAAAATAATTAAATAAATAAAATAAATAAAAAATAAGTAAAAATAATATAGTCATTTGTAATTGCAGGAAACGCGAACATTATAAAAGCCTGCAGGTCGCCAAGCAGTTTTCACATACTGTACCTCACTCCGAGTCCTTTGGAAACATTATGAGTGGTGATAGATTTTTACACGGGACTCGAAGTATGCACTTCTATATCGTTTCTTTTTATGTGATATCACTTCTTTTTATGGCTGACGTTTTAGGTTTGTGGCTTGGCGGGATCATTTACAACGAGTTGTTTTTGATGAGATATAAACATACTGTCTGTTTTGGTTGGGACCTGGATCAACGCTATCACACAGCCTGTCAATATGATTTTTTTTAAACTTAAAACTTGTTTTGAATAAATTGTGAATGTTTGTGGGATGTTATTAATAGTGTTAAATCAAATTTTATAGGTACTTTGAAAAGCATTGTTAATTAGAAAAAAAATAGCTATTTATTAGTCTTCTTATGCCTTACGAGGCTTCCAGATTCTTCGGAAAACTTATTGCTTGGGCAAATGAAAATATTTCAAATATTTTGTATTGGAGATAAGTAAAAATGTTTCTCAAGTAAGTTATATCTGCTATTTAATTCACATATTAAGTACATGAAATATCTTTGAATATTCAACTCATTATCTTACCCTTATTACATTATCTCATATATGCTGTCCAATATATCTATATTAATTAAAATAATATTTTTCAAACATAAAAGAAACGCTACTCGGATGTTATTTGCAAATGTAAACCAAAATGCTTTAAATTAAATCATTATAGTATAATATATCAGTATTTAAGAAAACGTTGTTCACTTTATACAAATAAGTCTGCTTTAATATTAAGTATATACATTTGCCGGTTCTCTTCAATACTTATACTTCAATCATTCAAAGTTGCTTAAGAGGGGACAAGAAATTTGTAAACCATTGCTACTTAAAAATATTTCTTAATATAAGTTATACTGAAGAAATAGTTAGCGTAAACATAATGAAAATATTTTCGCATACTCATTAAATGAATGAGCTACATTGAAAGATATTTTTTGAATTTCTTCTTAAAAAAACTTCAGCTTCAAGAATATCTCAATACCAAAACAATGAGATATTTATCTCAGGAATATAAATCAAATACAATTTTTTTGATGGATTGAAGGATAGAATAATGATTGGAAAGAATGGTCTTAACTATTAGGTGATTAATGATATAATTGTAGTAAACGGTTTTTGTATGAATAAAAATGAATGTTTTTTTTTTTTTAATGGTATAATTTTAATAGCAGTATTATCCTCCCTTTATGAAATTAATGTCCTACAATTTTTGTTTCATGACTGAGTAATAAAAATTGTTAGATTATACTTGGGGTAGTAACTGTTAATAACATAATGAACTTCGGACAGCTAAAAAAGTAGTGAATCTATAATTTTCCTCCAGGGATTTTTACTGTTTCGCATCAAATGAAATTTTCTTATTTTTTACTAATTTCAAAGGCATTCAAACATTTTACTTTGGGATATTTTCCATAAACAATAATTTAGATGTATATAAATATGTTTAAACACAACTTTTTTCATTTATTGGTAAAAAAAATACCAATATAAATACTGATCTCGACGTTAACAATATATTGTCCATTGAGATGAATCTAATTGACATCAATACGAGTTATTTACGCAATATTTCCATTTTTTATCGAGAATATTAACATATAAATGCAAAATTAACTTCAAAATGTGGGTTCAAAATTGGATTTTCTATTGTTAAGGATTTATTTAAGTGTTTGTCTTTCCATTTAAAAGCCCATTAAATATTTGCCAAAAAAAATCAAATCATTATTACAAAAATATATTTCATTTGCGCCAAATAATACTTTCTAAAACACACCAATTAGCTAGGGATCCATTTAAAAAAAAGTACCCTAAATTTGGGCCGTAGAAAGCGCAATTAACGCATTTTTTTTTCAATCTACTATATCTATTACTTATAAATTATATATTATTATTCTAAATTGTAACATAAAATAAATTTTAACTTTGATGTCATTTGTGTCCAAGTCCATGGTATTGTGAACTTCCTCATAACGACTGTGTGAAAGTAGCATTAAATAATGCTGTATGATTTGTCTGGTGAGTATCATATCTGATATATTTTGCAAACCAATAATTATCCGGAAGTATATTTTACTAGTTTTTGAAAACAATTTGAATATTTTTATCTGTAAGTTAAACAAAAATTCCAAAATATTTAAAATTTATGCATGGTAATATTTTTAACCCAAGAGAGATCGCACGGGGCACAGAGTCACCCCAGTCTTAGAAAAGCATTAGTCCGATGAAAAATGTTTATATGTAATGAATCATCCTTTCAGTATCCTCCTGTCTGACTCTCCCCTTGCGAGGTGTAATGTTATTTTTACATTCCTTTCCTTTCTGCGCGTGAAACAATCGTTTTTTGGAATCCATGTAAAAAAAAGGGGTGACTCAGTCTCCCCACGCGACCTTTATTGCTTCGAAATTTGTCATTCTAATTAGCGTAGTTTTCTGTTCTGAAGTGTTATGTTGTGTTTGCGTTGAATTATTTAATAAATAATGCCGTGCAAACGTAAACTTACAGAGTTTTAAAAATAAATGGAATTTTTGAGAAATTTATTAGATGACGTTGAGTTTTCTGAAGAAGAAATTGATCAAGCTGGTGAAAATGAACCTGATGAGAAAATATACAGTTCTCACGACAGCGAAAGTGAGTTTGAGCAAAAGGATAAAGATTACGAAAATTCTGATTCAGAAGAATGTATTTTTGTTAACAAAAATAAAACAGTTTTGGAAAAAGAAAAAAAAAATCAAAAAGCGAAAACGTGATCTTAAAATATAATAAGTCATTTAGCAGGAGTAAAAATTATCGCACGCAATATAACAGAACTAAACAGATTTAGAGGCAATAAAACTACAATTTTTTGCATAAAGTATGATAATTTTAACTGTAAAAATTATTTTTCTTATGTTTACCAGAAATGTATGTAGATTTAAAACTCCTGATAAAGATATGTAATTATTTTGATTGTAAAGTTTTCTTAAATATTTCAAAAGTTTTTTTAACTAAAGAAGTATACTTTCATAATGCTTTAATGAACTCCAAATGATATGTTTCTTGTTTATAGCACAATATTTGTATAAAACTGATTGGGGTGACCCATTCTCCCCGCGCGATGTTCAATGTCAGTGCTGGGTGCGCGCCTTATATCGGGTTAAATAGATTAACATGACACACTCCATACTTTATGCCACAATGATAATTAAAAAATATGCCGCGTGTATAAATATTTTCTGATTAACAAGCAGCCTATATTAAGTGTAAATTTCTGTATCACTTACAAATATACATTACAGACAAATATATTTACATTAGATAATATTATACATTAGGTTATTTAAAATATAGGTAAAGATGGTTACCTTTTAGACAGCTGAGGAGAAAAAAAAATACTTTCAATTACAAAAAAAAAATGTAAAAATCAAGTACACCGTTCAGACGTAATCATTGTTTCATAAAAAAATGTACACATATATTAAATTGCAAATTTTAAAATTAAATTTTAAAATTATATAAGTAATTTTTGTACGGCCTCATTTTCCTATAACTTACATTTAGAAAAATGTTGCCCTGAGTCTATGAAGACGATTAAAGAAGTCACATTATCTTTCAATCAAAACTTACCGAGTTATGGTAGTCTGAATTGTATGAATTTACAGTACTTTTTAGTAGAAAATGGAGTCTTTTTGCTCCAGTATTATTTGCGTATGTTTTTTCTGAAAATTAAAACTGTATTTAAGTCAAATAATTTAACATTAGTGGGAAATTTCAGTTTTGATAAACTTCTAAATGAATTTGAAATAGCTTATGTAATCTAAATTCAAATTAAATAAAATGCTGAAAACCATCGTTAGAAATGCACACATAATACACAAAAAAGCAGGAAACAGCTGTTTCGAATCCACAAGCGAGATTATTCTTCAGTGCGACAATGAGTAAAGCACACCGTGTTAGAAAAATCAAGACTGTGCAAAACCAGAGAGAAACGGTGGCTTATATACCCGATGCGGGTAGAGAACGCCATAAGCTGCCAATGAGAAGAAGGCAGCATGAAACGACTGAGTGGACAAGTAGAGACATCTACCGGAGAACGGAATAAACAAAAGAAAACAAAAAAGAGAAATTAAATTAATGCTTTTAAAATACTCAGAAAATCAGGAGTACTAGACAAGTCATTGACTAAAGAGTTTAAATTTTTAATGATGTGGTAAGCTTCCCAAAAATCAAGATCAAGGTTAGAAGAACATTTTTGGAGAATGGTGGCTGAGACAAAGTTGAACATATGTTAAAAAGACTAACAATGTTAAGCAATAGAAGAACGTTTAAACTCCTGATTTTTAACATAACCTTCGTGCTCTTTTAAACAGAATCTAAGAGCACGTTTAGTCTGACCAATATAATAGAGACCATACTGGCAAGAAATTTGGTAAATACACCAGTTATCTATTTGATCAATGGGGTGTTTGCTATTTTAAAAATAGGTATTATTAACAGGAAAAAAAATAACATTGAATTCAAACTTTCTTAAAATTTTAGCGATTTAATGATGGATTTTAGGAAAAAATGGGAAAACAACTGAGGTATTATAGTTAGAATTAAAATTCTTATTAGAATGGAAGTGTTTGGTCAATTTCTTATAAATATAATCTATTATATTAGAGGAATAGCTTTGAAATAATTAAGTTCAGCACTAAGTAACTAATAAGTGGAATAAATATTTTAAGCCCGAAAAACAAAATTATTGAAAGCAGCAAGTTTCTGGTTAGGAGGATGAGAAGAATACGTGTGAAGTGGAAGACTGGCAAAAAAGATTTACGAAAGACGATAGTCTGAAAGCCATCTTCACTGTGAATAACAGAATAACAAGGACATCCAGGAAATAAAGGCAATTGCTGGTCTCAATTTCAAAAGTAAATTGAATGCAAGAACCAGTGGAATTCATAACAGAGAGAATATGATTAACATCCTAATTAATTTTACCCAGGGCATAAATACCATCAACAAAACGGACATAAAACGGAAAATTTAATATTTCAAACAATTTGAACACCTTTGATTTGGAAGACTGAAAGCAAAAGGTTTACGAAATACGGTAGTCTGAAAGCCATCGTCACTGCGAATAACAAGGACACCCAGGAAAGAAAGACAATTGTTAGTTCTCAATTTCAAAAGTAAATTGAATGCCAAAATCAAATTAATTGTCAAACACTATTGCTTCCAATTTTTTGTTTCTTTGAAATGGGAATACAACAAGCCATTCAATGAACTGTTTATTTGCTAATTATTAAGTATGTATCAGAAATTACATTATACAAATTATTTTTAAACGTTGAAGATATAATAGTAATTTTATATTTCAGAAAAAAGAAACTATTATGGCAGAATAAAATTAATAATCACTCACAACTTAAAAATATATTGCAATTCCTTTTTAATAGAATATTCTTTTAAAAATTACTTTATCATGCTTAATCATATAATACTTATATATGATTCCCTCCCTTCATTACCACTTTTGTTTCATATATGAAACCGCATTTTTAAATTGTAATACATATATAGTATAAAATTACTTACTAATTACTATGAAATATATGGATTGTCGTTATATAAGGAAATCTTATTTATTCAGAAGTGTATAAAGGTATATTGGATGCATTTCATGTGAGAATTAAAATGTTGATGATTTTTTTTAGAACGTAACAGTCGGCAGATTTAATATAAATTTAATCATAATATGTTTAATAGCAGTTGGTTCTTATTCATCCTACATGTGGTACACATTTCATTTAATGTAATTTCCCTTTATTGCAATATATCATTTAGAGCACATTAGAATAGAGTTATACATTGCTTACAAATTTTCATAAACATCCTTTTAATATACTATATTTGCAGTTACAAATACTATCGAGTATAACATACAAATATATAATTTGAATTAATTTTAGAATCACCATTTACTATTATGTCTAAGAGCTGACATTATTATAATTAATGACTAGCCAGGTATACAAAAAACATGATTTGGTTGATGATATTTTTTTCTGTTCTATCTTAGTGAAATGCAATTTTATATAAAAAAAAATGTTTTCTAAATTTTACTTTTTACACTATATCAATTTAGAACACAGTTATACATTGTTGACAAATGATCTTAAACATCATTTTAACATTCTTGTTTATCCGTTACAAATATTATCGAATATATCAGGCATATATATAATATGAATTATTTTGTAACAAACTGACGATGAATTTAATTAACACTCACTAATCTATGTAAGAGCTGAAATTAAAATAATTAATGACTAGTCAGATATACATAGAGCTTGATTTCATGAATGATATTATTTACACTATAAATTAAGGAAACATAATTTTATAAATAATCAATTGTTTATTAAACACTACTTTGTTACAACAGATCCTTTAGAAAACAAATATAATTTTGTTTTACAACTTTGCATAAATACCCATTTACATTCTTGTTTTGAGTTGCAAATATCATCGAATATAACAAGCATATATATAATTTTAATAAATTTGTAAAATCAACATGCGTAGGATGTAATCAACACTCACTAATATGTGTGAGAGCTGAAATTTAAATAATTAATGGCTAGTCAATTATACAAAGATCTTGATTTCTTTGATGATATTTTGTACATTATAAATTAAGGAATTAAATTTTATAAAGAAATAATTGTTTATTTCACATTATTTTGTTACAATAGATCCTTTAGAACACAAATATAAATAGCTTGCAAATTTTCATATACACCAATTTAACATTCTAGTTTTGCGTTTGAAATATAATGGAATGTAACAAACATATAATTTCAATAAATTTGTTGAATTAGCAAGCGATGGATGTAACCAACACTGTGTAAGAGCAGAAATTAAAATAATTTGTCCCTAGGCAGGTATGCAAAGATAATGATTTGATTGATGATATTTTTTCTATTCTAGATTTAGGAAATATAATGTTTTAAAGTAATAATTATTTAGAAACGGCATGTTGCAAAATAAAGCATTATCCAAATATATCGATACATCTCTATCAATTTATTTTTCAGAACAATAATACAAGAAAAAAACTTTAAGAGAATTCTCTTGTTAAAAACTGCAGTTTTTTTTTTCAGATAATTTACAGTTTTTTGGTTATGTTTGGGAGATTATATCTGTTCACTCTTGTAATCTGTAACAATAATATTTGTACAATGGATTATATACCATTGCATAACATTCCACACTATAGTATCCAAACTACCAGAAATATTCCGCTAAGTACTTTTTAAATCATACTCTGAACATAGTACAACATTATTTCCAGTAAAACAAGTTTATATTATCCTTAGAAATATTTTTTGTTCTGCATTTTGTTTACGGCTGTGAACTTTGTATAACGCAACAAATAAAAAATCATGCTATTGAGACCGTGTAAAAGAATTATACAAATATTCAGTGAACATCTATTCAACTTTTTATTACATTTCGTATTTAAAAAAATGACATTTTAATAGTATCATTGTTTTTTACTAAACTTTTAATCTTTTAATAACCTATTTCGTGCAAAATGCATATTAGTATATATATATATATATATATATATATATATATATATATATATATATATATATATATATATATATATATATATATATATATATATATATATAACATTCTGAAATACTAACAGTAAGTGTGAGATGTAATAGAAAATGCGTATTTCAAGATTTTAGAACTGCCTTTAAATGATTGTACACATGAAAGCACACATAAAACCTGAATTTATCCCTTATAAAATACCATCGCATAATGAAAAAACAAAAATTGTAAAACTATGAATATCTTATAAAATCTTCAGAAGGACTTTATAAGAATATTCAAAGTAAATATATGTTATTTCATCAAACATTGTCAGCATTATGCCTATATATTACGTATTAAAATACTAAAAGTCATTGTGAGATTTAATAGGAAACACAATAATTTAAGATTTTTAAATTTTGATAAAATAATTTTACATATAAAAGAACCGGAATCAGTCTATTCATCCCTTATGAAATGCCGACGTAGAATGATTTTTTTAATGTGTGACTATTATATATATTAATATTTTTTAATTAAAGAAATACTAATTTTCAAAATATTATGTACGTTACAAAGTGCTAGTAAATTCAGAGTGGTAAATCACATTTTATTACATGCAGAGAAATTTATTATATTCTTGAAGTGTGATAATGAAATTGTACATGGCAAAACAAATTCTAATTAAATATAGATGGTTTCTGAAGAGTATGACTTAGTATATGGAAGCTCTTCCTTCTGTTATCAGTTTTATATGTCTAAATACTCTTATTGTTTTATCTCCAAATTTCAAATATAATGACTCTTAAAAATATGACTTTTAACGACACATAATATTTTAGGATTCAGTTGATTTATGGTATTTTTTCTAGTCTGTGTGGTGTAGTCAGTGTGAATTTATAATTGAATTTGTGTATATATATACAGGGTGATTATAAAAAAACTATCCCGATATATGAGTCCTTAACTGTCACACCGTTCACAGAAACTGACTGAAATTTTTGGTTTTAAGTATTTTGGGGTATGTGCTCAAGAATCGTATAAAAAACAACAGTTAAACTCTAACAGTTACGGTTACAGTGACAAAATTTTGAAATTTTCAAATGGCAACACCTATTTTTTTTATTGAAATGTGATCTTCATAGTGAAAAACCATAAAAAGTGTTGGAACGGTACCTGTAGCACGAAAATCGCCGGCGCTAGACAGACTAAGAAGAAAAGTGAAAACAATGAATAAGGACAGAGAATCGACAGAAAACAAAACATTTTATTGTGTTTCACAAATTTTCCAAGTCACACACGAAGACACGTTGCATGCGGCACATGGTGGATAGAACTGAATAATAAAATGTTTTACTTTCTGTTGCTTCCCTGTCCTTTACTGCTTGTTTTCACTTTTCTTCTTAGTCTCTCTAGCGCCGGCAATTTTCGTGTTACAGGTCCCGTTTCAACGCTTTTTATGTTTTTTCACTATGAAGATCACATTCCAATAAAAAAATAGGTGTTGCCATTTAAAATTTTCAAAATTTTGTCACTGTAACCGTAACTGTTAGAGTTTAACTGTTGTTTTTCATACGATTCTTGAGCGCATACCTCAAAATACTTAAAACAAAAATTTCAGTCAGTTTCTGTGAACGGTGTGACAGTTAAGGACTAATACATCGGGATAGTTTTTTTTATAATCACCCTTCATATATATTTATATATATATATATATATATAGAATCACCATCATAATCATTATTTAGCGTTATCATTTAAAATAAAATGAATATGGATCATTAAGAAAAATTACGAACATGTGAATACCACAATTATATAGATAACATTGACTGTTCAAACAAATTAATCGATTATTTACTACTAAATGCATACATGTAAAGACAGAGAGAGACATTTACATGATTAAATTTTATACTAAATACTATCCAACAAACATATCGAGCAAATATTGTCCGGACAACTGCATATAAACATCTAATGGTGCAACTAGTGCCAATCACACAAAAGCCATTATCGTTAAATGTGAATCCGTATCTGTCTTTGTATGTTGGACAATCGAGAATCTAATGACTTGAATATCAACCTCCAAATGACCAAACATGGAGAGAGTTTCTATTGAATGTGAATACTTGTATTCATAAATAAATTCCGAACAGTTTAAAGATGTTCCAGTAATTTTTTTAAAAGAACAACGATCGTTTGAAGTAAATAAAAAAAATAGATTTAATAATTGTTTACGTGATTGCCATTGATTTTTTTTAACTAAAATTTTTCTTCGTATTTTATCCTTCTTTAAGTTTAAGGTAATAATATGCACTGAATTTATATAAATTTTACCCATTTAAAAAACTTTTTAAAATACAATTATCTTAAAGTTACTCAATTTAAAATATTCACTCGTATTCTTTGTATTTTAATTTACTTCATACTAAGTTAGATTATCTAGAAGTTGAGCTATATATGAGAATTATTGATGATGAGATATGAAAGATATTTCCACCCAAATGATTTCTTTCTCTGGATAAAATAACAACACTGCACATAAAGCACATCTATGCACTATACAGATATATATTGAAAATTTAAGTGTTGTTTTTTTATGACAACATTGTTCATATTCTCCCCCCGTTATAAGTCTACTTTTATAATTCTTTTAAATATGCTTTCATTTCAATATTATCTTTTACAATGAAGTTTCAGCGTAGAATATTTTCCACTGTAAAAAATCCATTTTTTCATTGATATTTACCAGGGGAATATTCAAATTTATTACGCTATAAAAAAAACTGTTATTCTTAATATTTTACCCACAACATGACCCTGATCCATACGAGCTACGCTTGTACCCGGTGCAGATACCACAGACAATCAAAATGGGCTTTTTTCTGTTTTAAAATGTTACCGGATTACGGAAGATTGTGTGATATTATCACGACCAGTGGCGATAGTCTATAATGTGGTTGCCATTCATTTCCCTTTGACTGAGGGATTTTTCAGTTACCTAAGGCCGCATCCACTTCTATTGTAACAGATGACGGCTGATTTCGTAACTGACAATGTAAGATTAATTATAAATTTACAAATCGAGATGTTTAAAATGTTTAAGTAAAGAATTTTGTAGCCGCGTGAACGTTTATAGCGTTGAGAGTAAATGTCTTATTTTAGATGCTATATAAATATGGTTCTAAACATGACATAATTTTCACCATTAAAAGCTTTTCACACGTAATAATTTAAATACTTTAAAATTTCATTTCTTTGTTAATAGTTTCGCGTAAATATGCTTTCAATTAGTAAGTGTTTGAAAATTTTATCATATCGATTCTGAAAATATTGCAACAGGAGATAATAATTAATAGTATTTCAAAAATATGAATGAAAACTTCATTCAGATAATGAAATTTTCTAGAACAAATTGGGCAAAAACTTAAAAAATAGATAATTAAAAAATGATTAGGCACCACAATCTATTCAAGTATTCGCATTTAAAAGAGGATTAAATTGCTGTGCATAGTTTTTGATCCTATGAAACTTGTGTAATTCAAATATCTTGATGAGTTAAACATATTAAATAGCGCCTTAATCAATTATTCGATTTAAAAACCGTCAGCATATTTATCATACATTTATCAATAAACTATGCTAACATAAAATAATTAAAAAATGCGTTCTACAAATATATATATATATATATATATATATATATATATATATATAATAAATAATAAATAATAAATAATAAATAATAAATAAATAAATAAATAAAATAATTAATAAAAAATAGTGAAAATCATAAAACAAAATATCTTGTTTCAAATACTGTCGTTGTACAATATTTATGAAATGATCGAATTCGTGTGTCTATTTTGCTTAGCAAGTTGAAGAATTCTTATTGTTTCTATTAATTAAATAATAATAATAATAAAACATTTATTTCTTTTGAATTTATTTCATCGAGTTTTTTTCTTTGTGCTATCTAAAAATTTTAAATTAGTGAAAGAAAATATGTTTTTTATGCTTGTTTCTGTAATTAATTGTTCATAGAGGTTGATGAAGGTGAAATTATATGCAGCTAGTTGACACACCCGGCGTTGCCCGGGCCGGTGATAAAACGTTAAATGAACCTCAAAATTTCTATATACAGTCTCTGGCCAAATTATTAGACGCACTCATGTTTTTTTTTTTTTTTTTTTTTTTTTTTTTTTTTTTTTTTTTTTTTTTTTGTGTGTGTGTGTGTGTGTGCGTAAAATCATATTACTAGCTTCATAGAGATGATATTATTGTATAAACAATTAAAATTCAGAATAAACATTAATCGTAGGGTAAGAATGAATAAAAAGCACGCCAATGACTTTAAAATTATTTATTTTTGTAAGTCAAATTAAAATTCTTGATCTTGAAAAACTTTTTACTTAAAATTCGAAAATATCAATATTTCGTGGAGCCTCCTTTGGCGGCAACCAATGCCTCTATTCTTCGTGGCATACTGTTAATGCAACATTGAATAGTTACTTGCATGTGTGGGTGATGATTACAGACATGGATAAATTTTTCTATCAATTGGGGTTTGTTCGTTATGACCTCTTTGACTTACTCCCTCTTCATCAGCTCCCAGACATTTTCAATGGGATTCATATCTGGTGAATTACCCGGCCAGTCTTCTTGTTGTAAATAAGCCTTTACTGATTGCGCTCTGTGGCAAGGAGCTCCATCTTGCATAAATGTAAAAGGTTCTCCATTTGGAAACCATTTTTTTAGTTGTGGAATCAACCGACTTTACAACACCTCTATGTATTGCTCTTGTTTCATAGTTTCTTTGACTATGTAAAGACGTTCAGTGCATTTGTCACTTATGGCATACCAAACCATGACCTTTGTTGGGACGACCTTCAGTTGGAACGACACAACTTGATGAAACTTTTTGCCAGGACGACGACGCACAAACTGGGATTTGTTTGCTAAAATTTCAAAAGTGCTTTCGTCACTGATGCAAACCTGAAATAAATAATTTTTAACATGAAGAAATTATCTAATGGTTAAAGACAGATAGTGTTAAATGTTTTAAGTATTAATAAAATAAGAATAACTTTGTAATTACCGATTTGCAGAACTCCAATGTCTCGTGTTTATGCTCTCTAGCCCAGTTCAGTCACTTAGTTTTCATTGCTTCGGTTATTTTTGTTTTTTTAGCTGGTCTAAAGGCCTTGAAATTCATAGCTGTTAGTTTTCTGTGTACAAATCGAACTGACACAACAACATTAGACTCTTCGAGCTTCGATCTGATCTGTTTTGTAGTAGCAAATCGATTTTCCACGCAGATCTTCTTTAAGCGTCATTCTATCCACGGTGTAAATACAGATTATCTTCCAAAATTATTCTTTCTGTTTGGGCTCAATGTTTGTCCAAGCCCAAGTTTCGTCTTACACTTGCTTCAGAAACATTCAATTTTCTTAAAATTTCTCTATTCGAATATTATTTAATATTTAAATGCGCTTTTATTTCAACTTTCTTTTCTGTTGACAAATCTGTTTTTCTACCCATATTTTAATTACTAAAAATAGTATATTGACTATTAAAAATAATATATTCACAATTAAAAATAATATATTCAAAATTAAAAATAATATATTCACAATTAAAAATAATATATTCACAATAGAAATACAAATAAACATCTAACAACTGATTTTACAATGCCACAAACACCTCCATGATCGTCGCACATAGCCACGTAATTGAAGCCTGTCATGACGTGTTTTAGTTCGGTTGATCTTGAGACAGTGTTATAATTCGACATGTCAACAAAAGCAGTTTCTCAAATTAGGAAAGTATGTGGCGTACATTATTTTAATGAATTAAAACTATATAACCACGCTGAATTACTTTTTAGGGTTATTACATACCAAATATTCTAATAAAAACAACTGAGTCTAATAATTTGGCCAGGGACTGTATTTAATCCGATTGTGTACAAATTTATATTTTTCATGAAAAATCCAAAAAATACAGATATTTAGTGATAAAAGGGCTCGTAAGAAAACATTAAAGAAAAAAAAAAACTTTTGTTGTCCAAACCATTTGAAATTTTTAATGGTTATACGCAAAATTAAAGGTTTTATTGCCAGTGTAAAAATTATGTCAGAAATATTGTAATCTGGTTGTAAAATAATTACATTTTATTCACGAGAATACGACCCTTTTTCAAATTATATAGAAGGGGATAACCCCCCCCCCACCCACTTCCCCTTCCTGCCTTTAAAAAAATTGAAAAGGCCTCCCTCGCTTTTCGATCCCTCCCTTCCGCTTGCAATCCCCAATTCCCTTTTGTTAATCCCGACCTCAAACAAAGCAGGTGGAAGAATGGAGCCTCGCTCCGGTAAGGGGAAATAAGCATAGAATTAAGAAGAAAGTAGGAGTCTTTCCTAGTGGCAGTGTTGCGAGCAGTGAAGGCCAATAGGCGAGCTGTTCTTTCCCCAGCGATATTTCTTCTTCTTAATTCGATTTCCTTCTTTACACCCCGTTAAATAAAAGTTGAGGCATGCGCAATAAGGTCGAATTATGCACTGAAAAATTAAAACTTTTGATTATCTCTTGAATACTGATGCACCACGCTTGATAAAAACCTGGAGCGAACTGCGCATGGGCAAAAATGGCTAGTCCATGTCTAATATGGAGAAGTCCGTACCATGTCGGAATGAGTTTATTAAATATCACAGATATGTCGCCCTTTTTTGGCAAATATCTTTGGAATATTTGAATATCTTTTTGTTTCTGTCATTTAATTATATGTTTTGAAATATTATATTGTAAATCAATAATATTAAAATAAGTTATAAAAATACAAATATAGTAAGAAAGATGGTTTAAAAATGAGATCATAAAACTAAACATAACTTTTCCCTTCACAATATATATTAATAAATATGAAGTATGAAACTTAATCTTTTAAGAACGACAACATAATTTTTTTTTAAGAATCAGTAAATTAATCTTTTGAAATAAATTATCTAAAAATACATTTATTAATAGTAATAATAATAAACGAATCATATTCCTTTTTACAAATAATTTAAAACAATCAGACACTTACTTTCATTGGATATTTTTATTAAATGGTTTTTAGACACTTAAGAATCACTGGATTAAGATAATAAATCCGAAGCATCGTCTGTTTCAGAAAGATGTATTTCGAGAGGTTCACACATTTCTTCAATTATACCATCCCCTTCCCAATACATAGTTTCTAACGAAGCAACATGAGAACAGTATTTTTTCCAGTGTTCAATAGTGACACTTTCAATAGCTGCATGTGAATATGTTAATAATTTTGACATGCAATAATATCCCGTCACATTGTGTTTCCGAATAAAATTCTTGATTTCTGCCCAAACATATTCGATTGCATTAATATCGCAGTGATAAGGTGGCACTCTCAATGCATGCTGTAAATCCATTTTGTTGGAGCATAGAGTCAAACTTATAGGATTTTGTGCAAGTCTGATTTAGTTTAACTAATTCCGATAATTCAATTTTTCGCAAATCATTTGAATATGGAATGTTATTAGAGGAAAGCCAATCCATAATGTCAACTTTTCTATTCGATGAGTTTGGCACTTTATTTAGTTGGACTGAATGGTAAGAAGCGTTATCAATAACTACCACAGAATTTTTAGGAAGGTTTGGAATCAGCTTTCCTGTAGCCTATTTTTCAAAAATCCTGGAATTCATTTGTTCGTGATAATCTCCACTTAAAGAGCTGGCTTTATATAATAAATTGGAGTTCGGTATAAATACCATATCCCCTCCAGCACACAAATCTATAATTCGATTTGATGCATTTCCACTTTCAATGACACCAAATACATCATTTGTTTGCCAACATTTATCAAAAGTTAAATTGCTATCGATCCATGTTTCACCTAAATACACAATCGGCTTGTTCTGTTCTCTGTATCGTTTTATACTTTTTAAGAATTTTGTTCGAGCCAAAACTACGTCACTCCGTTCCATTAGATATTTTCTGTTATTCTGGGATTTCTTAAAACGGAATCATATTTCGGGCAGAATCTTTCTCAAAGTTTCCCTTTTCCACGAAAAGTTTATTTTTTATGTTCGTTCGTAATTATATAAATGCGTAGCACCTATAGTCGTCGCTTGGTCCGTCCGTCTGTCTGTCCGTCAGTCCGCATATAACAACGCAAAAACTACCCAACCGAATGGTTTGAAATTTAAGATATATTATCTTTGCAGAATTTTGTCGTGACATTTCAAATGTTATTAAAATCGAATCAAAACTTTAGGAGATATTAATAAAAATATTTATTAAGAAATTTGATTTTTTTTTTAAATCGGTGCTTTCTTGTTAGATGAGCTTCCGAAGTTTAATCGTCAAGTGACCGAGATACTTATTCTATGACAGAAATTAATCTGCAGACGATATCATTCATTTCACAGAATTAAAAATCAAGATCTAAATATTTTTAAGCTAGCTACAGTACGAACGCACCTCATTTGTCACGTTTGACGTACAATTTCCAGCTTGTTCTTTTAATACTGGAGTCAGATTAGGAATTGTAGGGACTGTTTTTTTAACAGCATAAAATTCATGAATTGTTCGTCGAATTACATCATAATCAAAATAATCTAAAGCAATGTTTTCAATGGTACTCTTTTCTTGCCGCTTCTTGGGTCATATAAACTTTTAAATTTCTTCTCCCTGTGATTCTTTTCGAACTATTTTTATGCTGGATTCCGATAGACCAATTATTTCACTCGCACGTTTTACGGACTGCAAAACTGGAACAATAATTTTTCCTTCTAAAGCTTCCTTATCGTAAAATTGAATTACATTATGCAAAATACGCTTGCAATCACTTCGAAAAGGCCTACTCCGAGAACTAGTACGATCCATTTAATTAAAAATTAAATTTTACTCAGAACAGAAAATAGCAAACGATATTGAGCACTGTTTACATATACTAATAGCAATCTTGGATAAAGAGTGGTGATTTCAGATTCTTTTGCCGAGGCTATTCTCCCTAAAGTGTGAATGGAATCGGCTTGGCATTCAGCCAACCGGAGTTCTCAGAAACGTGGTTGAACAGTATATAAGAAGTTTTCAGAAACATTACAATGTTTACTAAATTTGCTTCCAGAAATGTTCTTTTTTTTCTTATTTAAGACTAGATAAACCATTTTTGAAATTTAGAATAGATTACAAGAATGGAACATTATTAAGTCTTTCATATATTGAAAAGTTTTATTACTGTTAGTACTCAAATGTAATTAGTGTAATAGAATAAGTTAGTAACAATTTGAATATGTTATGAAACTAGCATTCCAAAAATTATTTTACTTATTATTGAATAAACAGAACTGCTACTGGTGACTATTTTTTAGTTATATCTGGCACCACTTTCTCAAAACAAATTTTTTTACATACACTTTGATAAATGGAACACTGGAACAATGTAACTTACTAAAAAAATTATTATTTTCAAATAGTGGTACGAATAGGGCAATTTTTCTTTTCATTTTCTTTTTTTTTAATTTTAGAGCACGCTCTTGATGTAACCATTCATAATGTCATGTGTATGTATATGCAACTGATTGAAGGGTAATTCGCGCTTGTTTATTTCATTCTCTATGTTCTCGTAACAATGGTGACTTATAATGGTACTAGAGAAGCGAAATTATCTCTGCATTTTCATTAAGTTCATTTTGCTACGCAGGAAAAATACATTTTCAGTGAGAAAACAAGTAAATGTTCCGAATAAAAAAATAAGTGAAATGGGAAATCAAAACACACTTGATGTGATAAAAGTTAAACATGCTCGCAAACATATGGCATGATATTCACAGATTTCTCAATCGGGCATTTGCAGAGTAACAAAGTTAAATCAATTATTTGTAAAAAAATTAAACTTTGTGTGTTCCACTATCTTATAATAATATGTGCTCATATGTATGGCAGTATACCAGGGTATAATAACAAAACTAGTTTAAGTACACCCTGCATTGTTGAAACTATTTTAACCTGGCAGTAGTAGAATGAAATACCACACGAAATCAATGCAACTTGAAAAGAAAAAATGACAATTATTTTAGGAAACCATCAAATTAAGTATTTCTTATTTTGTGATCTGGTCATTTTATTTCTGTTTTTATTATGTTTATTGCTCGATTTCGATATTTAATTAAATTTTTTAATTTAACTGTAATTTAATAAATTTCCTGAAAATATACGCATAAATTCAAGAATTAAATAGTTAAAATACATTTTTAAGCAAGTTAATTATGTTTTAGAAATACGTATGTAAATATTTCAAAAAACATTAACTATTATTAAAATAGTTCCCTTAAATAGCCAGTCTACGTTTTCCGAGTGCTTCAGCCATCGTACAGAAATTCCACTCTGAATTTGAAATCTCATACTATTTTACAATTATTTATCGTCCAATTCCATTTAAAGTTAATATAATCCCAAAAAATTATTTATTGGGAAAACGTAGTAAAATATTGATTTCCTATACAGATAAAAGTTTTATATTTATCACAGGTGAAGTACTTCTGAAATACAGAATACTTGACCTACGATAATATTGATTTATTGGTAAATTTATTTTCTTTTAGAAATCATACTTCGCTGCAAGTTTTTGATATTTTGTTTTAGAAAAAGAAAACATTTTAGAAGACTAATCAAGACAATAATTAGATTTGATTTTTTTTTTTATGTAAACTGGGCACAGCAAACAATTTAAAATCATTCAAAAACTATATCGAAATCCGTAAAGAAAAATATAGGTAATTTTTCTTAATATATGCAGAATATTTCCCTTTTATAAATTCACTGAATTCTTATATAGGAACAAATCAATCATTATCAAATCTTTGTGTAATCATAGAAATTGATCAACTTTTTTTATACGAAACAAACATGGGAAAAAATATTTTTCTTCATTATGTTTCAGAAACTGAATAATGTATTTACTGAATCATTTAATGTGATTTGTATTGTATCCAGTTAAATGTCAACAAATTAATAATTTAACTTTTTTTAAAATTAAACTGTTATACAATTTGAAAGATCCATTTCATTTAAGCAATTTTCCTTGCTAAACACATTACAAACACGCATGTGATAATATATCTATATACTTATAAAGGAATAGCTTGATTTTCTCATAATCAACGCCGAGCCTCAACCGTTTGTCCTAGAACAATGAAATTCGGAAGACATGTTCTTTACACGATGTAGGCGCGTACTAAGAAAGGATTTTTGAAAATTCACAGCATAAAGGGCTCAAATGGGAACTCGAAAGTTTTAGATAATTTCAGCTTTCCGGCATATCTCAGCAGGAGTTTTAACTAGGAGCCTGAAATTTGGGATAACAATTTTACTAAAGAATAGTTGAACATGTTTTTCAAGCGATTGTAGAAATTCAATCACTAAGTGGGTTAAATGGGAGGTCGAAAATTTTGGTGATTTCACATTTTCATCATATCTCATCAGTAGTTTTAGGTAAGCGCGTGAGCTTCAAGATAACAAATGTACTAAAAGTTAGTTAAACACATATTTCAGCGATTTTAAAAATTCAACCTCTAAGGGGGTTAAATGGGGGTCGAAAGTTTTTAGTAATTTTTCGTTTTTGCCATATCTCAGCAGCAGTTTCATATAGGAACGTAAAATTCAGGATAATAAATCTACTAAAAAAATTATTAAACACATATTTCAGCGATTTTAGAAATTTATCAATTAAGGGGGTTAAATGGGGGGTCGAACGTTTTACGTCATTTTGCCTGTTCGCTATATATCAGCAGCATTTTTAGTTAGGAGCTCGGAATTCAAGACAACAAATCTACAAAAAATATAGATAAACATATATGTTAGCAATTTTAGAAATTCAACAACTAAGGGGGGTTAAATAGGAGGTATAATATTTTAGGTCATTTTGCCATATCGCAGTAGAAATTATAGGTAGAATCATGAAACTCGAGATAACAAATCTACTGAAAAAATAGTTAAACACGTATTTCAGCGATTTTAGATATTCAGACACTAAGGGGGGGAGTTAAATGGGGGTCGAATGTTTTACGCCATTTTGCCATATATCAGTAGAAGTTACAGTTAGGAGCGTAAAATTCGGGATAACAAATTTACCAAGGAATAGTTAATCATGCATTTCAGGCGATTTTAGAAATTGACCTACTAAGAGGGTTAAATGGGGGGTCTATAATTTTCGATGTTTTTATCTTTTCACCATACCTCATCAATAGTTTTGGATAAGAGCGTGAAATTCAGGATAACAAATCTGCTATAAAAATAATTAAACACATATTTAAGCGATTTTAGAAATTCACCCATTAAGGGGACAAAATGGGGGTAGAAAATTTTAGGTCATTTTGAATGTTCGATATATCTCAGCAGCATTTTTAGTTAGGAGCTTGAAATCACAGATTCAGGATAACAAATATACTAATAAAAAGAAAACTGCCTAGTTAAACTGAGGGCATTGAGCTCACAGGCTATTCACACTAATTGTATAGTATATTCTTATTTCAAAGAATTTGAAATAAGCCCTCGAAAAATAAAGAAATCAGCAATATATTAAGGGGGGGGGGGTCATCCCTCCGTTACCCCCCCTCATAGTTAACTAATGAACCCCTTAAACGAATCAGGGAAGTCTCTAATTACAACGAATATATATACAAAATTTGAAGAAAATCGCATAATTCTGCATGAAAAATCCATTTATCTAAATTAAGGCGGATTAGCCCCCCTTTCCTCCTTTATACTTAACCAGTGTACCCCCAAAACTATTCAGAGAAGCGCATTATCACAACGAACCTATATACAAAATTTGAAGAAAATCGGATAATTCTGCTTGAAAAAACCATTTATATAAATTAAGGGGGGGATTAGCCCCCCGTTCCCTCCCTTTATACTTAACCAATCAATCCCGAAAACTAATCAGGGAAGCGTCTTAACCCAATGAACCTATAAACAAATTTTGAAGCAAATGGGATAATTCTGCATGAAAAACCCATTTATATAAATTAAAGAGGGATTACCCCCCCCCGTTCTCCCCCTTTATACTTTTAACCAATCAATCCCGAAAACTAATCAGGGAAACGTCTTAACCCAATGAAC
This sequence comes from Maratus michaelseni, assembly GCA_963931845.1. Classification (NCBI taxonomy): domain Eukaryota; kingdom Metazoa; phylum Arthropoda; class Arachnida; order Araneae; family Salticidae; genus Maratus; species Maratus michaelseni. Next base: position 306,739,542 of record OZ007593.1, read on the forward strand.
CTATAAACAAATTTTGAAGCAAATGGGATAATTCTGCATGAAAACCCATTTATATAAATTAAAGGGGGATTAGCCCCTCCCCCGTTCCCCCCCCCTTATACTTAACCAATCAATCCCGAAAACTAATCAGGGAAGCGCCTTAACACAGTGAACCTATAAACAAAATTTGAAGGAAAACGGATATCTCTATGAAGGTTATCGTGTTACGTACATACATACGTACGTACATACGTGCATACATACATACGTACGTACATACGTACGTACATACGTACGTACATATGTACATACATACATACAGAACCGGCGGGCACATAAGCTCTCAGGCTTTGATAGCCTGTGAGCTAAAAAGTACTTAAACATGTATTTCCGCGATTTTAGAAATTCAGCCACTAAAGAGGATTAAATGGTGGTCGGATTTCCTATATTATTTTGCATTATCTCAGTAATAGGTAGATGCGTGAAATTTAGGATAACAAATGTACTAAAAAATATGTAACTATGTATTTCAGCAATTTTAGATAATAATACTTCAAGGGGGTCACACTCTGTGTCGAACATTTTAGGTAATTGTGCCATATCTCAGCAGCAGTTTTAAGTAAGAATGTGAAACTCCGGTTTACAAGTCTACAAAAGAAAAAAAAAGTAGTTAATCACGTATTTCAGCGATTTTACAGGTAGCGAGTTTGCGGGAAACATCGGCTATGAACCCGATTGCGGAAGATTAGACGAAAAACAGAACTATTGCTGATTTTTTATTATATACTAGCCTTTCGCTTACGAGTGGGGCCCAAATACAAAGTACTAATTGAGCCCAGCCCCTAGATAATCACGGTTAGTGCCCAATAGTATTTTGTCAGAACGCTCGTGAAAAAAAAAATATTCCGAAATCTTTATTGAAGTGCTTTTTTATATTCTTATTAGTTATTTTCGTATACATTTTATTTTAAGTATACATTTAATTTATATTTTTCTGGTTGCATATAAAATGCACTTTCTGCGCTTCAAGGGAAATCAGTGCGGTACGCTGCACTATGTATCTGGGGCCCACTCGGAAACGACCGGCTAGACGGGCGAAGACCGACTAGTATATATATATATAAAAGTATCATTTTAAACCTTTTTTGTCTAATTTTTTAAGCATAAAAACTTTTCAGCTACATCTGCATTTCGCACAGTTTTTGTTCAAATATTTAAAAATACGTTATAATTCTATAACTATATATCGAATAGTCTGATTTACTATGAAAACGGAATAAAGATAAATATTTAATTAGCCTATTCATATTTTTTATCTATTATTTACATTATTTTTATTTGGTTGCGCTATATTTGTTGATATTCACAACATTTAAAAATATCTTTGAAATACACACATTTTAGACACTTTATAGAAAATATTTTATTTGTATGCAACTAATTTTAAAATCAGTAAAATATTATTTTTTAATTTTTCTGGTACTTTCGTAATAAAAATTATAACTGATTTCATAATTATCATATTCTTTAAAGCCGCAACTGTATGTGGAAAATACGAGATTTTGTTTATTGGAGGGCTGATAGTTTAGAACAAGGGAAAATAACACAGGAATCTTGAACAAAAAAAAGTGGAATTTTTGGTAATTTTGCAGGGAATTTTCTATAGCTTATAACATTTTATTCTTGGATTATTTGTATCCTACATATGAAAAGTATACTTCCAAAAAAATTATTTTCTTTGGCAATAAACTAAATTACGCGTATCTGTGTTTTTTATTATTTTTTGTAGTTATATTATTGCTAAGCCAATCGCCCAAATGTCACCAATAATTCCAAATAATAATATTTGCTTTATTTAATCTCACATTATCAGTCATTAAATAAGACAAATATTACTATTTGGAAATATTGTTGAAAAATTGCCGCATGTGATGTGGGTTCAGTGCTTTTTATTATATAATTCGTGAAGAATTTTAAATTAGGCAAAATCTTTGGAATGTTTGTATTGAATTTTCGTTTATTTTCATACATTCTAAAGAAAATAACTCCTTGTATAGCTTCTTAAAATCACATTTTTATGCGGGAATATTTAAAAACGTGTTATGTATTTATTTATTTTTAATATATAGGAACGTGTAAGGCTATAATATATTCTTACAGATATGAAGCAACTTTTACAATGGCGATATTTGTGAAATCAACATAATCATTGGCTTATTCGAATCAACATATTTTCATTGTTCGAGTTGTATTAATATTTTAAATTTTGCTTTAAAATCGGTCAAAAAAGTAAAAGAATACACATATTTTTGTCATTATGTATATTGACAGTTTTAAGATATTCTCAGAAATAAAATCTACTAAATAAACAATTTCTAATAAAGCAAACATGTTTATTTAGCACTTTTACGTATACATTTTTTATTTGATATGTAGTTAAATGTATTTTTAATATCTTATAAGGTATATTTATGTAATAACATTTTTTTCAGCATAGTACAGATGCCTCTAAATTATTTTTACATACTTCAATAATTTTAACACAAAGCAGCTTATCAAAAATCGAAAATACTTAAAAAGTTCCATTACCAAGAAAATATGCTTCCGCTAAGAAAATATCTCCCGGAATTTTAAGTAGACTTAAATAAACGTTAGTAGTTGAGTGATTAATCACAACTGTCTTTCTTCATCCTCACAGCTATTCTCGTTTTCTAAAAAATTATTCAAGTCAGGTAATGTATGTTATATTTTTGAAAGTTTTCGCTAAATAGTACATTCAATTAGATTCAAAATGCTTTTAATCGCATTTTAAAAGTTTCGTACATTCTTTTAGCACTTGTTATCTATTCAAAAGTTTAATATTATGCTCTTTTGACAAACATCAATTATTTTCTATGAAAATCTTCGAGAAACTTCTTTCTGTTATAATATAAACATGTATGCTCAATCGGGAATATTGTGGTCACACAATGTGTGTAATAATAAAATAGTCTTTGTGATTAGTTTGCAAGCAATACATCATTTTATTTTTATCCATTAGAAATACACTCAAATTTAAAAATTAAAAATTAATATATATATATATATATATATATAACCTTATTTTTTTCCATAAGTAAATTTTTCATCTTAGATTTAAATAATTGGTTGTTTAACACTTACATTAAAAGTCAGGTAAATTGCTCTAATAGAGCTTAATTCAGTGAGAAACTGTCAGTCATTTTATCGATTACAATTTGGAATATGTTTGATGTTGTCTGGGTTAGAAACCATCATACTGAGGGAGTCAATATGAGACAGTACTTCAATTGTAATAATATTATACTATCATACATCATGAAGCATCTAAAAACTAAAATGGTAATTTTTAGTTTTGTTCTTCATTTATATATCAGCAGTTTCCCCTTTTTTATGTCTAATAACAAATTATCCTATGTTTGTTACAGATTTTTAATAGAGTGGTATTAAATCCTAGATAGTCGATTTTACATTTTAGTTTTGCACCTCAACATAAAAGTGACATTAAAGGTTAATATCACTTTTGGATTGAGTTAGCCTGTGAATTTTTAAACATTGAAAATGATGCGTAATAACAGTCCAAAAGAAGACTTTATTCCCAAGGAATTTAGATGAAGTTAAAGCAGGGTATTAAATGTTTAAAAAAAAAACCTTAAGATTGACAGGTACGTTTTTTTGCTGTAAAAAATCAACTCAACAAATCAGCTCACATTCTTCATGTTCTAACCTCCTGTTGTGCAAATTCGTCAATTTCTGATTAGCTCAGAAATTCAACAAACTGTGTAAATGTCACTAAATACTAACTACCCATGGTTGCTGCAGAACTTAATTGACCTATGGAGACCCTAATTGACCCTACTTTATTTCCAACAATAGCAGATTTTCTCAGCTAACTCTAGACTTCAAAGGTCTCACGGTACGTGGCCAGCTTCGAATCTGGAAAGTGAGAACACCGGTCTTGTGTTACAGTCTTAGGCCGATCTCTACCTAATATTTGTCGATATCAAATTTCAGTTCCACTTTTATATCCTGCCGATTGAGCAATAGGTCTTAATTAGCGTAAAACTACAGCGAAAACCGTGAACCGCAGATTCCGAGAGCCACAAACTCACTTGAGAATATTAAAGAAAAAGGAAGGACAGAGGTGGCTATCACGGACACATGTTAACATCGCCAAAACTCTCGTACTAAAACATTAGACTTCCTGTGTAGCAGAGTAGCTAGTCATCTGCAATTATGTATATTATATCATGATATGTTTGCAGAATATAAATAAATTCACATACAGTGCTACTTAAAATACTTATTTTCAAGTTACCTTCAATTGGCGGAAATTGATGAATATATATTTATAAATGTGTTATGCCTTCTTTAGCTGAATTAAATTTTAGCAAACGTTGGGTTATGTATACAAATCTGCACATCAAATTCATTACTTACCTCTACCTACTATGGGCGCTTATTGTTGAAATCGGATGTACAACTGTAATATGCGCTTCTAATGTATTTATTCTTGAAATATTGGGTAGTGTGTCATAATCTACAAGTGACAAATGCTTTTTTTATGTTTTATAACTTTTACAAACATATACATTTTTTATTCATTACGGTATACAAAATACATTGTTAATGCGGTTGATCGCCTCTATAAATATTAAAATAAATTATTTAAATTTAAATAAAGTAATTATTTTTGTGTTTTCAAATTATTATTTTATATGTTCACCATTCAACATCGAAACTGAATAATTTTCACTGTATTCTGTGTTAGAAAGTTTCGCTGAATAACGAAAATAATAATATTCTTCTATAACATTTTCACCATATAAAGAAACATATTTTTCTACTTCAACGATATTTTATTAAGTACAGTTATACTGGCTCTTAAGAATGGAATGTTGCCAAGCTATTTTCTGAATCGCTTTATCCCAAGAGACTCTATATATCAACATTACCTTAGTATAGTAAAAGTAATGGGTTAGTTATTTCATGTAATGCGTTAAACCATGCACATGTGCTAACATTTTATAAACGTTCTAACAGATTTTTCTCCCTTTGTAGCTTAGAGTTTTCTAATAAAATAGAAGTTTTTTTCCTTCAAGTTCTGAATGATTTACTTTGTTAAAATGATCCATTTTTTATCTAACGTATAACATTAATTTATAGAAATATTTTTTATTTTTTTTTATTTTCCAAAATCTAAAATTTTTGCATAATTATTTATATTTGTTTTGTTTTCTTGAACAGTAAATACTTTTTAATTATTGCTTTTGTTTAATTAAAATCGTTTAAGAAGCAGGAAATATTTTTTTTTAAATTCTTAATACTGTATTGAAAGATTCATAGCTTTAAACGTTTATTATTAGTAATTTTTATATAAAAATTGAATAATGTCTGGGAACTACTAAATCATTACACTTAGTTTGTTATATATATATAATGGGTTAGTTATATCATGTAATGCGTTAAACCATACACATGTATAAATTTGTTATACATAACGCAATTTTGTTATAAAATTAGTTTCATTAAAGGTGCCACATTTTATTTTCATTATAGTAGTCCGCCTGTTATTAAATTTATTTCACATGCCAATGTAATATTCGGTAATATTTCATATCGGTACAGTTTTATCTATATTATCTGGATGAGACAGACTGTCCTGAGTTATTTGTAGACACAGGCGTAACTGACGCTAAAGAAAAAAAAATCACGCATTTTGCATTTAGAAAAGTTTATTTTTGATAACAGAATTTCAAAATCATTGTTTATACTATTAGAAGTAAAGAAAGCAACACAGTTAATTCCTAAAAAAAGCCGTACATTTTGATAAAAATCATAAAATCATATGTCCATTGTAAATTACATATGATACATTTTCCTGTCTTTTCAGAGAATTTCATTAATTTCTTGGGTATCCAGATATTAAGAAAATACAACTTAGAAGAATGTACTAACATTTAACTAAATAAAAACAATGTATTTATTTTCATTTTAGTCTGCTTATCTTAGTTTCAACATCCGGAGAAAAGTGTTCTTAAAATTAAATGAAGGAATAGAATTTACGATTTTTTTTCAAATGTTTTATCGGATAGATATCTGAAAATTTCGATGAGGATAGTAAACTGCCTAAAATTGGACAGATCTATTGCATAAATCGCGAAAAATGCAACATAGAAGCGCCACCATAGTTGCGCAAATTACACCAAAAACTAATCAGCAACAATTTATATAAGGAAGTAATTGAATATAAAGTTTTGTTAAATTTTTTGCATTAGTTCTTGAGATAGAGCGCTTACAAAATTTTTGTCAGATACAGACAGATAGAGTCATTCACTGTCATTTTCTAAAAACAGTCAAATCGTGTTCAGGACCTTCTAAAATCCGTCGGAAACTGGAAGTCGAAAATTTTCATGATTCCAATACTTTCTTCTTGTAAAGATAGAATAAAGTAATAAATGGGGCAGGGGGATTTTTAAAACTACCTTGGCCCGTCCCAATGAAAAAAAGTTGTCATTATCCAAAAATTATGTTAATCATTTAATTATATAGCTATATAAATCAAATAAATCGAGTTACGTGAGAGAGTTATGGCTACTACACAATAATTTAAATTTTGCAAAAACAACAAAATTTTGCTAGAATTACAAAATTATTGTAAAATTTAAAAAAACAGATTTTGTTAATTCAAGTAAAATTGATGAAATTTTGTTAAAATTTTGAAAGAGTGTTAACAATATTTTTTTGTCCAAGCAACAAAACCAATTTTTTTACTTCAACTAAAAATTTTGCTAAAACAACCAAAATGTACTCAACAAAACATGTTTTGATGTTTTAACCAATTTCTGGGTGAATAAATTCATTACGACACCCCCGAATATGTGGGTCATTTGATTCACTGCGATTCAGTTTTTGGTCAAAATTAAGAAAAGTTAACGTCCAATTTTCACAATATTTGCATTTTCGGAATCAGAAAAATAAACTACATATATATTGTGAGCTATACCTCCAATAATTTTCTAAATACAATAAGTAATTAAGACGACTAAAGTTAGATTTAGCATCTTTGATTTCCAAACAAACCATTCGTTGCCTTCAGGAAAAAGGAAAAAAAAAATATTTTTTTCGCCACCATGTTAGCGTTATATATATATAAATAACATTAACCCTTTGAAAAACATTCGTTTTCGGAAGTCATTTACGCAATTTTCATCTTTTCGTTCGATTCTGAAAAATCCACACCTGTTTCGTACATCGAAATACGACAAAACAAATATAACAAGACACATCTACATTCATTTTCCTTTCAAATTCCGCAATTCGTTTCAATAAATAGTAATATTAACTCATTCAAAAATATATACTCCGAAACTCATTTTCGCAGCTTATGTCTTTTTTGCTATGTTTATCATCTGATTTTGTAAATTTGTGATTTTGTGATTTTGTCTGCACATGGTAATTTTTATCCAAAAACGATAAAAAAACAACTAATCTTACACGCTTAGGAAGCATACATTCAGCCTTAAAAAATGTCTTTCCTTTAAAGTAATATTAATATTAAATCTCCGAGTTCATTAAACAAGTTCATTTCTGGAAATCGCTTCAGGATATTTCTGATCGTTTGCTTTGATCGTGGAAACGCACGTGTCTTTTGCTCTCGTTCTCCAACCCTTTTAAAAATAAATATCGATAATTTAGCATGAGAATTATGCATAGTATTTAAAAAGATTAAATTTATAACTTATAAAAATTTTAAAGAGTTTAAATACTTTTCTTTTCAGTTTACACGTATTGGATGGCAGTCGATTAATATATATATATATATATATATATATATATATATATATATATATATATATATATATATATATATATATATATATAGATAACCATAAATGAAACATTATCATAACACCAACTTAAACAATAAAATAATAATTAAGTATGTAATAATTAGTTGACAATGAAAGATTCCCCAACACACTGAATATGGAAACAAAAACATACTAAAGAATAAGAATGTAAATTAAAAATTGAATAAATGGAATTAAATGAATGAAATGAAATGAAATTTGTGGAATTTAGAGAGAATTATCAAGTCCCAAATGCCTAAATACCACAAATAAAATGAAATGAGAGGTTTTATCATCACATGAGCCAAACTTTGCTAAAGAATATGATTTTGGGACTACCTGCTCACAAAAAAAGTATCAAACCCGTAAAAAATAAAAAATAAATACAATATTAAAAAGGAAAGTAGCCATACCTATAATATACAGAGAAAACATTAAATAGAGTCAGAAAGTATAAAATCCATTATGATTAAAAAAGATACTTGTGAACCACAAGAACCACACATGAAACCCAACCAAAACTAGGGAATGAATTGCAAAAAAAATCATTACATGTTGCCAATTTTAGAAATAGAAAATGCCTTACAATGTTGCCAGAAATGATGTTAGAATAATATGAATATTGTAAAGCAAACAGGAACATTGGTGCTGCCATCTATATTGGTAAAAGTGAATCTAATCTGAATAAAAAGTATTGGATGAAAATTAATGTTTAATAATTAAACCAAATTACTATCTTAACTGATAGCAATTATTTAAATATTAAATAAATGAAATTAATTAATAAATAGAATATCTAATTACATTAAAGTAATGGATGTATTAATGAATAATTCTATGTTAAAAATAAGTTGTAAGATGGAAAAATTAATAATTAAAGCAACATAAAAATATATGTACCATTAAATGACAAAAACTATTAAATAACTGTACCAAAAATGCAAAATCACATAAATTAAATTAAAATAAAATACTGAATATTTGAATTAAGATACAAAGAATTTAAAATTAATATTAATTAAATATTGAAATTAATTAGTAACATATAATGTTTCTTCATACAAAGTTCAAAAATTATAAACACTTATTATAAGTGGTAAGGGTAGAACGTTTAATAAAAATTAAAACATATTGTATTAATACTTTAGAAAAGTATACATTATATTAGAAGTTAATATGATATTGTCCACCGTAGGTATTAATCCAAATCATTAGATCAAAAACATACTTAATATTAATGAATATAAATTCATTTAAATTAATTAAATAATGAATATGTAAATATAACTAAATTAATATACATATAAAAATATCACATCACAGTCCATTATAAAATGTGTATTATCAAACAATTGTGTAAATCAAAATGCACCCATTTTTTTAATAATATAAATTAACCATGCGTTTTTTCCATACAACTCTGCCACACACCTCCTCAATCCAACATCTACCCACCCAACCGTCCTGTTATAATAATTTTTTTTTCTAAGATTATATGATTTTTTTATACATTTTTTAACGCATGTGTTAATTTGGTTGTAAAGGTCATATAAGAACTAACTATATATTAAGGAATATATGAATTTTTTTGGAAAACCATATTGTATTGCAACATAGATCAGTTTTTTAATGTTGTTGTTAATAAGTTGAGAAGAACATAAACGTTTTATTCTATAAATATGACTAAAGAGTATATTACGATATACAGAATTATGAAGACATGATTTAAATTTAGTAAATGAATTAACATTAAATTTAAATTCTTTACGTTTATCAAATAGATCAATTATTGTTTTGTTTTCTTTAAGTGTAATTTTAAGATCTAAAAAGTTAATAGTATTGTTAGAAAGGAGGTTTTCCGTTAATTCTAAATTAGTAGGATAATCAACTGGAAATATAGAAATATTAGTGTGATCAGTGGCAATTAAAATTATGTTATCAATATAACGATATAAATGTATATTACTGTTAATAAAAGTACGTTCATAATGATACAAGTATAAGTCTGAAAGTATACTAGATGTACATCCCCCTTGTGGTATACCGACTTTCTGTAAATATAACGTGTTATCATGCATTATATAATTATTATATATAATGAAATTTGTTAAAGTTTTAAAATAAGCTGTATCTATATGAATTGGTAAATTAAGTGAATAATGATACTTATTAAATAATGCATTTATAATATTATGTAGATATAATAAATCTATATTATTAAATAGATCTTTGAAATCATATGTCATTATATTGTTAAAACATTTAAGATTTTTCAAAATATTGACGAGTTGATAGCTATTTTTTATACAATGTGTATTATCAGTGGATGTTGTCAGTGTATAAATTTGATTGAGAATTTTTAATAGATGTTTAAAGGCTATATTATTATATGTATTGCATCCTATAGTTACAGTCCTAAATTTAATTGGATTTTTATGAAATTCGGGTATAAGAACTAAATAAGGATAATTAAAGTTAGCAGAAGTAATATTTAATAATTTATAATAACTGTGAATTTTACGATTGTTTACAATTACATTATCATTAGTTTTTTTTAAAGAATTGTTAGCAGAAATACAGGATGTAAGTAGTTGGTGATAATAAGCTTTACATATGATTGCATAATTATTAGGAGATTTGTCAATATATGTTATTACATAGTTTTTTTGTAATTTAGTAATTTGCTGGAACAAATGTTTTGTGTTAATTTTAACAATATGCGATAAATTATGTTTTAAAGACGAACTTAAGTTTTCAATAACAAGTAATTTCCATTGATTAAAATATTCAATAGGTGTACTATATGAGATTGAAATTTTATAAATAAAAATGTCTATACCGTATATAAACTATTTTATAATAGAATGTACATTAAATTTAGAAGGAAGTCTATATTTAGTACCATAACCCATTAGTTTTTGTAGTTTATAATCATTCACAATATTAAGATTACCAGTGATTATATGTCCATGATCATTATTAATGACTTTTTTTAGAGTGGGGTCATTGCATTTACACGGAAATGTACTAGCATCAGATGTATTTTTTGAAAATGCATTATAGTTAAAAATCTTTCTTCCGGTTGTATTAGTATATTTATTTTTTTTTTAAATTTGAAGATTATTAATAGGAAAATAACAGTTTTTATCATTAATTATAGAATTAATATTAATTTTATTAAAGATTTGATTTGAAAAAGTTATAATCATTTGAGTATTAGTGTTTTGAATTTTTTTATTTATATATATATATATATATATATATATATAAGGATAGTTTTTTTATAATCACCCTGTATATATCCCTGTGTAGATTTTCGTTTAAAAATATAAAATCATTCTAAACTTATTTTACGTACATTTAAGGATATATATTCAAACTAATCGCTTAAACACTGAAATAATCAAAATTACAAATGTTAGTATAAATAATGTAATGCTTTGCGGTTGACCACTGGATTGTGGCTAATACGAATGTAGCAATATGATACATGTTGTAGTTTTTTGGTAGCCTCACTAAGTATACTAAATGAAAAAAAAATGTTTTAGAATATTTAATTAAAAGCGTCATTTTTAAATCGGCTAGAACGGGTTGGGTTATCTGATATTCATAAATCTCATATTCTAACTAGAATAATACAGTTACACATTAATGTAATACTATATATAATTACACATAATTGCAGCTACAATATTAAAAGCATATATACTAAATGTATATATATATATATATATATATATATATATATATATATATATATATATATATATATATATATATATATATATATATATTAGAGTTTTTAATTAAAAGTTATTTTTATCTACGTTATGTGTACTTAGTAGACAGCTAGTATCGTGCCTACTAGCATCTTTAAAACGTGCAGACCGTGTTTGATTGCTTCTTATTTATAAATGCTTTAGTAGAATAGTGCAGAAACACATTATTTTTTATTTATAACATATCATTTTAAATATTATTTGTTTAATTATGTTGTGATATTTTAAAACCATAAACATGAAATTATCAATTATTTAATTAAATAATTTCATTAAATTACTTTGTAAATGAAAATATTCCAGAATGAAATGTTTATTAAAATTAGATGCAATAAAAACTAAACGTGTCTATGAAGCTTCTGAATTAGGAAATAACACAAACAATTTTTCAAGTATTTATTTATTTTTTATGGCATCCGCATCTAGCGGAAAAAAATCTTTCATGAGGAATAGCAATGCATTTTCTTAATTTCATAGACAATATATCCCACCAAGAACTGACCTTTAATATTCTACTCTTCATTTATCTTTTATAAAAGAATGACTTGTTTACTTAAGTACGCCGAATACAATGTTTGTTAATCGCTGCGTCAGAGTAAAGGTAAATTTATAATTAACACACAAAAGCTTAAAAAAATTAAAAACTTATTAAAAACTATAAAATTTAAGCTTTCGAAATTAGAAGTATCCTTTCTTTTCTATTTTACATGCGTTAGGGATGATTATGTAACTTTAGATGAGCAGTAGGAACTGGAAAATTACAAACATAGAAGGATTTTAAAAGTAATTAATTCACAAATACTTGTTTTTGTCCCATTTATTACCCATAAATTACTTTAATAAATCATAATTGTTTGAGTGAATAAAAAGTCCCATACACCGCGCAATATAACATTGTCCATATATAGTTACTATAGATATTAAAACATTTCGTCAAGCATAACTCAAAAATATTTGACGGATTTCGTTTCAATTTTCACAGCATGTACCTATGAAAGTGACAACGAGACTCTCCTATTAACCAAGAATAAATTCCAAGCCGTTTTGAAATTACAGTAAAGATTGTCCCATTTATTACCCATGAATTACTTTAATAAAGCATAATTGTTTGAGTGAATAAAAAGTCCCATACACAACGCAATATAACATTGCCCATATATAGTTACTATAGATATTAAAACATTTCGTCAAGCATAACTCAAAAATATTTGACGGATTTCGTTTCAATTTTTACAGCATGTACCTATGAAGATGACAACGAGACTCTCCTATTAACCAAGAATAAATTTCAAGCCTTTTTGAAATTACAGTAAAGATTGTCCCATTTATTACCCATGAATTACTTTAATAAAGCATAATTGTTTGAGTGAATAAAAAGTCCCATACACAACGCAATATAACATTGCCCATATATAGTTACTATAGATTTTAAAACATTTCGTCAAGCACAAATCAAAAATATTTGACGGATTTCGTTTCAATTTTCACAGCATGTACCTATGAAGGTGACAACGAAACTCTCCTATTAACCAAGAATAAATTTCAAACCGTTTTGAAATTACAGTAACGATTGTCCCATTTATTACCCATAAATTACTTTAATAAAGCATAATTGTTTGAGTGAATAAAAAGTCTCATACACAACGCAATATAACATTGCCTATATATAGTTACTATAGATATTAAAACATTTCGTCAAGCATAACTCAAAAATATTTGACGGATTTCATTTCAATTTTCACAGCATGTACCTATGAGGGTGACAACGAGACTCTCCTATTATCCAAGAATAAATTTCAAACCGTTTTGAAATTACAGTAAAGAATAGATTAAAAAGTACAATTCAAGTACATACGTCACGAAAATATAATGCGTACGTAATTTTCACCGGCGAGAGATTTTCGTAGACAGTCGGATTAGAGTACGTGGAGAAAACTATATGCATGCACTAATATTGAGTAGGGTGGAACGAAAATAATAGTTATTATTATTTTTTTTTATGTAGAAATTTGCTATAGTCGGCAAAAGTTGTCTTTTGGGATTAGAATGAAGAATATGAAATTTTGTTGCTGTACTAAAATATTTTCAGGTGCCGCAAAGGCCTTCAAAATTGACGTTTTTAATTAAAAATGATAAAATTTGCATTTTAAAAAATGTCTTTTCTTGATCTTTAAAGTAATATACATATATTTTGTAAATATAATATTCAAAATATGATACTTTTGCAGAAAACATACACATTCTATGTATTACTAATTTTTAGATGCCATTACAGAAAAAATGATTTTGTAGAATTTGGCGATTTTCATCATATTAATTTTTATTAATTTTACAGTAACACATTCTTCTAGTGCTACATTGAAATGAAAGAAATGGAACTTTTAATTATCGTACCTTCAAATCAAACTTATTTAAAAAAAACAGACATTAAAAGACTAAAACTCCTGATTAACGGACACTTATGGGACCATAAATAAAATGTCTGAATAAGGGAGGTGACTGCAGGAGATGGGTTGTTAGTGACAAGGAAAGGTTAATTCTAGCGGGGAAATTTTAATTTGGCCACAATTGAGGAGTGACCGTATAAAAGGGTGTCCGTTAAGTGAAGCTTGACTGAATAATGTTTCTAAAGGCAAAACATTATTTTTAATAAACATTAATTTTTTCAAAAGTCTATAGTAATCACACTGACACATTAGATTTTTTTTTGTTTCAAATTTTGGCATTATCTTCTGAAAATGTGTTTTGGTTTTCATCAATGCATCTCTGACAGAAGTGTTACAAACGAACAAGGATGACTCGGCAACTAATTTAACAATCCTTTCATTTGTATGTATGTGACGTGGGGAAAAATTTAAGTCAATAAGTTGACATTCATGATCATATATTTTTTGCTTGCTTCATTTACTGCTTTAGTTTGTTATCAGAAATATGCGTCATCATAGGAGGTTCTCTTACTTTCACATCATGACATTGACTCATATCAATATAATCCGTGACATCATAGTTTATACAGGAATTACATTTTTCTGATGCCAACTCCATTTTCAGCCCCTGCTTTTACAATCCGGCGTAATGCAAACCCTCTTACATGACTTCTATCAACTAATAGCTTACAAAGTAGGACATTTTCTTGTGTAGCAAAGTAGGCATTTCTTTGACTGATTAGATCAATTACATTTTTAAGAGTCTAATTGCGGTAACGTAAATAACTGACAAGTTTTCACAAGTGCTTCGATACATAGATACAAGATTTGTTTTAGCTTTAGATTAAACAAAACAGTTGCATACACTTTCAAAATGTACTCAGTCAGTATTTGGAGATTTTGTGATGGATATTCTGTTCCCACATACAAGTGAAGTTTTCTATTTGCTAAGGCAAATCATCGTGAATGACAAAGTTTTTCTGGTTTCTTCATAGATAAATCAGAAGAGCAACTTCCATCGAAGATTGTGTTACACATTTCTAACAAATATTTTTGGTCCATACTAAAATTATCCTTAATTTTTAGCAATGGAATGTTATTTTCAACTGGTGAAAACTCATTCATTGGAAGTTCCTAACACTTTTTTAGTTGTATCCTTATTTTACCTCCAAATTCATTTGGATCTTTAGTTTTTCCATCTAGGAAACAAAATAGATGACATACGGGAAGTTTATTTGCATGAAATAGACAAATTAAGCATTGCAGTGGATTTCACAATTCTTTTTTCAATAAAGCAGTCGCTCCATTATTCAATCCAGTGTTTGGGGCAGTTCCATTATATACAATTGCAGTAATGTTTAAGTATTTGTTGTTGCCATTGAAAATGGTTTTATGATGCCTTTTATACCTTTTCGAGTGCTAGAAATCGATCCTAAAAACTTTGATCCAGGCTCTGCAACAAGTATTCTTCGATAACAGTTCTTTTGTAATACTTAGTTCATTTCTTCTCTTGCAATGCAGTCTTGTCTTTTCTTACATCACAAAACAATTACTTTCTGTAACCAGTTTTACAGTTTCTTCTACATATCCTTTTCGGTTCTTTATTTGTTCTCGTCTAATCAGACCAACATCCTGCAGAGCGGTGGTTGCAATTGTTGCAAATATTTTATCTGATACTCAAGTTCGATTGGAAGTAGAAGCCACACATCGCAATTTCATGCACATTTTACTATGGTGAGGCTATGATTGAGGCTTCAGAGACACTTAACGTGGAGGCAGTAGCAAAATTGGGATCTAATACTGTTTCTTCTTCAGAACTTTGTTTTCTTTCTACCTCATTTTATACTATTTTTGTTTTATTACATTTTTATTAAAATGTATTATGCAGTCAGTTTAGCATGTTTTCTGATTAAAAACAATGTGTAAATTTATATATATATATATATTTTACTTTTTTAGTACAAATATATTGAGTACTCATTTATGATTTTCAACATAATAGCAAAATATGTCAATATTTTAATAAAAACCCTTCATGCAGAATCTCTAAACATATTCCAATTACGCTGATATTTAATTTCCGTCTTTATTTTGATAAAAGGCAACTTATGAAAACTATAGCACATTGAAACAAAAATTAAACATAATTGCGAAAATTGTCAAAATTTTAATAAAAACTTAAAGTTTTCCCATTTTGCAGCACCTCTAAACATAATCCAATTACACTGATATTTAATTTCCTTCTTTATTTTGATCAAAAGCAACTTTTAAAAACTATAGCATATTGAAAAAATAAAAAATAAAATATTAACATAATTGCAAAAATTGTCAAAATTTTAATAAAAATATAAACTTTACGCTTCTTGCGGCACCTTTAAACATAATCCAAGTATGCTAATATTTAATTTCCATCTTTATTTTGATAAAAGGCAACTTTTAAAAACTGTAGCATATTGAAAAAAAAATCGTTCCACCCTAATATTCAGTACAGTAAAACATACTTAAATTTAATAAAAATGGAAAAGTAATCTGGAATATTTTAATTTGAAAGAAAAAAAAACTCGCAATAACATAGTATTAGAGATTTGGCGCAAATCTCACCAATAACAGTTTTTTATTTCGCGTGTGTAAATTAGAAACAATTCTTTGATGTTTCAATAATTTTTTTTTTATTTATTACATTATTTCTTCTTATTTTCTTTTTATTTCTATTATTTTAAATGAAATAAGTGAAAGGCATGTATTTTAAATTAAATGATTGAAAGACTTGTATGTTTAATGTATGTATTTCAGATGAAATGAGTGAAAGGTTTATATTTAAATAAAATGAATGCAATCTGAAGGTGTTATTGAGAATAAATATGTTATTATTCTTTAAAAATATTATAAAAAGAATCATGCATGGCAAAAAAATGAGGATCTATATAGTAAGTGAGACTGAAAAGAGATTTCTCGTCTTTATATTTTTTTATCTCCATAAATATTATGTTTTAATAAATCTCTCACACTCCTCCCTCTACTGTATAACGTCTTTCCATTTGTTATTTAAAAAAAAAAAACATTTTTTTTCTACCTGATCGGCGCACACCATTAAATTCAAAATTAAATATAAATCCAACGAATAGGGGATCAATCAATACGATTTCATAAATATCTTATTTTATGATCTTCTTCCTATTTCATCCAAAGTTATAATATTATTTAAATATAGAATTTATATTTAGTTGTACTTTATATCGTTCCTGATTTGAAAACTGTAGATATTTATAGAAAAATACTACTTAGATTTATATTTAAAATAATTGATCTTACAGAATATTTCACAAATATATTTGATATAAAGATATATCTTTGTTGCGATAAAGTTATAACATATATATTTATCTTGAATTCTTTCACAACTAAACGCATAAGTTTGAATTGAAAATCAATATGTATATACATTTTTTAAATTCCATTCAAACAAAACAAACTTGCCGATCTGCTTCGTTGAATTTCATATCAATTTACATATATACAGATACATATGAATACATTTGTCTAAAATGCAGATATCTTTGTCGTATATTAAATACCTACGTCGATAAGAAAATCCCTAATGTGATTTTAATGGATATATTATTCTAATGAATTTGCTACATTCTAATTACATGCTACAAAAATATATATTTATTTATATTTGTACATGAATACAGCATGAATATAAATTTTATAATGATTAATATTCAATTGGTTAAATTTTAACTATTAAATTTTATCTATAGCCATTAACTATAACTGTAACCATAAAATTTAAATTTAACCATTAAATTAAAATATAATGGTTAATAAAAAATGCAAATGAATTGGAAATTTCCTTCAATATCTAATATATGTATGAATAAAGCAGCAGGCATCACAAATTATATTCACAATCAAAAGTTTCGATTCAACGATGCGGATTATTTTTTAATTTATTGCTTTTTTTTATGTTATGAATTTTGTACACATTCCAAATTTTTTTTTGTGAAATTGCAGCATTATTTAATGTTTTTCCTGTCGAAAATTATGTAACTCAATGCAATAGGTCTCAGGTGCTTTGCAAGAAAAACAACCTTACAGCATCGTTTTTATAATGGAGTTCTATGGTAAAATCGCCAAGGAATGGGTTTATCGCCAAGTTGGCGATGGTTTTGGCGACTTATTTTTGTCGCCAAATGTCGCCAAGTTGGCGACGGATTTGGTGACTTTTTTGTGCAACCCCCCCCCCTTATATCTGTACATTGGGATCCTTTCTCGCTTCGGTTCTCTATCGAAAGTTGAAATAATTTCCGGTAAATTCTGGACATTCCAAGCACTCGAAAATTCTAGAATGATCTCTAAGGCCTATATAAGGGCCAGCTTGGACCTCCACCAGTTCAGTTCAGTTAGTTCTCTGTCAACTGCGATTGAATACGCACGAGAGGCTTTGCATTGAGACGGTGTTTCGCTGAGCGATTTTGTATTTGATTCGCCGTATTGAACATTACACTATATTCTTCTGTGTGAAATTTTGCTGTGATTTTATTGGATTTGAAGATTACTGAATATTTGTATACAAGGAAAGATCTTTGTGTTCTTATTGCGCTGTTTAGAGTGAATAAAGCCTTTTGATTGTTCTTATATATTGGCATCAGTCCTTTCGAACCCGGAGCTCACAACAATATGTATGAATAAAACAGCAGGCATCACAAATTATATTCACAATCAAAAGTTTCGATTCATCGAAAGTTTCGATTCACGATTATTTTTTAATTTATTATTATTTTTTTCTTTTTTTTTTTTTTACACTTTTCCTCAAACACACTAAATTTCCTATTTGAAGAAGTATATTTATTGATAATATTTTACAATAAAAAAAATGACAGATAAGCTTGAAAAATGACATTATCTAATTCGGTTACTTAAACTCTTTAAGTAAATAAAGGGGACTAAATTAAGGAGTTACTTTAAAGGTTACATGGTTACTTCGGTACATTTTGAAAAAAAAATATATATAGCACCTTTTCAAGATATTATTAAATTGTTTTAAGAAGGAAAGTATAAATCCAAAAAAGTCGTAATTCTTCTGATAAAATTAAAAAAAACATATTTCTTTTTTTTTAATTAAAAATAAAAATAAAACTACACTTCCTCTATAATTTTAAACTATTTCCAAAACTATTTTAAAAACATTTTCATACAAGTATGTTAATATATAATTTAGCGATCAGACTTATAACAGCTAATTAGATTAATCAAAAGTAACTAAAATGTCATAAAATATGAGAAAATGCATTATAATTAACTATTTAATTTATATATTTATTTTAAAAATATAAACTACTTTGAAATTTCAAATTTTATCCTTAATTGAATTAAACACATGATATGGAAAGTCTATAAAAATATCATATCGAGAAACATATATTGACGTTTTCAGCAATATGTAAAAAAAAAAACAAAAAAAAAAAAACAGATGCACTGAAAATACAAACACTGAGAAAGATGATTTTAAAAATCCGATTTCCGAATCATTTATAGGAATATGGGTGCAGTGCAAAGTGTTTTTTCCCTATTAATATTTGTGGGATCTTTACGCAACTTTACTAGAATATGTCTAAATACATTTTGAGCAAAAAAAATTAAAAAAAAAAAAAATGATATTTTAAGTCAAACGGAGATTTTCATGTAGGAGATAATTAACTTCGTCATGAAACGTATAAGGTGATAAATGTTTCATTGAAAACTAAAATAGACAAAAATTTCTCTATTTTTTAACGTTCTTCATCATGATAACTCGACATCATAAATCAATTGAATTAATCTTTTCTCAAATCATCGGTCTCATGCTTGGCATGTACCCAGACATTTTTCATTTTTTCAGAATTTTGGAAATATGTCTAGGAATTTATTGATTCATTAACAAAGTCTTTTTAATATTTAAACCTGCAAGATGTATATTTGAGTTTCGATATAGATGTTAAAGCTGTGCCTCTTGGTTCTCACAAAGTTTATTAAATACTTTTATAAAACTTTAAAAGCTTTATTATTATTATTTTATTGTGGTACTTAGTTTTTGATTTTCTTTTGTTTCATTTCATAATACTTAATACATATACTAGTTGGCTTCGGTCGCTAGCGGGCCCCTAATTTACATCGGGGCCTCGAATTACATAAAACCTGGAATATGGTGAAACGTCGAACCGAACGATCATCCGGCTCGGGTTCCCGCTGCCTTTGGCACCGGAAAACCCTTAATTTCCACCTCGAATAGTATAATTATCTAACCGAACGAATCTTCTGTTTGGTTCCCCGCTGCCTGCTGCACCGTATGGCAGGCGTTCTGTGCACGCGAAACAAAATATATTAGTTCCACCTTCCACCACAAGGTAGCGCAATCTGTTCTTTACGAGCATAACCGAAATCTGTAACACTGTCGAAATCCAGCTGAATGAGCCAAACCCCGTCGTTAATCGAGCCCATAGAACCCGAGTTAGGAAAGCGGTGGTGAAACTTGAAGCTAAAATCTGTATGTTCTGTCGATGTCGAATCAAATGAGCTAAACCGCATCGTGATGGGACCCAGAGGACCCGAATAAGCTGCATAAGACGTTAGTTACACCTTCCACCGCCAGGGGACGCAATCTGTTCTATATGAACATAGCAGAAATATTTGAGGCTGTTGATGTCGAGTCGAATGAACCATACCTCGTCGTGATTGGGCCTAAACAACCAGAGGTAGGAAAGCGCCACTGGTGGTGAAACTCGGAACTAAAGTCGGTAAGTTCTATTGATGTTGAGTCAAATGAGCCAAACCTTGTCTCGATTGGACCCATACCACCCGAGTAAATTTGAATAGAAATATCAAAATTCATTGCTTTTTTCTTCTTTTCTTTTTCTATACAAAAATCAGGATTTTGCTAAAATAAAAAATTATGAGCCGAATTCAAAAATTTTTGAAACACTGAAATCCCAGGCCACTATAAGAAAGGATGCATACTTTTAAGATCCGAAAGTCCTCTATTTAAAAATATATATATATATATAGCCTACAAAAAGTCCAATCATTTTTGGATCATTTTATCAACATCTCTTTCCTCAGAAAGCGACGTGATGTCTGATCCAGAATCCGTGTAATTATCATAATGCGAGCAAATCTTTTGCACCTGTACTATTGGAATAGAAATAAATTCGTTTTCCATTTTCATTAATGACTTTTTTTATTGATATTTTTAAAAGTTACTGGTCCATTTTTATGAATTTTATTTCATTGAATTTGCTCTTTATTTTTTTCATATGTTTGCAAAAGTTCGTAGATGTAGAGTAATTATTTCGACATGGTTCGAAAAGTGAGTTAGGTGAGTTGACTTTGGATGTGGAAAACCCGCATTTTTTACATTAACCCTCTTTCCTGTATGTGTCAGGTTGGAAACGACTGGTCAGTTTTTGGCCGAAATGAAGAAAAGTTACGGTCCGAATTTCAAATTTTTAATTTTTGGAATGACAAAAATCGACTTCGTGTGTATCCCAAGTTTCAAATCGATACCACCGTTTTTTTTTGTTTTTTTTTAATTCGATGATGCGTCAAAAAGAGACAATTTTGATGTCTGGGATTATTAAGAAGATGATTTTGTTTCGAGTTTTCGATAAGTAGGTTTCTTTTTCGTTAATGTTGATGAGGTATTTAACTGATATATTTCTTAATTAAGGACCAATCTTTCCTATACTGAATATGAACATTTCTGTAATTTTGACACCGAGATCGCCTCTCGTTTTTGGCGTCACAGACTTTTTCTAACATTAACAATATTAACTAATAAAAGAAAGTTTCTCTCTGTTTGTGTGTGTGTGTGTGTCTCTCAAAGATGGCTAGCAAAATCTCGCACACCAAGAAGGCTGAAAATTTAGATTTAGTTAGCAGAAGGCAGATTCTGATGCTCTTGAGACGCATTATTTTAATATATCGATAATTACCCAATATATTAATTTAAACTCGTTAAAATTCGATTCGAAATAGCCATCTTATGGCTAAAGAAAAAACACTTGTTCCCGATTTCCAAGCAGAAATGAACGAATTGGACATTTATTTACTAATTAGCGAATTTTAAGAAAACTAATTAAGATATCGAAATTTTCAGAGAAAATGTAGAAAAATTTTTGCATCAAAGAATCAATTTTTTGTAAATTTCGACGGGTCATTTTTCTTAATTTTTACAGAAACCTACAAAAATCTGTCGGCTTCCGTTCAAAAAATCCGAGAGAATGCGCTTTCCTTAAAAACTGAACTACAATAGGCCTATCCATCTATTTACTTTGCGAAAATGAAAGGACATAATGGCCAATTTTTACTATGAAAAAAAAAATAACTAATAAATATATAGATTTGAATTTGAGGACAGAAAGGGGAACCATCTGGTGGATAATTTAGCGTAGCGTCTCGTTTCGTTTATATTATGTTAAAATATAATTAGTTTTTTAATAATCTCGTTAATGTAGGGGAGTTTCATGAACAAAATATTCGTTCTATTTGAAGGTATTGGGAGAGGGGGGGTAGAGCAATTTTATTTTAAATCGCATTTATTGTACTTCACAGCGCGGCCTCTGGTGGCAGTGTTTTCATTAATTGAGAACTGTTTCATTAATAAAAATATTTGTATTGTTCAGATTTACACAAAATAAAGTCCATTTGAGAAATTTAACACATTTAGCTTTACTCGTAGCGTTTTATAAATGACATATGTAGAGAATACGGGAAATTTCAAATACCAATTTTCGTAAAAATTAAGCAGCACTCGACCAAGCGCCCTCTGAAGTGTAGTACTACAAGAATTTTCCATAGCTGTATATTCTTATCTCTTGGCTCTAACGGTCCGATCACAACGGAGTTTGGATAGTTCGACTTGGTTTTCGATCGCGTTACAGATTTTAGTTCCACATTCCACCACCAGAGATCTCATTAATTTCTCGAGCTCTATGGGCAAAAGTTCGACGGGAATTCTTTCATTCCACACCCTTGATACAACGGGAACCTGTGTCGTATATACGTACAGAACAAATTGCGTCCTTTAGCGGCTGAAGGTGGAAATAAAGTATTTTTCAGTGCGTGCGCAGCACGCCTGCTATACAGTGTCAGAGTCAGCGTGCATGTGTGTTGGATTTTCGTTCGGAAGGTGGTTTGTTTGGAACAGAGTGCTCCTTCTGGTGGCAGAATGTGAAACTGTAAGATTCTACATTGCGTGCGCAGCACACCTACTGTACGGTGCCGCAAACAACGGGAACACGCCTCAGAGTTTCGTTTAGATCAGAATGCGGCTCCTGTCGACGGAAAATAGATTTTCCTTTGCCTTCGCAGAACTTTTAAATGAATAATTTCACACTAAATTGGGTTAAAGATATAAAATAATACAAACTATAGATTTGTTTAATGTTATTATCACGTTCCCGGGAAATGCAGGACGGGTCAGCTAGTTTTATATAAATTATATTTCCTTTAAATTTATAGTTATCCAGATATTTAGAAAAGAATGTATACTAATTATTTTTTTTCGTTAAAATTCAATGAAATTTTCATATGTTCAATAAAAATGTACTCCACGTAGTGACTTCGTGTCTTCTTATAAATGAAGTGAAAAACATAAACAGGTGAAATGAACAAGATAGAAGACATGACTGAATAACACAGTCGGAAACTCCACAAAGAACATGCAACGGAGTCAGCATGAGTTGAGCCCGCGCCGCCTCCTCCTACGATCTCAAGCAATTAGCGGAATTGTGTCTTAACTACTACTTGGCCACAAAGAGCCCATCGTCGTTATGCACTATTTCTTTAAGTCCAGTTGTTTGTCTAGCGGTAAGGTCGCCGTCTATTGCACTAAGTGTGCCGTATAAGAATCCTGGTTCATGTATGAATGTTGTAGTGTGTCCACTTAAATGGGAATCCTGGTATGTTTTGCTTTTGGCTGCAAAAATAACTGAAGAAGCCCTGAACAAACCAAACTAAAGTTCATTACACTCGTCAGATGGAAAATTAATACTTAATAGCGAAAATCTTAGCAGTTTCACTGAAATTTCGTTTACGCTTTTTTTAATGTAATTTCATTCAAACCACGCAGGATATGAAATTTTATGAACTACAGGCAAAATCCATGGATTTGCGCATTTCACATTTTATTGCATATATGGAAAACTTCCCTGGGGATTTAAGAATCACAGATTTATAGCTTTAGTGCAAGATCAGGGAGATGCATATAAGGAGAGTCTGCGCACAATTCAAAATAATAACAATAAAAAATATAAATATTAATTTTTTGCTAAACTATCTATGAATAATTTTTACTTCATTTGTGTTTTATGCATTTCCATTGCTATTTTGTTGTTATGTTGTAATTTAATAGAACAGTTGTAATAAAACCAAGAAAGTTATTTTGCGCAATCTGTCCTTACAGGATTGGTGTGATTGCGCACATGGGTAAGAGAGATTGTTACTAATAATAACTACAATTAAATTGTTGACAATAATAATTACGCTTAAATGACATTGTTGTAAGGTTTTTGTGAACAAATATTATTGTATTAGGAGTGAATTTTTCAACCTAATGATTAATGAATCAGAAAAAGGAAATAATTTTAAAAACGATTAAACAATTTTAATTAAAGAGAAAAAATATTAAAGAATAAGAAAAAGCAAGTCCAGATAAGATTACAAAATAACAATAAGTTACTTGATAACACGTTTAACTTAAAATTAGTCCATTGTAATTTTTCATTTTTTTAGGCAAATTTATCAATAAGTTGCGTAATTTCTCCTAGCTCGGAAACTAATGGAAACAATGTTCCATCTCTCCTAAGTAGCAGATGCGCAAACTCTTCAATTTCGGTAAGAGAGATTGCGCGGCCTTTTATATAAACATGGCCGATACTAAAACGAACCGTTGATGTTCACATTGTCAGTCTAGATTAGTAGCTTATGAGAAATCGTTTAAGTTTAAAATATTTTGTTCTACTGACATTGTGTAGAAATTCTGTTGAATAGCTATGAAAATTCAAGCACTTACTTTGAGAAAACAAAACAAAATAGCAATTCTTTACCTTACACACTCAAAACAATCAACGTGCACTTTCAAGTAGACACTCCACTATTGCTGTTGTACAACTACCTGGAGTCGCTGAGCGCTCACTCTACTCTTTCCCTCCGAACCTCTATGGGAGCAATCTCTCCGACCGCGCCATCTCTCCTGGCTTTACCTTACTGCAATTCAATTACATAATTTCAAGATGAATAGAAAACAACAATTTATGAACGTAAAAGAGACTACAAAATATGCAATACTTAAAACAAAACATCAGTATATAAGCATAAGAAGTCAAATTTAAATGTCACAGGATCAAGTCAGACCTACATACAGTAAGAAAACACAAAAGGAGTACAGAGAGTTTTAGGAGAATTTTTTTGAAATATATGTTCATTAATGAAATTCATACAATATGCCGAATGGTATTTTTGTGCTGACTAACATGGGGAACAAATTATACTGTTACGTATAACTTATTTCCTAAACGTCATTGTAGCTTACTATGGAGACCCGAAAAATTTATTTTTTCCTGTCTGTATGTATGTATGTCTCGCGATAACTGCCAAAAATGTAGCCTTTTAACTGTGTTCATGAATTTAGGTAGGTACGTTGAGGAAGTATCCGGAATTAACTGTATAGTTTTTGGTTAAATTTGTTTAATTCGTTAGAGAATTGTCTTTTAAGTCATAATGCTTTTCAATTGGAATTCAGACGATTTTTATATTTTAACATTAATCGAAAGAAAAATGACGCATTGGGATAATTTATTTAAATATTAAATTGTGGTTGTTATAATATGCCATTTAAGGATTTAAATTACTCCGATTAGTTTGACACTTTGTCAATAAATATGTCGAAAATTATAAATTATCCATATATATATTTTTTAAAGTTTTACTAGGGAGCTCTGCCCACTACGAGCTACGCTCGGGAACGCCCGTTCTGACACCGCAAACTTTAAAAACACTCTGATTTGATCAACTCTAAAACGATTACGAAAGATTATATTATAATTAAACGACCAGTGGCGATCTTCTGTAACCGGGTTTCCATTCATTTTCCTTTGACTGAGGGATTTTAAGTTCGAATCAACTGCTGTCGAAAGAGGTAACAACTGTTTTCCTGATTCATTAAATAAGATCAATTAAAGATTTAAAAATCAAATTGTGTGAAATGGTTAAGTAAACAATGTCGCTGTATCGGATAATTTTATAACGATGCTATCGACAATTGTTTATTTCTCCATTATACCATCGACTACTTTCTATAAAAAGAAAAGAACTGTCGACATAATATATGATTTAATGCCGAACGTGCATGATCATGATATCGCGTTGCATTCAGTTGACATCAGATGCGTTACAGGTATTAGTTATTTCATTGAGGGATTTTTAATTCAACGTTTATTTGTCTTTTTGATATTTTTCCATTATCCCAACAATTTTCATAAAAAAAAAAAAAAAAAAAAAAAAAAAAAAAAAAAAAAAAAAAACTATTTTGAAACTACAACGCCAAATAAAAAAATAGAAGAATTTTGCCAATTGTGTCTCAAAAAAATAACAAATAAATAAATAAATAAATAAATAAATAAAATATAAGAAATTCAGAAAAAAAACCACTCACCAAAGTTTCAACTACCAGTAAATTTAAACAATAAAATTTACAATATATTTGTGAAAACAGAAAAAAAAATCTTGGATATTTATTTACATTATTATGCTTAATTATCTCTCTCGGATGGTGAATAAATGTTTGTGACGTCAGTTGAAACTGATCTATTGTATGTAACTGTTCATCGCAACATTTTTCAATGCCTTTCTTCTTTAATATCATGACAGTGCCGTTTAAGGATGCAAGTGTTATTTAATTAATGAAAAATTTATAAATTCCTAAAATATAATGAAAAATATATGTATATGTAAAATTAAAAACCACTTGATGCCATAACAAACACATATAATGCCTCTGACATCCAGTGAATGTGACGCCACGATCATGCATTTTTGGTGTTAATTCCTATAGTTTGGTGATAGTTTTTTGTTATGAAAAGTGGTCGACGGTATAAAAGTGAAGTACCATATTGTTAATGACATTTTAACAATTTATAAGTTATTTTGGTATTTTAAAGATAATTTTTAAACGTAAAAATATAGTTTTTATTTGAGAGGGAATATTATTTACGCTGTTTTAAAATTTGCAATAATAGGTAAAAGATTTGTCTAAATATATTAATCTCTCGTGTAAATATATTTTTTAATTGAAATTGTTTGGAAATATTGTTATTTGAGCATTTTAAATATGACGTAAATTTGCCTACTTAATGTTTTGAAAAAGTGTAACAATTTAATAATTTTTCTTTTTAATATTCACGCGCAAGTATATTTTTTATTAGTGATTTCCTACATTTAACAAGTGATCATTTAATTATTATTTTAAAATTTTATTTCTGTTTTTAATAGTCACGCATAAATATATTTCTTAATTGAAAGGGAATATTATTATGTGCGTTATTTTACAAATTAGCAACAATTCAAATAATGGATTTTATGAAATACTAGCAGATCCACCCGGTGTTGCCAGGTCCCGTCAAAAAATAATACGAAACGCGATATCACTCTATAAATCGCTGCACGAAACCCTTCCTCTGGTAATTGTCTGTCTTTCTGAAATTAAATAGAGAGATGGACCCGAAGCGAAGTAAATTTAATACCACCCCCTCAAATGTCTGGACCATTTGATTCAAACGGGTCAGTGTTTTGTCAAATTAAAAAAAAAAATGGTTACCGTCTGATTTTCACAAAATTTGTATTTTCGGAATCAGAAAAATAAAGTGCAGGTTTCGATTCCAATAATCCAATACTTTTCTTAATACTCGAGGATGAGTGAAAGTTAAACTTTTTTGTTGTCTGGGATTATCAAATCGGTTACTTTCTTTTGCGGTAATAATAAAAATAGCCATTTTTGGCGCACGCGTAGGAAAATCTTTTAGTTCCACCGCCAGGGAATGCATTTTGTTCTAAACAAATTATCTGACATATGTCTCCGCTGCCTACGATACTGTGCATAGCATACGTGCAAGACAGGTGCTGCAAAATTTTTTAGTTCTAGTTTCTACCACCAGGTGGAGCAATCTGTTCTAAATAAACCTATTTCCAAACGAAACTCCGTCACTCGTTCCCGCTGCTTACGGAAACGTGTAGAAGGCGTGCTTTTCACTCGCGAAATATCTGTAAGTTACACTTTCCACCGCCAGGGAGTACCAAACCTATATCTTAAATAATTAGCTATATCTTAAATACTTCATGTTTAGTTGAATGAACTGATTCCTGAAGAAATTGGATCCATAGAACCCGAGAAAATAAATCACCCTCCTGGATATTAATATCCATATATGGTGGTAACCAAGGATTGAAAAAATGATACCGAAGTTTATTTAGTACCTGGGAGACCTCGGAAGAATGTAAGAAAAGATTTCGTTTGAATCGAACTTGTTTAGTTACATTTTCCACAGCCAGGGAGTAAACTCTGTACTAAACAAATCTCTTTCCGAACGAAACTCCGCCACGTGTCCCCGCTTATGACAACGTATAGAAGGTGTTCTGTGCACGCGCTGAAAATCTGTTAGTTCCGCTTTCCACGCCAGGGGGTTCCAAATTTAAGTCTCAATTAAATATCTAAATCTTAATTAGTTCATGTTAAGTTGAATGAATCAATTGTCGTGGAAATCGGGTCCTTTTTTTGAACCTGACAAATTTTAAATGCAAAATTGTATAATTTCACTTCCCACCGCTAGAAGGTGCACTCAGTTCTAAGTAAAACTATTTCCCATCGAAACTCCGGCACGTCTTCCTGCTGCCTACGACACCGTACAGCAGGCGTGTTGCGCACGCGATGCAAAATCTTTAGTTTCATTTTCTACCGCCAGGTGGCGCCAAATCTGTATCTTAATTAGTTATCTATATCTTAATTAGTTCGTGTAAGTTGAATGAACTATTCTCATTGAAATTGGACCCATAGAACGAGAAAATTCCCCTCCCTGGTCATTAATGTTCAGAATTAGTGATAACTTAGGGCTGAAATTTCTTTACCGAAGTTTATCTAGAACCTGGGGACCTGAGAAAAGGTTTTTCTTGAATCGGACTAATAATTAAATAGTTCTCGCAATTAAAATCGCAGCTAAATGTAAAAAAAAACACTAAAAAATGCATAAAAATTTTTATTTAAAAAAAATCTATTCAAAAATTCCAAAATCTGGCTTTAAGGTGCAAAACTACATGCATAGGGGTACTTTCTCACCAAATTTTGTGGCTCTGCGTGCAGCGGTCTCTTCAAAACACAACCGAGAAACACACAAACACACAAACTTCCTTCTTTATTATAGCTGCAGATGAAATAAATTTTCATCAAAATAATGAAAATTTTGAATAAGTAAATTGAAATATAACCTCAAAAAATTTCTCTAATCAAAAAATTATTGCACTGTGCACACCGCAAGCTTGTCAACTGTATCCTTACAAATTATGGTCAAATTCCTGTTAATAGTTTTCGTTCCTATAAAACTTTTTTAAGAAAACTATTTTGACCAACTTTAATATATCTTAAAATAATTCTTCGACTTAAAAGTTATCTGCTTCAGCGTGTTTATCGAACATTTCTTTATATAATTACTAATTTTTACATTTTTACATGCAAAAGTTTTCTGGATATTAGTCCAGATTATTCGCTGCGGGGGCGGTGGTTACTTTTTTTTTTAATGTAGACAGATGCGTCTGTTCGAAAAATATAAAGTATTTTATAATTTCAATTTTGGATTTTTGCCATTAATTTAATTTCTCTTTTCTCATTTTCTTTAACAATTACCTGGCAACAATATTTCATAATGTATGAAAGAAAGAAAAATTATTAAAATAAGTTATTCATTGTTACATTCCCGATTATGAAAAGTTACAGATAAACTACTTTTTTTGTGATTAGATCTTCGAATAAGTTAATATAGACGTTAATATAGGCTGAGTGCAATGTTGTTTAAAATGAATGTGAATACTGTTAAAGTACTGCAACAAAAGCTACCTTATTACGCCAAATAACCCTTGCTAAAGTAGGACATGTATTAGTTGACCATATTAGGGAAGATTTCGAAATATGTTTAAGAATTTACACGTAAGTGAACGCGATTCAATTCATGTAGACATTTTTGTACATCACTGCAGAAGTTGATAAATTAAGAAGTTTTTTTATTATGTTCTGTATTGGAAATCTGAAGTACATACAAATAAAAAATATACGAAATGTATCCATCATGTAAGTATTTTTGAGGTCACTAAATATTATAAAATAATTAAATAAATAAATAATATTCTTGACATCACTTCTTGACGATATTTATATCCTAATTTGTTGGAGAATGAAGTAACTAACTTTAATTGAGAAAGTGCAGTTTTGCAATAGATAAGGTACAATAAAGGGTCATCAAACTACTCACAACAAAAGGATATTTAAAATAGTATGACAACATTTTACTTAAATAATGCATTTTCTCCGTGTTTTTTGCAATTAAATAGATTTGAATATTGTTCGATAAGGCTTTGTTTTAATAATAAACACCATTTTTTTTTCGAATAAATATCATAAAAAGGGTAGATTTTCAATTTTGATTTAATTATCGTAAGATGATTTATATTTTCATAAGACTTTTATCACATGAGAATTTATTCAACTTTTACAACGATCTTTTGTAGTTGACAAAGCGTGTCAGTATTTTATTACGATAAAATTTTGTGTACAATGATATAATTTATTCTAATAAAATGTAGTTAAAAAAAACACTTGCTTGAAACTTGAAATACTAGAAACTTGAAGTAGCGTAATTATTAACAAGTGAAACATAAATCCAATGGGACCACGTGGGGTTCAGGATGTTCTGCCCCGTAATTTAGAACATTTTCATTTCACAATTTTATGTTTTGAATTTTTTAGATATCGTTCTTAGCAAACAGTTACATCTTAAAAGCAGCCATTCTAAACATGGCACGCTAGGAGTTTTCAATTGTTTGTCCCCGACATTATCAAACAAATCTAAATTTTAGAACGTTTCTTGCTCCTCAAAGTCTGGGAATAAAAAGTTTTTTCTTCCAATAAAACCTTTAAATAACACATATGTTTTATTATACTTAGCACATATAAATTCCGCTTTTCTTAGTACTTAAATCATTAGAAACCCAGTGCAATATCGCATTTTTATACGAAAAAAATGCAGAAAAATAAATGTGAAACATTTTATATGAAACAATGATATGAAAAAACAGAAAATCAAATTCTGCATTTGATCAATGGAAAAGAAACAAATATAACTATATGTTTCCTTTTTAGTATACCAACTTATTCTAAATTTATTTTAACTTTTTTTTTTCCTTTTTATGTGATTTCAAAAACACATCAATCTGTATTTAGTGTCATAAAACATTTATCATTTTTTGGATAATTTCCAATGTGTTTGGAAGTATTCTGGCATTCTATAGTATTTATACTGATATTTCGGTCGTAACCGCACAGACTGTTCAGAACGAGAATACTTCCTTTAAATACCCAAATTTGTTCGAAGAACCATATATGGACGATGTATAGTTTTCGAGAAAAATGCCAAATAAAAAAAGGACGTCAAATTTTTTTTATCAGTTTGTAAATCGCTGCCATTACTTTGATCGTAAGTAAGTGCATATAGTAATACCCACTGATGGAGTACATTATCACAATTCAAAGATTATCGAGAGTTTCAGGCTTTTGTTTTTTAAAGCGAACTGAAAGAAAGCTGTTCTCAAGCATTCCTCTTATTAAATTTTACCATTTTCACAAGCCTTTAGTTGCAATTTTTAACTTTTAAAATATTTATTTTTAAATCTTGTTTCTCATCATATTTTTTCAATTTCATACCTATTTTCGTCATTACGTATGTGACGTCACACAAGTTTTACTTTCTAATATTTCTCTAAAATTATATGCTTTAGATCAGGTATGTCAAACACGTGGCCCGCCGGCAAGCTATTGTGGCCCGCGAAGCCTTTCTCATTTTGCCAGTGTTTAATTTAATTGTCAGTTAATTCAGAATGATACCATTATTTTTGAATAGTAATATTTTCTTATTTTTTCTGTCAGTAAATAAGGGGAATATTTCTCTTAAGAACGTGGTGGCATTCTGAATTAAAAAAATCCCGCTCATCTGGCAACAATGATGTATATAGACATATAGAACTCAATTTTACATATTAGCACAAAAGAATTGTGAATACAAAGATAACCAATCAGAACGTACCAAAGCGCGAGATCCTGATTCTGAAAATTTTACAGATTTGTAAAATTTTTACATTATTTTACTTATGTTTTTTATTTGTTTTATATCAAATTTATACTTTACTTTACTACTCCCTTCGATTCTAAACCACTTTACAATATGATATGTTCTATTTAATAAATACAAAGGAATGTATTGTAAAATCAATAAAATTATGCGCTAAAGGAAAACATAAAAAAAAATCAAACTATAAAATTATTTAATAAGCAATTTTCAAAAAGAAAATGTATTTTATTTTAAATATTGCCAAGCATTTTTACAAAAATGATGATTGATGATATAAATTGATGATAAAAATTGATGATATAAATTTTTAGAATATACTATAAATATATTTAAAAATTTATTAAAAAGAAGATTTTTGATTTTTAAGAAATATGAAAATCAGTTAATCTATTAACTTCTTTTCTAATGACTGACTGATGTTAAAATCATTCTTTAGAATTGATTACTACAGTTAAGCAAAATTCAGTACGATTTCATATTGAGCAAAAATATATGGATATGGGGTTTTAGTCCAGGGGCAATAGGGGATTTTACCTGGCAAAATTAAAGTAGTTCTGGAAATCGCCTTACTTCATGTTGTTTCATTTCATGTTTTCACTTCATGTTTCTTCATACTTTATATATTTCATTAGCTACACCTTCTTCTTTCTGTACTTTTTTGTAACTTACGGATCTTTTCCGAGTTCTCATTTGTCAAGGGAATATTGCATTGTAGTATTTTATATATACACTTGAAGTATTTAACGCGTTGATTTTCAGATAAACATTTTTGTGTGTTTTTAATTCCTAAAAATCCCCTCAACACAATAGTAAGTGATGGAACATTTAATAATACAGAAACGCTCTTTGTTTGTCCTCTAAAAATGTAGCTTTTTACTGATTATTAACGTAGAGTTGAATAGGTGGAATGCCGTAACGATTGCATGATGGATTCGTAGTGAAAAATGTTTGTTGTTGTGAACTATTGATCGGATTACTGAACATGGATTCCATCATGGATAATTGTGTCAGAGTCAATTCAATGTGGAACACATATGTATTTTCCGCTGTCAAATATCTACTAAATGCTTTGCATGGAACGATGCAATCGCCTGGAATGGAGTCTGAGATATAAATAACAAGAGTGGGTTTTTTTCTGATAACTGGAGAGCTGTAAATTACATCAGCCAGCGATTGTACAGAGCTGTTATCACACACACACAGACACACAAACATATATATATATATATATATACGAGGGGAAGGGCATTAAGTAAGTCACAAACGATAATTAAATAATAACTTACAATGATATTCACTTCAAAACTATCTTTATTTCTCAACATATTCTCCACTAATATTTATGCACTTATGTCACCGTTTTATCAGCACCCAAACACCATCTGCATAACATTCTTTGGGTTGCTGTCTCAGCCTTAAGACTACCAGTTGAAACTTTTCATTATCTGTGAACATCATCTTGCTTCCAAAATGGTTTTTTAGTGGATTAAACAGATGAAAATCGCTTGAAAGATGAAAGGTTTGGGGCTAATTTGAAGCTGTATGGTGGTTGTTGCAGAAGTTGCCAACCAAACTTTTGAACTTTCTCCTGTGTTCAACTTGAAGTCCTAATGTGGTTGAGACAGCAACCCAAAGAATCTTATGCAGCTGGATTTGGGGCTCTGATAAAACGGTGATATAAGTGCATACATATTGGTGGAGAATATGTTGAGAAATAAAAATACTTTTGAAGTGAATATCAATCTAAGTTATTATTTAATTATCTTTTGTGACTTACTAAATGACTTACCCTCGTATATATACACATAGAGAGAGTGATGGAGATAGGTAGATAGATAGAGTAATAGATATAGATATTATATATATATATATATATATATATATATTACACATATATAGATATATATAGATGTATACGTATATATATGTATAGACAAAGATATAAAAATTAAAAATGTGTCGCATAAGATATTTGTAAAATGATTTCAAGTCATTATGATTTAAATAACATTCCATGTAGCATACATCTATAATAAACAGTGAGTTTATAGTTATAATATAAGGAAGGTTTTGCTGTTGTCTGCAAATTACAAATTTTTATAAACATAATTTATGTATAATTGAAAAGCTACAGAAATTTTAGAAGTTTGTGTTTGTTAAGATCACATAATTTCACATATAATTAATCTTATTCAATTTTGAAAAGATATTTAAATGTAAAGTATTCTCAAATATTTTTATTTACACTTCAAATAGAAAGTGATGTTTTGAAATCAAACGAAATTTAATCCGTTTAATCTTCAAAGTAAATTCATAATAAATTACAATTTTATCTAGTGGCAATGAGAATTCAATCGTAATTTGCATTGTGAATTTTATTACAAGTTTTGTGGTTGAGTTTTAAATATAGAAAGATTTTTAAAAGTTATATTTAACTTAGCAAAATAATAAGATGAGTAATGATTTGGAAATTTAATTTTTAAGAGGAATTATTATGTTGATGGAGATATTTTGAAATGAAAGCAGATGTTTTAATGGTATTTAGTATATGTTATCTATGTATTGTACGTTAATTAAAAGTTTCAATTTGAAAATAATCTTCCAATATCACAGATATGTTTTAAAAAAAAAGTCATAGTAAAATGAATACGATGCTTATTTCTGGAATTTCAATAGTAATGCAAACGAATGAATATTGCATGTAACAAGGAGACATTTGGTGTTATACACGCAAAATCCAAATAGATAGACTAAATACAATCAATATGATTAGTTTTAATTGCAAAATTGTTTAATTTATATTAATATCCTTATGGTAAATGCGCAGGTTTTTTTTTTCTTTTTTATTTAAACTTTGAGTAGCAAACTTGAAATAGAAAAGCAAATGATTGTACATTATGGTATTATTACTTTGATATACTACAAATCATTTTGCTTCCGATGGAAAAATAAGTTTCAACACTATCTACTAGAAATATGTAATATAGTGTCTACCTTGCGAAAAATAACAAGGGAATTTTTTTTCACATTCCTGACTTTAATACATATTTCCTCTGTGCATGAAAAACTGTAAATATCAGAAAATAATATTATGCTTCATATCTGTTGCACATACATACTGTTTGATATTTCTTTGGTGAGGATACCTGAATTTAAATGATTATTTAACCCTTTCTGGCACAGACAAATTCTGTTCGTAAAATGAAAAATAACTGACTGACACCGGAATTTACAAACGACTTTTTTAGAAAATAAGAACTTATTTTAAGCTTTCATTTTAGAAACAGAATTTTATTAAAATATTCTTGGTGCCGAATGCAAGTTTGGAATTAAAATTAGGTGTTCATGGAGTGGGACCACTGTGCCGGAAAGGGTTAAACCAAAATGATGTACTTAAAATCTCTATATTCAGAGCATCAAAATATATACAACAGAAACTACTTGTGCTTCAAATAGATTTTTAAAGGAATATAAAAATATTCTGATGCAATTTTGTACAGTGCCTATGCTATTGAGCACAGTTTTAACGATCTGAAATTTAAACTTATTACCATTTTTTTAAATATTTTGTAGTTTTTATCTTAACACTATAAATAAAAAAAATTAAATCGCTGTGTTCTAGAAATACGATTACAGACCACAAGTATAAATAAAACTATTATTTAAGAAAACAAAACGCAGAATTTCGTTTTGATATATTTAATAAAAACAATCAACTAAATCTAAGAGTAGATAAAATTAACTAACAAAGCTAACAGTAGATAACATTACACAGAAAATATTCTGATTATATAGGATGGTCGTATACCGTTTATTGTAAAGTAACTTATGAATTAATATTCTGAAACAGGGTAAAAAGAAATAAACAGTGTCAGATATGTGGTGTTGGAAAGAAAAACTAATTTTCGTCTGTATTTCCATTTTTTTATTAATATTACGATAGTTACAGATTGATTTGATAGAAATATTAAATAAATCTGAGTTTTTTAGTAAACCTAAAATTTAACTTAGTTAATTACAAAAGTTTTAAGCACATACGAAATGTTGAAAACATGATTAATGCAAACATGCCAGTAAACTGAAAGATAGTGAATGGATTATTTTTCATATTGTAAGTAAATTAGTTTTGTGGAATAGCTAATGAACCGGAGAGATATCTTTAAATTGTAATTTTATAAACCGAAAGCTTTTTTGAGAAAATCATAAAATGATGTCCTTTTAAGTTTTCTGAAAAAAGAACGATCATTTAAGGTACATGAAACAAGGTTATACACAACTCCATTTCAGATTGTTGCGGCACCTAATGGTATATTTATCAAAAAAAAAATAATATATATATATAGAGAGATAGATAGATAAATCATTTTCTATTACGCGGTTTATGAAAGAACCGATTCAAGTTAGAACTAAATATCGAAGAGATTTTTGTGAAATACCGAGGCAAAATAGTTTTAAAATTTCAATAGGGAAACTATTTCGACAAATATCATAATATGCGTAAACATCATGAGGATACTAAGATTTGTTTTGTAAAACACATGTACCCTCTAACTAAATATATTTTTACTTTACTTTATCTGCTGGATTTCTAGTTTGTCAGATTTGCCCAACTTCGTTGAATATGATAAGTACAAGGTGTTCATAATTCTGTGTTATAAGCGTGTTCTGTAGCATGATCTAATTGCAAGAATTGAGCCCAATTTTGTAGAAAACAAGACAAAACAAGACTCAGGACGGTGGACTTCGCGAAAAACAAATTTAGTTAAAAAGTCACGATAAGGTAATATAAAACGCTGTTTTTTTAATTATTATTTAGGTTTTCTGTGATCTCACGAAACCCTATTCGTTTCGCCCCTCTGTCTGTCTGTCACAGAGCCGGTTCTCAGGAGCTGTATAACTTACAGACTTCAAATTTTGTGTGCTTACTGCTGAATATCTACTGTCAAGCTGAAAATCATAAAATTATGAAAAACTCGTATTATTTTATTATAGAGAGATAAAAAACCAAAAGTCTAATACCCTTTTCCTATTAAATAAAAAAAAAAAAAATCATTATAGCAGTTGCGAAGAATTAAAAATCCACAATAAAATTCTTCCTACAATAATTCATTCTCTATTGAAATATTTCCACGTGAAAAATGAAAATGAAATAAAGAGTTTCCCAATTGAAAATAAAAAGATTAATATTACGTCATATTAGTAATAAAACGGAAATTTTCAAACATTTCTGAATAATACAAGGAGTATCAGTATATGTAAACATAGAAAGCAGGTTAAATACGATGTCATTAGAGAATTAAAAACAAAAATAATCTGACGTCATATTGGAAGTTTAACGGACTTTTTCAAATGTTTCAGAATAATAGGAAGAAAGTATCAATATGAGTAATAAAGAAAGCAAGTAGATATGACGCCAAAAAGTTATTATAACGTCATATGAGTTTGAGGAACGTATTGATTCATGATAAAAACCCGATTATGGAAATATTGGCATATTTTAACATTTTGAAGGTCTCTATACAACATGTGCAATTTAGAAATTGATATTTTTTAATATCGCATTTAGTCCACATGACAGCTATTATTATTACAGAGTATAATAGCGAGCTTCCCCGCTAATCAGCTGTAAGCACACAAAAATTCAAGACTGTAACTTATTGAGCTCATGAGAACCGGCTCTGTGACAGACAGACAGAGAAGCGATAGAAATAGGGTTTCGTGAAATGAACGAAAACATTAAATATATATATATATTCAGACATTTCACAATCATATTCAGATATTCGAAAAAACGAAAAACTTGACCCTAAATTTTTACTTTATAAAAAACAATTTTATTTATTTATTTATTTATTTATTTTTTTGAAAATGAAATTTATTTGGATTTATTAAAGAAAGGATAAAGTGTTTTAAAAGTAATATTAAGCGAAACTCTTTGTGCGATCTTCGATCACACTTACCCACTTTTTTTTTTCTTTTATCTTTTTGTCAACGTCTTACTGAAACATCCTACAAAATTTGGCTCCATTCGCGCTTCTAGATCGCGCTCCTTGGTCTCCTCAATGTTGCCATAATTAAATTGATGATACTCGGGGTATGCTGTAGCGCAAGGTATTTGCGAGAATGGAGAAATTTTTTTTTTAGAAAACAAGAAAATAAAAACTTAGGACGGAATGCACATATCTCCTAGGATATACCCTCCTTTACATCTCCTCTAGCGGAGACTTTTGAATCTATTTTTTCGTGGAATTCATTCTCCCACATCTTGTTTAATCATCCTACAAAATTTGGTTCCATCCTTGCAATTAGATAGCGTTAAACAACAGTTTGAGTATTGTCAGTTCAATTATGGCAACTTTTTATATTACAGTTATGTCAAACCTGCTCGTGATTTTTTAATAGTACCCGTTTTTCTTTAAAAATGAACCTTTGCATCATTGATGGAAAACACAATTTTACAAATAAAATATTCTACAAAAAATATTTGAGGTAGATATCATAAAAATATGAATGATAGTAACACGTTCCCGATAATGCTTAATTTTTTTTTTATTATTATTTATGTCTGATTAAAAAAATGATAATACAGCACATACTCAAAATATTAGAATAATTACTTTTTTTTTACAAATTGAAAATATTGTTTGGTAATTTAATGTATTTTAATGGAAATATGCAAACGATATTTTATTAAGAACTTATTGTTGATTAAAATTATTTATTATCTTTAAATGAATATCATTTTCAAAAAGATTAATTGAAAATTTTTTTTTGAAAAGTCAAAGTATTAGAATATTTATTCAAGTGGTTCGAAATATTATAATATTTCACATAAGTTCTCCTTTAATTATCACCAATTCATAACTGGTGGCATCATTGATTAAATTCAGACGATTTTATTTAAAATCAGTATTCTTTTTATAGTTTGTTTGCTTTTTCGTCTTAAAATGGGTCGTGGGAGTGATATTCCTGAATCTATTAAACTTCGTATGGTTGATTTGTATCGGCACGGTAAAAAACAATGTTATATAGCGAATTGTTTACATATTTAGTTATCAAGCGTTAGTAAAATACTAACACACTATTCCAAAAATGGAAATTTTCAAAATAATCGCCGAAATTGCGGCCGAAAACCAAAATGATCTGCTAGAGATGACAGGATACAGAAGCGTATAGTTAAGAAAAGCCGTTTTAAAAGTGTGCGATTCTTTCACTGAAAATGGAAAGAAGGAGGAGTTGAAGTTTCTACATCGACAACATTAAGACGTCTCCATAAATTTAAGTTTGAATCTCGTGTACCGAAAAACCTCTCATTACTGCAAAACAAAAGCGTATAAGATTGAATTGGTGTAAATCAAGACGTTTATGGAGCGAAGAAGATTGGAAAAATATATAATTTAGTGATGAAAGTATGTTTTGTGTTTCATATGGTAATCAAGGTATTCGAGTCTAGAGAATGAATCAAGAAGCATTTAATAAGTAATGCCTTAAACGTTCCGTAAAATTTGCTGCTATTGTCATGGTTTGGGGTGGCAAAAGTGCAGAAAGACCTGGGAAACTATGCATCGTCTACGAAAAGGTTAACTCTCAGATATCTGAATAAATTTTGGAATATTACATCATTTCATCATCAGAAGATTTATTTAAAGATGATTTCATCTTTCAACAAGATTTAGCGTCACCGCATACCTCGGTGTCAACTAAGAATTGGTTCCACCAACGCAACATTAAGGTACTTCCTTGGCCACCAAACTCACCAGATCTTAATCCCATCGTAAACGTATGGTGCATAATGAAGAAAAAACTCCAGAAATTCTTCCTTTAAGTAAAATTGAGTTAGTGGCACGTATAAAGCCTATTTGGGCTAATATTGATAGAAATGTTTGTAAACACCTTGTATATCGTATGCAAGATCGATTGTATGCTGTTATGAAAGCTAAAGGGGATGCTACAAAATATTAACTACCGATTACTTGATATTCATAAGGTAATATTTTTGAGTAAAATAAAATATTCTAATATTTTGAACCAATCTAAATTTTATTCTAATAGTTTGATGTTTTTTTCAGAAAACTGTATACCTAATTTAGTGTACTATCTACACTAATATTATAAAGGAGTAAATCTTGTTTGTTTGTTTGTAGGGGGTAATCTCTGGAACTACCAAACCGATTTCAAAAGTGATGGTGGCAAATTGATGGTGACAACCCCTGCTCCAACATAGGCTATATTTTATGTCGGTGCCACTAACCCCAGGGGGTGCAGGAGCAAAAAACCTTCTAAAATTGCGATTTTTAAGTTATCACGCTGGCTGTCAAGCCCTGAGAGCTTGGCAGCCGGTTCTGTATGTATGTATGTACGTACGTAATGCGATAACTCTTCATAGAAATATCCGTTTTCCTTCAAATTTTGCTTATAGGTTCATTGGGT
Organism: Maratus michaelseni; assembly: GCA_963931845.1. NCBI lineage: Eukaryota > Metazoa > Arthropoda > Arachnida > Araneae > Salticidae > Maratus > Maratus michaelseni. The sequence continues at coordinate 306,780,452 of OZ007593.1, forward strand.
TAAGACGCTTCCCTGATTACTTTTCGGGATTGATTGGTTAAGTATAAAAGGGGGGGAACAAGTGGCTAATTCCCCCCCCTTAATTTATATAAATGGGTTTTTCATGCAGAATTATTCCGTTTTCCTTCAAATTTTGTTTATAGGTTCATTGGGTTAAGACGCTTCCCTGATTACTTTTCGGGATTGATTGGTCAAGTATAAAGGGGGGAACAAGGGTCTAATTCCCCCCCCCCCCTTAATTTATATAAATGGGTTTTTCATGCAGAATTATTCCGTTTCCCTTCAAATTTTGTTTATAGGTTCACTGAGTTAAGGCGCTTCCCTGATTAGTTTACGGGTTTGATTAGTTAAGTATAAAGGGGGGATCGGGGGGGGGGCTAATCCCCCCCTTTATTTATATAAATGGGTTTTTCATGCAGAATTATTCCGTTTTCCTTCAAATTTTGTTTATAGGTTCATTGGGTTAAGACGCTTCCCTGATTACTTTTCGGGATTGATTGGTTAAGTATAAAGGGGGGGAACAAGGGGCTAATTCCCCCCCCCTTAATTTATATAAATGGGTTTTTCATGCAGAATTATTCCGTTTCCCTTCAAATTTTGTTTATAGGTTCACTGTGTTAAGGCGCTTCCCTGATTAGTTTTCGGGATTGATTAGTTAATATAAAGGGGGAGGGGGAGGGGGTTAATTCCCCCCCCCATTAATTTATATAAATGGGTTTTTCATGCAGAATTATTCCGTTTTCCTTCAATTTTTGTTTATAGGTTCATTGGGTTAAGACGCTTCCCTGATTACTTTTCGGGATTGATTGGTTAAGTATAAAGGGGGGAACGGGGGGCTAATACCCCCCTTAATTTATATAAATGGGTTTTTCATGCAGAATTATTCCGTTTACCTTCAAATTTTGTTTATAGGTTCACTGTGTTAAGGCGCTAGCATGATAATTTTCGGGATTGATTGGCTGAGTATAAAGGTGCGAACGGGGGGGCTAATCCCCCCCTTAATTTATATAAATGGGTTTTTCATGCAGAATTATTCCGTTTTCCTTCAAATTTTGTTTATAGGTTCAATGAGTTAAGGCGCTTCCCTGATTAGTTTTCGGGATTGATTAGTTAAGTATAAAGGGGGGGATCGGGGGGCTAATCCCGCCTTAATTTATATAAATGGGTTTTTCATGCAGAATTATTCCGTTTTCCTTCAAATTTTGTTTATAGGTTCACTGTGTTAAGGCGCTTCCCTGATTAGTTTTCTGGATTGATTAGTTAATATAAAGGGAGGGGGGATCGGGGGGCTAATCCCCCCCCTTATTTTATATAAATGGGTTTTTCATGCAGAATTATTCCGTTTTCCTTCAAATTTTGTTTATAGGTTCACTGAGTTAAGGCGCTTCCCTGATTAGTTTACGGGTTTGATTAGTTAAGTATAAAGGGGGGATCGGGGGGGGGGGCTAATCCCCCCCTTTATTTATATAAATGGGTTTTTCATGCAGAATTATTCCGTTTTCCTTCAAATTTTGTTTATAGGTTCATTGGGTTAAGACGCTTCCCTGATTACTTTTCGGGATTGATTGGTTAAGTATAAAGGGGGGGAACAAGGGGCTAATTCCCCCCCCTTAATTTATATAAATGGGTTTTTCGTGCAGAATTATTCCGTTTCCCTTCAAATTTTGTTTATAGGTTCACTGTGTTAAGGCGCTTCCCTGATTAGTTTTCGGGTTTGATTAGTTAAGTATAAAGGGGGGATCGGGGGGGGGGGCTAATCCCCCCCTTTATTTATATAAATGGGTTTTTCATGCAGAATTATTCCGTTTTCCTTCAAATTTTGTTTATAGGTTCATTGGGTTAAGACGCTTCCCTGATTACTTTTCGGGATTGATTGGTTAAGTATAAAGGGGGGGAACAAGGGGCTAATTCCCCCCCTTAATTTATATAAATGGGTTTTTCATGCAGAATTATTCCGTTTCCCTTCAAATTTTGTTTATAGGTTCACTGTGTTAAGGCGCTTCCCTGATTAGTTTTCGGGATTGATTAGTTAATATAAAGGGGGAGGGGAGGGGGGTTAATTCCCCCCCCCATTAATTTATATAAATGGGTTTTTCATGCAGAATTATTCCGTTTTCCTTCAATTTTTGTTTATAGGTTCATTGGGTTAAGACGCTTCCCTGATTACTTTTCGGGATTGATTGGTTAAGTATAAAGGGGGGAACGGGGGGCTAATACCCCCCTTAATTTATATAAATGGGTTTTTCATGCAGAATTATTCCGTTTCCCTTCAAATTTTGTTTATAGGTTCACTGTGTTAAGGCGCTTCCCTGATTAGTTTTCGGGATTGATTAGTTAATATAAAGGGGGAGGGGGAGGGGGGTTAATTCCCCCCCCCATTAATTTATATAAATGGGTTTTTCATGCAGAATTATTCCGTTTTCCTTCAATTTTTGTTTATAGGTTCATTGGGTTAAGACGCTTCCCTGATTACTTTTCGGGATTGATTGGTTAAGTATAAAGGGGGGAACGGGGGGCTAATACCCCCCTTAATTTATATAAATGGGTTTTTCATGCAGAATTATTCCGTTTACCTTCAAATTTTGTTTATAGGTTCACTGTGTTAAGGCGCTAGCATGATAATTTTCGGGATTGATTGGCTGAGTATAAAGGTGCGAACGGGGGGGCTAATCCCCCCCTTAATTTATATAAATGGGTTTTTCATGCAGAATTATTCCGTTTTCCTTCAAATTTTGTTTATAGGTTCAATGAGTTAAGGCGCTTCCCTGATTAGTTTTCGGGATTGATTAGTTAAGTATAAAGGGGGGGGATCGGGGGGCTAATCCCGCCTTAATTTATATAAATGGGTTTTTCATGCAGAATTATTCCGTTTTCCTTCAAATTTTGTTTATAGGTTCAATGAGTTAAGGCGCTTCCCTGATTAGTTTTCGGGATTGATTGGTTAAGTATAAAGGGGGGGAAACGGGGGGATAATCCCCCCTTAATTTATATAAATGGGTTTTTCATGCAGAATTATTCTATTTGCTTCAAAATTTGTTTATAGATTCATTGGGTTAAGACGATTCCCTGATTAGTTTTCGGGATTGATTGATTAAGTATTAAGGGGGGGGGACGGGGGGCTAATACCCCCCTTAATTTATGTAAATGGGTTTTTCATGCAGAATTACCCCATTTCCTTCAAATTTTATTTATAGGTTCACTGTGTTAAGGCGCATCTCTGATTAGTTTTCGGGATTGATTGGTTAAGTATAAAGGGGTGGAACAAGGGGCTAATTCCCCCTTATCTATACAAATATATAAAGTAGTAAATATAGTTTGTTTGTTTGTTTGTTTGTTTGTAGGGGGTAATCTTTGGAACCACTAAAGCGATTTTAAAAGTGATGGTGGCAAATTAATGGTGACAATCCCTGCTCCAACATAGGCTATATTTTATGTCGGTGCAACAAACCCCCAGGGGGGTGCAGGAGCGAAAAACGTTCTAAAATTTCGATTTTTTGTGTACTGAAGGAGATAGAAGTATCAAATTTGGTATGGTAGTTACTTATAATATGTAAATGCTCTCTAAGAACAAATTATAAAAACATTCGCAATTTAAAAGGGTGAGATGAGGAAGAAGCGTTCTAAAAACATTCTAAATTACAATTTCTATGGAATCTCTGAAACTACAGAATCGATTTCAAAAGTGATGGTTGCAAATGGATGGTGACAGTCCCTGCTCCAACATATGCTAAATTTTTTGTCGGTGCCACTGCCCGCAGAGGGTGCAGGAGCGAAAAACGTTCCAAAATTATGATATTTTCAATAATGAAGGAGTTAAGAACTTGACATTTTGTATGGTCGTTACTTACAAGATTTAAATTCTCTATAAGAACAAAATCTAAAAAAATTCGAAATTTAAAATGCTGAAATAAGCAAAAAATTTTCTAAAAACATTCTAAATTACAATTTGTATGGAATGTCTGGAACTACTAAAGCGATTTCTGAAGTGATGGTGGCAAATGGATGGTGACAATCCCTGCTCCAACATAGGCTATATTTTATGTCGGTGCCACTACCCCGAGGGGGGTGCAGAAGCGAAAAACTTTCTAAAATTGCGATTTTTGCGATGCTGAAGGAGCTAGAAACTTCAAGTTCGGCATGATTGTTATTTATAAGATCTAAATGCGCTCTAAGAACAATTTCTAAAGAAAAATCATCTAATGATTCTGCGATTTTTCAACTATTGAATTTCTAAAATTACCAAATTTCACAATAGAGTACCATAACAAAACCTTCACGCGTAAAAAGATAATGATAAGGGCGACGTGTCCTGACGTGTATATTGACTATAGCACGAGTCACAAATTATAGTATCCTTATTATTCTGTTAAAATATAAAAGTGAATTATGAAATGTCAATATTTTGTTTGATTAAAGGTTCGTTAAGAGAAATTGACCAGCGTAGCGGGCGTAGCTTGCTAGTATTTTATATTTTGTAAATGTTAAAATTTATCTAAACATTCCAGATTTAATTTATAAGAAATTTAATTGCATTTACTTAGTATCAAAAATAAATAAATGAAAAATATTTTTTTTTCTTATTACTTTTTCTCAATGATTCTAATATTTTGAATATGAGCTGTATTTAGTGCGCCATTTATTAAAGTTAGAATTTCGTATTATAAAATATTTATCAGAAAGGACTCCCAGAATTTTTTGTCTATAATTTCTTGCATTAGCAACAAATGTTTTACATTTTTCAAATTTATTTTTCAATCATATCCCTTTATACAAAATATATAATACGGAAGGTCATAGGTTACTCTTATAATGTTGAATTGAGAAAACATACACTATTGCGCAAAATCATAATTACTATAAACTGTAAAGCCAAAGTTATAAATGACTGATAAATATAAATTTATTTTTTTATAAATTGTAAGGATTTAAAACATTAAAGAGGCTAAAAATAAATTGAACATATCTCATTAACTTCCCACCTTTATCAACACATTAATTATATTACATCTGAAAAAAGACAAATCTATTGAAATCTGCTTAGATTACCAAAATTGGTTATTGATTTCAATTAATTATATTGATTGCTAATCGGGACATACTGTTATTTATTCAGAGCTCTGGCTGTGTGTAATGATGAGTATATTGCATTCATTAATAATAAGAACGATAATAATTATTAATTGATTTAGAACATAACGATTTGCTGAATTAGTACTCCATTAATTATAATACGGTTTAAATGCAGTATATTCCTGTTTAGTTTGTAGGAGGTACATACATCGCTTTCCGCATTGCAAACGATTACTGTAATCAAAAGGTGTTTAGTTTCAATAAGAAATATATTTGAAACTGTTAATACCTTCTCAGATATACAATAAGAAGGCAAATATATAAAATAATAATTCTCAGTTCTAAAAAAAAAAATAAAAAAAAAATAAATAAAAAATAACTTAATTTTTTTATATTAAAATGCACGTAGAATAAAGAAATATGTATTAATAAATATATTAATTTATTTTGATGAATCATCATCTCTTAAAAAGAAGTACTATTTTGTATAGCATTTTCTGTGAGTGACACAATAACGCTGTTATTAGTATATTTTACATTTTGTTGGATATAAATAGGTGTAATTAGAAGTTTAAAAAGTTTAAATCTTAAAAAATCTAACTACTCTAATATTAGAAAATAAAATTGTTTCTACTGCGTTTTGCTGCCTTCGATATATAAAAATTTTGCAAGCTGCAAAATGTCTGCATCATACATTTCAAGCATTAACACCAACATTAATAGTGAGTAAATCGATGTGAATCCATTTCATTCTATTATACCACACTTTTGAGGAAGTCTGTATGTTTTTTGCATATATGTTCTCCTTTCGACCATATTTACGTAACATTTTTCTACGAAAGCTGAACTCTTATAGTTTCTTCAAATATTTTAAAACTGATCAATTTTCCGAACAAGATAATGATAACAACGGCGGAAGCAATATATTCTATTACATAAACTTTATTAATATATTATAAATAGGTTTTATATAATTGACTAAAAGTCGTATTTTATAAAATGAGCGTTGATTATTTTGTCTTAACAAATTTTTAAAAATTTTCAAATTTCAGTTTGGATAATTCATGAAAGGTTTTGGTTAACATAAGATTAATGTTATAAGAATTATTGGTGGTTTTTAGTAATATTTTAGAAAGAAAAGTAAGGTAATAAATTACGCAGACAAAGACCATATGTAATAAATGTAATAAAACATATCCTGAATATTGCATACACAAATACTTAAAAGAAATTAGAGTGTGGTGAAAATATTTCGATGCTATGTATTGAACGGAAAAATGAGAAAACCTGCAGAAAATGGAGCGAAAACTCAGATTAAAAATAAATAAATAAAAATACTTAATAATAAGTATGTAATTTGTGACTCCCTCTCTCTCTACATAAACAAAACAAATTATTATTAATAATAAAATAAAATAAAATCTAAAGTATTAAATTTTGTAAAATAACTTGTTTTTCACTTTTAAAGTTTCTCATTTAGTATATGTGCGATTACATTTGAGAATCTGTAAAATTTCATAATCAGGAATTGCCGAAGTTCGGAAGATTTAGTATAAGTAGAGTTTTGCTAAATAAGTTAAGATATATCCTGACTATTTTGGAACTGTTTTAACACTATGGCTTGCAGGTTACATATCAGACATTATACTAAATAGCTGTATTTTTAACAATGAAAATCATCTTATTTTAAAGCGATAATAAATTCGGAATATTTTTATCTGATCAATATGACTTTTAATATATTATAATATATTTTTTTTAATTATTTTTTTTTTGGAATGTAGTTATTCTATTTTACAGAAAAATGTATCGTTTCGGGATTTTTTTTCTTGGAAAACGGCACTATATATTTACATTAAACATGCTGGAATGTTCAATCACTATTTCGATATTTAACATTAGATGTGAATAAAATCAAGCGGAATAAACATTGAGAGAATTAAATCCTATTGATAGACAACTTAAAACACATTAAAAATACATTATTTCATCTTACACGATTATAACGTTTTTATTGCACTAAAGAGTTTTATATCTAATTACATTTATTGATCCGAAACATCTACAATTTTTTAGTTGATTTTAATGTATTTTTAATGTTTATTAAATTGTCTGACTATAGGATTTAATTCTTTATATAATTACTGTTCAGACGTAATGCTCACCTTTCTTAAACATTGAAAGGTTGTAAATTAAGAGAAATGCACTTCATTGAATCAGTGATTGAAGTGATGTGTAGAAATAATAACTTTACGTAAAGACTACAAAGCTTGTTCAAAATTTTTAAGTTACGATTACATTTCTGGCAAACATTTCTAAGCTGTTTTAATGTTCACTGACTGTGCCACTTCAAGTTTTATTCTGTAATTCATCAAGTAAAATTTTAAGGTATTTTTCAGGAAACATATTTTTGTAAATTTGTAAATAAAAATTAAAATTAAGAGCCATATTTCATGTGCTTATGATACATTTCTGCGTCGCGTCATCTGCACTCTAGCTGTAAAAATATACATTTTAATTTATGACTAACCTCTCACCAACTTTGTTTAAACCTATATCTGCGACTTTTTATGATAAAATGGTGAAATTTTGTACATAACCTTAATAGTGTGTATGGAGGACATTTTAATCACTGGGAAATTTTTTGTACGGGGACCGTATAGAAATTTTAATTTTGTATTTCTTCAAATTTAATCAGCTAAAAATTTTAACCGATTTCATAAAATTCTGTACATTTTTTACATAACTTTGTAATTTATAATATGTCTATGATAAATACTTTAAATAAAGTTCGAGGTCAATGTTTTCGAGACATCCTACATGTTTACCTCAAACACGCTGGAATGTTCAGTCACTATTTATGACATTTAACATTAGAAGTGATTCAAATTAAGCGGAATTAACATTGAGAGGTTGTAAAATTGAATGAAATGCACTTAATTGAATCAGTGATCGAAAATGATATGGTGTGGAGTTCGTATTCTTATTGTCAGAGAGAAATACTTTTAAGAATATTACAACACACTTAATTAGACTCCGTTTGATATGTTGTCGGGAATGAAACATTGTATGTCCAATATTACAATTGTCTAAAAGATTTATTTAGTTTATTATGATATGGTAATTGTTATTATCTCTTTAAACATGTTAATGGCAAACATACCAATAAAGATGACAGTAATTAGTGTCACATTTACTATGATCTCTTGCCGTGTTATATTTGTGGTTATTTCTTTTTACCTTTACCTTTATTGTTTTATATCTAATTCCATTAAAACGACCATTTATCAGCTGATTTAGATTGCTGCTTGCTCCATACTGCATATTATATATACAATAGGTTTATATTTCATTTCAGTTTTTGACATTTCTTGAATTCTTTATTTTCTTTTTGCAATATCTTCTTCGTAAAAAACGCGGTTATATCACAATAAATAACACATGCTTGCATTTTTCACATTATATAATTTTTGTCGATTTTCTTTTCTTTACTTGTAAAATTCGAAGTTTGTGAGTCCATGGAAGTTGAAAGTACTTTGTTAAACCATGAAGCATTGTTGCAATGAACCGAACAGTACCTTTATGTCCTCTGTCATAAAGTCAAATTTATGTATTTCTGAAAAAAAAAATATTGGTTACTAAAGATTGATAAATCATTTTTAAAAAAGAGACAAATTTTCTTAAAATATTTTGTTTTCAAAAGAATTAGTTCATATCATTTCACATAATGAATTGTTCATGGTTTTAAATAAATTATTCTTCTTTATTTCAATACAAAATATTAAAATACTTGCTTATAATGAGTTTTCCTTCTAGCGAAAATGACCTCATACACAAACAAAGATAAATATTTTCAATCACTTGTTCTAATGTATGCACAAAATTTTTGATTTTCAAAATCACGTCATATATAAAAGAAAATGCAAAATATATTTCTTAAATTTGAAACATTTTACTATAATTGAAAGAATGTAATATTACTTTCACTATATTTTTTCTTTGGTTTCTGCCATGCGAAATGACATTAAAAGCTGCAAAAAATATAAATATTCTCTTTAAGTGAATTAAAATTACTTCTCAATATGCTTTATCATTTACAAGTAGTTAAATATTTACGTAAAACATGTATTTATCGTTGTAAATGATATCACTTTCGAATAAGTACAGTCATTTAAAAAAAGGGAGAACACACCACAAATTTTAATCCCTAAATTGACCTAGGAAAAAAAAGGTTTATATTCATTCGACACCGAAATATGTTTTCTGTGAATTTATATTAAACAAAGAAAAAAAAAGCTTAGGAGTCGTCTTAGAACTCTGATTTTACAAAACTTTGAAATTCGAATACCTTTTCATTTTGTGAAAGTCAATTTAGTTTTTAAGGTAAATATTATCTTAGGATAACAAACTGGAAGTCATTAGGTCAAACATTTATTACTTGTAAAAGTTAAATGTTTCTCACTACTACGTAATGTTTCCATTACGTAGTAGTGAGAAACTATAATTTTGCAAAAAGTAATTTATTTGTTTTTGCATTATAATAACATAAATTTTGCATAAAGTTTATCGGGTAATGAGCAGCCGAGATATTTGTAATCTTATTTTCCACAGTCTTCAATATTTCCTGATCCTGTATTTCATTCAAATTTCAATTCAGAGATATGTTTTTATTTGAAATGAGACGCTTAATCCGACACAGTAAACCGTTAGTTAATATCATTAACAATTTTGGAGTAATAGAGCATTTAAAGTTTGGTGAGTAACCTGAAGTATTATATTTTGGATTTTATAAATATTAATTAGATCTGCTATAACTAAACGTTCAGAAATTGTTTCACTATATGTTTGCTGTTAAATTCATGGACTTTTGATTCGAACTAGAAATGTTACTAGAAACGTTTTTATTTATTTTGTTATTATTGATTATATTTTAGAAAAAATATTAATTATAAATAAATATATAATCATGCCTGAGTACAAATAGAAAGAAACATTTTTGTGATCGTTCTTTAACTTTCAAGAAATATTGTAATACAAAATGTCTAGAACGAGATTTCATTTTACCGTTCTTCAAATATAGTTGTATTATGCATATATATGTCTTCGACTCTATTTGAACACAATAAGTGAGAAAAAAAAGAAAAAAAAAACAATAGCATTTCAACAAGATGTTTCATTTTTGTTCGAAAATTTTAATGTTTGATGTTTTTATGATTGTTACACATGAATTTATAATTTAAATTATTACGTCTGTTTTGCACTTTTATAGTCCAGATTCGATTGCCTTCATTTGAAGAATAATTTGCCTCTCAAACACACATAGAAATATTTTTAAAATAACAATTTATTTGTATATGTAATATGTATATTCAAAGAAAAACAATAGAGTGAAATACTATTAGATCTGATATATTCGAAAATGCAAAAAACACATGTTTTTTTTCTTTTTTTTCATTAGTTGTTTATGCATGTGAACTTCAAAGTGGAAACTTTCACGTATGATTTGCATTTTTTTTTCTTTTTAAAGGGAAATACGCTGCTCACAAAAATATTTACGACATGCCAAAAGAAGTGGATAAAACAATGTGAGGTGTAGCTGTACATGAGAATAACATGATAAGTACAATTTATTAAAGAGTAATACAGAAAACATTACACAAAACATCCTGTATGGGAGTTTAATTATTTAAAACAATGGATATAAAAAAATAAGATGTGCTCGAAGGCAAAAACTTGGATACCTGCTTGCGAGTTCTCTGTTTTTTTTTTCGGTGTGTACATCCGTTTTAATTCATAAAACAGAATATATATATATATATATATATATATATATATATATATATATATATATATATATATATATATATATATATATATATATATATATATTTTTACAGTTGCGTCAAAATGATATTTTATTTAATGATTTTTTATCTTGCCTGGTAAGAAAATAAAATTCATAAAATTCAAGTAAATTTTGATGAAAAATATTATCTTTACTTTTTTACCTCATCTTTTCCTATTTTCAACACCTAATCATCCAATAGCTTACAAATTAAGTTGTCCATATACTTCCATTGCATAGAGAGTTTAATTAAAATACATGCGTTAAGTTATTCCTTATGATCGTGATACAACAACTGACAAATAGTGTTACATATTCTAAAGTTCTTGTAATATTTTGTGTGCAAAATTTACCGTTTGTGAAAAGAGTGTGTATGACGTAATGACTAAATTTTTTTTTCCTGAAAATCTGACCATGATAGATATATATTTAGATGAAAATATCTCTAATCCGCTATTTTCAGCGAAATCCTTGTTATCCTTAATCAGAAATCAAGTATAAATATACATACATATGTCACACATTAGTATTTTCAAGCAACCAATCCCATTTATAGAACCTCAAATAATATTTAATGAGGAAATATATTTTATGCAGAACAACATACTACATGTAACTTAAGCAAACGTTGTCTTGACAGCAGCATCTATATGCATCTACTGGTACAACTATTGACAATCACATAAGGAGCATTATAGCTTAAATTGTATGCTTTATTCTTATTAAGTATTCTAGAAATCCGAGAATGTAATGACTTTAATACATTTTTGAAAGTGTCTAAGCAAGGACATATCGAGATGAGCGTAAATATTTGTATCTTTAAAAAACTTAAGCATTTGATTAAACTTAACGAATTTATATGAATTAATGTTCATAACAACAATTTCAGGATAATATAACAAACGTATGCTTAATTTACTTCCAAGAAGGAAAATAGAACGGAAAACCAACGTTTATTTTATGTTATAACTTATTCTGCTAGTAATACCTGACGTAAAACTTTCTTAAAATATTTAAATACAAGAACTCCCACAATGAATCCTCTAATGAATTGAGATCATCGTTATCATTATAACTTTTGGAATTGAATTTATATATTTTATATTAATATTTTCTTTTGTAATGTACTATTTATTGACTATAAGTCAATATCAAAAAATATTTAACATTTATAGATTTTACATTTCTAATTAATAAATTATCAAAATATGATTTGAATCCCAAAAGATATATTATTATGAACTGAATAAACATTTGAAATTTTGAGCTATAAACATTCATTAAAATATGCAATTTGTAAGAATTATATTTAAATAATTTCAAGCAAATCATTTTTATGTCTTCCTTTACGTATGCCGTACGGTTACTGACCTTATCTTCAGTTTGTTTTAATATCTGACAACACATTTTAATTCCTTTTTTGTTATAGGTGTCATTAATAAGACGGCTAAAATAATGATATTTCTCTTTTTTTTTTATTCTATGTAATTCACAGTTTTTTAAACATCATCAAACATCATCATCCATAAAATTTCAGTCAAAAATAGAAAGAAAATACCTAATGCAAAATTCTGAGTATTGATCATAAATCTCACTAGTAAGTTAATATTTCAACATTTTCGAAAGACCTGATATAAATTGTTATGACATGCATGAAAATGCAAATGTATCTGTTATACAGCATCTATTGCTGTTATAGCATATGTAATATCTTATTGCTCATACTAACTACTTAATATATTTCTGAATTTTCAATTTAATTTCCATTATATTTTTCACATTTCACCGACATTCCAACTGTTTTTTTCATGAGTAACCAGAAGTATTATATTTTGGATAAAAAAAATAGATCTGCTATAACTAAACGTCCAGAAATTGCTTCAGTATATGTTTTCTTTTAAATTCATGGACTTTAGATTCGAACTAGAAATGTTACTAGAAACATTTTTATTAATTTTGTTATTATTGACTATTTTTTAGAAAAAATATTAATTATAAATAAATATGTAATCAATTCTGAGTACAAATAGAAAGAAACATTTCTGTGATCGTTCTTTTACCTTTCAAGATATACTGTGATACAAAAATGTCTAGTAACGAGATTGCATTTAACCTTTCCTCAAATATAGTTGTATTATGTATATATACGATTTGAACGCAATAAGTGCATACAATATATATATATATATATATATATATATAGCATTTCAACAAGATGTTTAATTTTTGTTCGAAAATTTTAATTTTTGATGTTTTTATGATTGTTACACATGGATTTCTAATTTAAATTATTACGTCTGTTTTCCACTATTATAGTCCATATTCGATTAGTTTCATTTGAAGAATAATTCGCCTTTCACACACACATAAAAATATTTTAAAAATAACAATTTATTTGTATATGTATTTTTTTACCACCTATACCTTAAGAAGAAAAGAATATATATATATATATATATATATATATATATATATATATATATATATATATATATATATATATATGTGTGTGTGTGTGTACAGGGTGATTATAAAAAAACTACCCCGTCATTTGGGCCCCTAACTATCACACCATTCACAGAAACTGAATGAAATTTCGGCAAAAGGTATTTTGAGGCATGCGCTCAAGAATGATAGGAAAAACAACAGTGTTGCCATTTGATTTTTTCGAAATTTTCTCACTGTAACCGTAACTGTTTGAATGACACTGTTGTTTTCTATATCATTCTTGAGCGCATACCTCAAAATACCTTTTGCCAAAATTTCATTCAGATTCTGTGAATGGTATGATGGTTAGGGGCCCAAATGTCGGGATAGTTTTTTATAATCACCCTGTATATTATTTACTTTTAATATGTTCAGATGAAAAACAATAGAGTAAAATATTATTAGATCTGATATATTCGGAAATGCAAGAAACTTATGTTTTTTTTTTTTTTTTTTTTCACTTGTTGTTTATGCATATGAACTTCAATGTGGAAACTTTCACGTATGATTGGCATTTTTTTTTTCTGTTTAAAGGGAAATACACTGCTCAAAAATATTTAAGAGATGCCAAAAGAAGTGGATAAAACAATGTGAGGTGTAGCTATACATCAGAAAAACATGATAAGTACATATATATTGAAGAGTAATACAGAAAACATTACACAAAACATCACGTTTGGGAGTTTAATTATTTATTTAAAACGATGGATATAAAAAAAATAAGATATGTTCGAAGGCAGAAATTTAGATACCTGTAACTGAGAAAAAGGTAATTTTTGTAGAGGATGAAGGATTTTGAAATTAGTATGTGTTCCCCTCGAACAGCTAAGTCTTTTGCATACACTTTTTCAATGGATGCATTGACGTTAATGACATTTGGGATTTCTGTTCCTTTCTCCAAGAAGTGAAATCTCCAAATCGCGTATCGCCTACAATGGCATTGGTGACTTTGCAATGCTTCCTCCGAGTGTGTGACATGCTTCCTGCATTAGACATTCTCAAAGGGCTTTAAGTTTTGAAAACATGCTTTCCAATCCCTGTACTTTATTGTTTTTGTTGCAAACATGGTTTCCACAGGTAAAGCTGCATGATGTTTAACATTATCATGCATTATAAAAAATGAATCACCAATGACCGCAACGTAAAGTAGAGCATGAGATGTGTGTATCTCGCCAGCATTCATTTGAACCAATTAAACTCCGGAAAATACGCATGTTCTTACATCCACCTATTTGATTTCACAGCATAACATCAATCCACAACGTCTGTGCAGTAATTTTAACCGCATTAACGTGGAATTTGGCCGAGTTACCCTTTCCCTCACTGTTAAACATGTGCAGCAAACTGGCCAGTCATTTGAGCATTTTTATAGAAAACGGTTACATAACCGTAATTTAACGTTATTCTGACCTTATTAATGCCCATATTATGGTCAGAATAGAGTTAAATTATGGTTATGTATCCATTTTCTATAAAAACGGTCGACTGAGTGGACAGTTTGATGCAAATTTTTATCAGTGCTTCATACCAGAAAATTTGGTGTGTCACATTCCCGACAGAATCAGAGCTCGTCAAAGAAAAGATTTGGAGTCCAATCACGTTGATCATCAGCCCTACTTTCTATCATCGCATGGACGCTTGAAGCCATACAAATGCACACAATTGGCAACTTGCATAGAGGCCAATCTGATGAACCCTATTGAGAACTGTTTGAATCAAAACCCCCAGTTTTGAATGAAACTGTACTTGTAGATGAGTAGTATATGTGTTTTCTGCTTAGAAGATCTGTTATCATAATTTACCGAGCTTGAGTCGATGTGGTAGCACGTGGGCAACTTTGCGCTGCTCACTGTCTGCGGCTCCTATTTTTTTGTAATCGATCCCACACCCTTGAAATGGATTTTTTTTAACATTCCAACAGACTCCCCTAGACTTATTTCTGTTTGTCCGTATTACAGTCTATCGGTAATTCGTCGGTGATTTGCCAAGTTATGCATTCCGGTAAATCTCGTTCTTGTGACATTTTCAAATCACCATTTCTAAAAACATTTAAACAAATTGGCATATTTTTGTTACGAACGAGACAGTGAAGAAAGGCGATTTTAGCACTTATATCCTTATGTTTATTATATGAGACGTTTTGTATGATGACTATTTGCATATGAATTTTTTCCTCTGCTATTTGCTAAAATTTCAGTATGGTTGATTCTTTTTTCACTAGTTATCTCTAGACTAACTCATCTAACTTAGTTAAAACCATTCGCTTCTCTAATTATTTTTAGCATTATCTGTTGTTTTAGAAATATTTAAATATATGCCAATATACTTTTTCTATTACGACATGTGTGTTTTCTTATACATTACAACAAAATATTTATTTTTAATTCACTTCGAGCATAAATAAAAATAACAGGATTATTTTCTATCATATAAATTCATTCCCAAATGAAAATATCCTATATCTTTAGATTGAGAATTTCATAGTATATTTTTGAAAATAAAGCACTAATTGCATTATAATATCTGTTTTGAAAGATAATTTTTTTTTACAGCATACCGATAATATACACAAGGGAATGTTTCTTTGAATAGAATTACTATTACTGCATTCTAAATTCTATTAGGATTTTTTTAAATGATACAAATAACATACTGACAATTTACATAAACTACAGTGCAATCATGTAAAAAATCTTACTGCAGTAATTGACTGGCTACTTCTGTAAACTTATATATTGTATATATAAGCGTTTTGATCTTCCTTTGAACTATAGAATAATTCTTGAAAAATGTATATATATTTGTTTTTCATTTTTCAAAAATATTAAATATTATTGTAATAGATAATAATGTATATTTTTAACATATAAATTTTATTATTTATATATGTAAATTTTAAACTTATAGATAAAATGCACAATTAATTTTATCTGCTAGAATAAAATAATAAAAACAATTTGATTCATGTTAAAAGTAAAGAAGTCGGAAGACATAGCATATATATATATATATTTTAAATACAGTATATAATTAAATATTGTTTATAAAGTAGCTTGAGGTTAAAATTAAAGACCTTGTAATTCCAACAAAGACTGCATTTCGTGCAAAACAATGCCATAAATCTCATTGACATTCCAATTGTTCTTTATTGTAATATATTCATTACTAAAAGTATTTGTTTAAGTAAAAAGAGATCTTGATAACTACGCTTTTAAATTAGTATTACCTAAGAGTAATAGTAATAATAAAATATTTTTGTATTATTTGTACGACAGTTTACCTTTAGGAATGATTATGGAAAACGCACTAAATACCTACGTACGTATTAGGTGGGCCATGAAAAAATACGAAACATTAAGATGGATCCCGAGACAATAAAAGTATGGAAACCAATGATAGAAAAGTTTTGTTGATTTGTATTAATTCTAAAAATGTCATGCGTTCATAGCCAATGCTGTAATCTAAAAACTTTTTGTTTAATTTTTCTTGCAATATATCGATTATGATACACGTTCTTTATAAATTTTTAACCGAATTAATAATAATTATAATAAAGGAAATATAATCAAATTTAAATCTATAATGTAAGTAATATTAAAGTAGATTAACACTGTAGAATGGATTTATACGATGTTCAATAATGTATAGATATAAAATGGCAAATATATATCAAATTTACAGATATAAAATGGTTGATAAAATGTGAGCAGTTAATACTGTGTTAAGTAATTCTTATAAATATATATATAAAAAATTACTGATATTTTTCTGTATTTGCGAGTCTATTTGTTACTTAAAAAAAATAATGAGAATTATATACATATATATTTTAATCTTAAGCAAACAAACATCTCTCGTGTTCAGTAAAATGCTATCTCTAATATACATTCTGCATGGAATACACTCAACTAAAATCTCTAACATTTTCCTTTTAAGCATATAAAATTTATATATAAATTTAATCCTATTTAATTGTAAGTATCAAACACCCTGTCATACACACCTGGCATACTAACTTTCTAAATAATGATAGAAAAGAATGTTTATGTTTCACAAAATATTTTACCATATAAATAATGGATTATTTTGTGAATGTCTCCAATTTCGCCCCTTAAAAGGTAAATTATGTTTGCTCCTAAAAAGAGTACCCTTAATGCAAAAATGCTACACATCCTTTATTTTTAATTGTATACACAAATTTATCAAATAAAATAACAAGTGTTGATAAAATATGTAGTGTAGTTAAATTCCTTATATGCTAATGTCTGATCTTTATAAATGAAGGACAAATATATATATATTTTTATTTCCATTAATAAATACATACGAAAAACTAAACAAGAGTGTTATTTCCTGTAGCTATTCAATTTAAATATGTCTTGTTTACGTACGTGTAAGATGCTTAATATTTATAATAAATCTTGCTACATCAATATTCATTAGATAATAAATTAGATTAATTAAGGCAATATGTTTGCTACATAAAATATTATGCAATTAAATTAAAAGTTACAAGATAGCAGAATAATTTTCTCACTAAGGTTACACATTTTGCGAAAAAAAAGCACTTTTATTATTCATATAAATCCTTTATCATTTGTTTGCTCTTTATGTTCAATATTTGGCTTTTGTTAGGTATATTTAGTCTGTGTTAAATATTCAAAATAATTTGATGTCATCAAATAGACTAATTTGGAAAATATCCAACTATTCATCAAACTTTTGAATTCAATTTATAAGGCTAATTGTTCATATTTATAAATGTTTACGGTATTTCTTACAAAAAACTTATTCTTAATGCAGATAGAATAATTTTTATTATTGTTTCCAGAAATGCACGTGGTAGTGGGAAATTAATCATTTGAAAAACATTTCACGTAGGACATTGGTTATATATATTTTTTTTTCATTAAAAATAGATTCATAAATATCCTTAGACTAAAAAAAAAACATTTTTTAACAATGTGTCGTTTTGAAAAAATACAATAAAATCTATAAAATTTTTAAATTAAATTTACAACTAAATTTAAATCTCCGGTAAAGTATACATATTTTTAAAATTATAAACCTTTATTTTTTAAATTTAACTTTATAATTGACCTGTATGATGGGTTTACTTTGAAATTCTCTAAAATTGGTAAAAAAGCAGTTGTCAAAATTTAATTAATGACTGAATTGTCTCTCTTGGTTTCGGTTCACGAGTTCAACGACGAAAAATACAAAATCCTAATAATATTATAAATGTGATAGTGTGTGTGACTGTTTTGCTGTAGTAAACGTCAAAACGGAGAAATTAATGGTCCTATATATTTGCATATAGATGGTTATAACCCAGAAATGAACATAGGTTAGATTTTATTTATATTATTCAAATATGTTTCTTAATAACTAAAAATATGATTATTTTCATTGTAAATTAATAAACATTTTTCCTCTAAAATTTAATTAACTATTTGACGTTGCTACCATTATAGTTGCCAATAAATACAAAACGTGGAATAATAATTATTCTTTAACAATTACTTTTCAAATGAAAAATTTCCACGTGAAAAATGAAAATGGAATTAAAAAAAATAGTATAAAAAATAAGATTAAATGACGTCAAATTAGAAATAAAACATGCTTTTCTGAGGTATGTAATAAAAATACAAGGTTCATGAATTTGAGTAAGTACCGGAACCACGAAAATATGACATCATATATCTAAAATAAATGATGACGGATATGATGTTAATTTAAAATGATCTTGGAATTTTTTTTTCTTATCTTTGTTTGTTTCTTTTTTATTTCACATGAAATGAGTGTATTTTAAATGTATGTAACATATGCATTTTAAATGTATCTGTTTAAAATAAAATTCATTTAAAATAAAATGAGTGAAAGGCATTTTAAATTAAAGAATCCAATGGGGACCATGATGGCGATGGAAACAATACTTGGCGGTTTATCGTCTGCGCACGGTGATATAACGATATATTTTTAATTTAAGTTAAAAAAAGTTTTGAAAGAAAATGGATAGTAAATGCCAATAATATGCAAAATTATCCGTGTAAAAAATGACGTCATGGTTAGCGGTAAATTGTGGTTTTCATTCTTGAAAACTAAAAAATTAACTCGATTGCCTGAAAATAACTACTTTTGACGAATGTCAGTAAAGTTACATTTTCGTTCACAAAACCTAAATATTTAATATGATTACGTCAAAGTAACATCATTGTCCTTCTTCCAGAGTTAAAATTCAAGGGCTTAAAGTTCATGGGTACAATTGAGACACGTCTGTAAATTGTGGTTTGGCAACCGGATTTTAAGTCTACATTTCTTTTAGCTTTAAAATAATAAAAAAAGTTTGTTGCCATTTAAAAAAAAAAAAAGTTTTTTGAATGTTCTGTTTATAATAATTTTTTGTAAAATCTTATGGGATGAAAAAATGACATAACATTGAATGAAATGTTGAAGTAAATTTACAATATGATTAAGCACTTAAAAAGCAAAGAAATGTTATCGAAACGAAAATCAAATTATCGAAAAATTTGCATAATGCAAGAGCAAAGAAGAAATAAAAATTTGTTAAAAATGTAATATTTACATCAAGCGGAATTGTGTTTACATAAACAAGCCGATCGTGCCAATTCCTAGTATTGTAACTGGGAAAACCTGTTGTATATAGTAGATATTTTTTTTCATATATATGTAGAAAATAGTCGAGAATAGGAAGACTCGGCTCTGTAATCTGGTCCATAAGCAATTTGCTTTTTTTAACTTGCGAAGTTTGGCGCAAAAACAAATGCATATTTAAACCAGGTCTCTTTTCTGCATGCTAACATTTTTTGGTTTTCGAGATGATCATTTTCTCACTGATCTTTGACTACTTTTTTCATTGATTTCCGTTTCATGTTTTGCAATTTTTTTTATGTTATTTAGCAGAAAATTTTACTTTTTTAAGACAGAGTTATGTCAAAGCCCCTTTAACAAGTAAATACCGTATTGTCTCCTATAAAATGTGATAAATAGTTGATTAATTATATATGTTTTTAATTATCGGGGATGAAATGTTTTCCTTAATTAATGCATTTATTTTTTTCTTTTGATGTTACGTGAACGACGTAACGGGTGACAGCTGTGTAGATAAATAAATCACTTACGATTCTATTAAACAGATTTCTATTTTAATATATTACCGTATTTACCCGCGTATACGTCGATCCCGCGTATAAGTCGACCCCCACTTTCCCGATCAAGAAATTTGAATTTTTATAAATCCCGCGTAAATGTCGACCCCCCACTTTTCCGATCAATAAATTTGATTTTTTTTTTCAAAATACATTATTCAAAATCACCTGGAAAAAAAAGAAAGTATACTAAATATACAATAATAAAGGAGCTCTATTATTTTTTTTTTGTACATTTATTCGAAATCACCTGAAAGAAAAAGTACTAAATATACAATAATGAAGATAATAATATACAAAGTTAAACTGATTCGAGGTCCGATTCAATATCGGACTCGCCAAACCCTTCACATAAGTCCTTCGTCGTCATCGGCTCATCATGATACACGTTTTCAATCTCTGTATCGGAACATTCTTCCTCGTCGTTATTACTTTCTCAAATGGCATCATCTTCTGTGCCGTCTAGTTCGTTGCTTATGCAGCAATTCTTGAACGATTTTATAATCATTTCGGAAAGAATTTGATTCCACGCATCTTTAAACCACTGGGCAATTAATGCAATGTCGGACTTTCTAATATTACCGCCCTTTGTTAATGTTAGACAACCGGATGAAATCCACTCTGAAAAAAAAAATTAAGGACCCTCGCATAAGTCGACCCCCCACCTTTAAAGTCTTTTTTTGTCCAAAATTTCTCGACCTATACGCGGGTAAATACGGTATTTATGCATATTTATGCAAAAAAAATATTAATTAAGTACATAGGATAGAGTAAATAAAAGGTAACAGACACTTTGTCAATTCAATTTCTGATTTATTTGTTTTTTTAATAATCAACATCAATTAATGCATATAAGATTATATATATATATATATATATATATATATATATATAATTTAATGTTTAAAAATGTGCATTTCATATATTCAAAAGTACCGATAATATCTAATCTAACTTCCTATGACATCGCAGCACAGCAAGAGAAAAAACCAAGGGGTACATATGCCTAAATTAAGAAATTATAGCGTTATGTTATAAGTATTAGACGTTTCATGTATTTCCAATTCTTGAATGAAAAGTAACATAGTTAATTTTTTAGAGAAGTGGTATAGATATAGAGAAATGATAAATAGAATAAAACAGCTCTCACCGAAACCAGGATGTGGAAAGATAAAGCCAAGCAGATCGATGTGTCTTACTAGGTATGAAAAACTGAATTTATTTGTCTTACGAAAGGATATTATTAACAGAGTAGTATATTATAGTTAGATTAGATTCATTTTAAAGAAATACCTCTATATTTCTTTTAAGTACAACTTTCTTTAAGCTGCCAGTAGTATTTTCACGAAAATAATATTTTACATTTTTAGTGTTCAAATTCATATTTTCTAATGAAAATAGAATACTTATAAAACAGGTTTATAAATTAATGATTTTTTGTTTAATGTTTTTGCGGTTGTTTATTCTTTCATTTGTAAAAACTTATGCTTGACTGATAGATAAGATAATGAAAATAATAAATTTACTTTGACACAAAATTGAATCAAATATAAACCTAAATAAAATAATTATATAAATGTATTGTGAAAAAAAAATAATCATTTGGTGTGCAGTTTGTAAAATGTTACGCTGTCATTAAATTTGTTAAAGCATTTATGTAGTGTTACAGAATTTTGTCTACACATACATAAGAGTGTATATGCTACAAAATGATATTAATCTCACGGCGCTCCTAGCGGAAAAACTCGCAACTTCTATCACGAAAGCAAGTGAAGATATGAAAAGATCAAATAGGAAGTTTTTTAGTATCCTCTAATTATTATGAATTAATGTTTTGTGAAGGCGGTATCTATATCGAATGTACATGAATGCTACATAAGCCAAACATAGTATATCATTTTGTAAGACCATATCGTAAATGTTGTTTAAGGGTACATGAAAAACACACGTAAAATGTACTAAAAAAGGACACGGAAGATAATGTGTATACACACATGTAATTTATGTATGCACACATGTGAAGCATTTTTCAATCTATTTTATTAAAATTGCTATAGGTTATAGTTCGTAATGAATTCGAATATAATTACTGTAATTAATAGGGAATATAAAATTAATATAATACTTATGTTTGGGCTTCTAAGAAGCATGGTTATACTAAACACCAGATCATAATTTCAAGACATATTGAAAGAAATATGTAGAAACAATTTAAAATTAGGTTATTTTTTTCTCTTTATTTGCATCACTATATCATTGTTATTTGCACTCTCAGATGCAAACACTACAAAAATACAGAATATCCACCGAATATGAGATGCGATCATTCGGACGTACATGACCGATCCAACTTACTGCTCGGAAGATTACAGCTTCGCCAACCTCACTTCTGAGCTACAATGCTGATAGCATCAAAAACCATACTCAACCACAAAGATACAAGAAACTGTAGGATGGTGCATTTTATCACTAGTGGAGACATTCCCACAAAAACAAGAAACTATTTAGTTCATAAGTTAGATGCTGCTTTTATGCACCTGTTGATAATATCTTTTCGTAAGACAAATAAATTTTGTTTTTCATACCTAGTAAGACACATCGATCTGCTTGGCTTTATCTTTCCACATCACTGGTTTCGGTGAGAGCTGTTTTATTCCATTTATCATTTCTCTATATTTATACGCATCACTCTATCATTGTTATTTGTACTCTCAGATGCAAACACTACAAAGATACAGAATATCCACTGAAAATGAGATGCGATCATTCGGACGTACTTGACCGATCCAACTTATTACTCGAGAGATTACAGACTTCTTCGTCAACCTCACTTCTGAGCTACTATGCTGATAGTATCAAAAACCATACTCACCCACAAAGATACAAGAAACTCTAGGATGGTGCATTTTATCACTAGTGGAGACATTCCCACAAAAACAAGAAACTATTTGATTCATAAGTTAGATGCTGCTTTGACGCACCTGTTGATAATATCCTTTCGTAAGACAAATAAATTCTGTTTTTCATACCTAGTAAGACACATCGATCTGCTTGGCTTTATCTTAACAAATCACTGGTTTCGGTGAGAGCTGTTTTATTCTATTTATCATTTCTCTATATCTAAACCAATTCTCTAAAAAATTAACTATGTTACTTTTCATTCAAGAATTGGAAATACATGAAACGTCTAATAATTATAACATAACGCTATAATTTCTTAATTTAGGCATATGTACCCCTTGGTTTTTTCTCTTGCAGTGCTGCGATGTCATAGGAAGTTAGATTAGATATTATCAGTACTTTTGAATATATGAAATGCACATTTTTAAACATTAAATTATATATATATATATATATATATATAATCTTATCTAATCTAACTGTTATTACTACAGTTGGAAACATCTGCTCTAAATTCGCTTATTTTATCTTCCACATGGAATATAAAAATGAAAAATTGAAGGAACTATTACATAAATGCTATAGACGTGACGAGAAAGCTATAGTCCTCTCAATATTCGCGTATCCCGTGGCATGTACTTATTTTAAAATGTGTAAAACCTAATTTTTTCATAAAAGTTAACATTCATTATTAATTAATTTAAATTGATTAAAACAATAAATTATAAAACTTAACTTAGATGAAAAAAAACATTCCTTTCAGTATTTAATTCTTTACAAAATAGGGCAATAATTCATTTTGAACCTATAACTTAAAATATAGCTATTAAAATTTTTAAAAATCGTTACAAAGTAATGATAAGAATGACAATTGAATCTCATTTCAAACTTTTAAAAATTAATAATTTGAATTTTTTTCTCATATCTCTTTCTGTATGAAGAAGACTGTATTTCTTTCTGTATGAAAATAATATTTCAAGTTTCTTCCGAATTGTAGATCTTTTCAGGATTGTACATTGATATATTAATGGATATGTTTTATTTATTCCGACTGGATAGAACAAGAAATATTTTTGAATCAAAATTTCATTAAAAACACATTACGAAGTTTCTTCTTTGGGAAGATTTTCGAATTCTACAATAAATATTTGCATTCTAAAATATTTATTTTGAACATATATCTGCATATATCTTTTCACTGTGAATTGATATCCAATTCAACGAAGAATTTTTTTTTTGTATCAAAAGTATTTAAAACAAGTGTATAGAAATATATTTATTCAAATTCTATTTCATGCATTATTTTATGATAGGTCTTTTAATGATATATCCTTTCAAAATATTTGTTAGTAAAATGCTTTCAAAAAGAATTTAAATGCATTTACATAACTCTTGTATTAAATATTATTACGTAAAGAAACTTTTATAGCGATACATATATATATATATATATATATATATATATATATATATATATATATCAGATTGTAACAAAAGTTTTCCGCCAAAAAAGTTCTTAATAAAGTTAGAAAAAAAACCCATGAAAGCAGTACCTTTAGTGCGGGTAATAATTTTAGTAAACACTTAGATACAAAAACTTCGAGGCCGCGAGTCCGAAAACAAATCAACCTCATTTCGGACATCCTGTGCAGAATTAAAGATAGCACCAGCATGATGTAGCTGCAGGTATGAAAAAGGGTAGAAGTCCGAGGGAGCGTTGTCGGGGCTATATGGTGGGTGGTGCAAAAGATGCCATTCGAGTCCATACAGAGTTCAGCCGGTGAATGCTGACACATGTGGTCTAGCATGTCAATTTGTAATACAAAAGTATACATTTTAGAGACATTAACTGCATTCTATTTGCTGTATTAAATTCAATAATGTATATTTTACTTAATGATTCATTAGTGTACATTCCGTACACTCACTTCTAATTGTTAAGCACGCAGTTGTAAAATGCCGAAAAATCGACAAGTACTGCTTGGATTCACACGAAATGCGGCAGGAAAATAGAAAATATTTTTATGCATGAAACAAACAAAGAATTGCATACAAAGATGAAAACAATATTGAATTTTCATAAGTTATAAGATGAATTCATGATCTTGTCATTAATAAATACATGTTTAACCGACAAACAGAACCTACATTAATTGGGTATGGGAGCACCCTTCACCTGCATGCAAAGTTTACAGCGCGTGACCATGCTTTCCATGAGGTGATCTACCAACGTAGAGTCAAGTAATTGCCATTCCTACTGTAGAGCAGTTTGCAAGTCTGTGAGGGTGGCTGGGGGAGGGAAATATGTAAACAGAGCACGGCCGACGGGGTCCCAAAGTGAATAAGATCGGGCGTGTACGCCGCCCCCTCCATACGCGCAATCCCTTCACTTCGACGACGATAGCTCTATAGGGACGTGCGTTATAATCCATTAAAATAAAAGCAGGAAAAACTGCTGGAGCATACAATCTCACACTGGGGTCTAGGACTTCATACCGATGCAGGACAGCCGTCATAGAACCCGTCTGCGGATGTGCAGGTCGGTGCGATATCCCAACGAAATCCCTGCCCACACTATGATGCTTCCACCTCGGAATGCGTCATTTTCGGTGATGTTCTAGGGCCTATTGCGTGTACCTACTTCTCTCCAGACTCTTACACACTTGTCATCAGTTTACAGGGCAAATCTCGACTCATCCGTGGACATAATGTTGCCGCAATCAGACACAGTTCAATTGATATGTTGCCGAAACGAATTTAATCATGACTCTGTTTACTGGACGGATAGAGGAACACAAACTTGGTTTGCCCTGACTTACAGTCCATTCATGTGTAGCCTTCGGTGCACAGTAGTGGCAAATATCGTCATACCAATGGATACTGCAACTATAATTACCACAAGTGTGGAGTTTGCTCTTCGATTCCGCTTGGCTACAACAGCAATATATCGTCATCCGCAGGGGTCGTAAAACTTGGATGACCAGCCTGAGGACTTCGGTCAACTGTTTCGATGGTTATGAATGTTTACCACAAACTTGAAATTACGGAATGATGAACGCCGAAGAAAACTGCAACATCTGTGATTGATTGTGCCTCTTCAATCGACGGCACTCTATAGCTCAGAATCTCCCTCTTCTCTTCTGGAAGCCATAGAAAGACGTCTGTCAGGAAAACAAAACGTACGAAAGTTCTAAACACTTTTTATTAGCACTTACATGCAACCCCTGCAATCCTTTACAATGCTGGCTTCTTATACGATTGTCGTTTTTTGCATATTTCTTGACACAAAATCGTGATTGGCTGTTGCATAACATATTTACATACTTCCATCTAAGTCCACAGCGAATTGCAGCATCCTCAATTCAGTTTGGCTTCCTGAAATTAACATTTTCTTCTCCGTGCTAAACTTTTGGCAATGAGTGGATAATACTTTTAACAACGAGCTGCCTTGAAATTTGCCATTAATATGAAAATATTAAATTCAATATCATGATGTTAAATCATAGCTTGTAATGGTTAAACATGTTCCTTAATTTAATTTTTCATAATGAGATATTTTAATCCTTCTATAAAAGTAGAAACTAGTATGGTAAGAATGTTTAGAATAAAAAAAAACATAAATTTATCAAAAGGCACAATTAAAACTACGCACTTAATAAGCAAAATTGACATGTTAGTTTCAAATTTATAAAAATATTTTAATGGGGATAGATTTTATATTGTCAGAGATATAAACACGTCCTTAATTTGAAGTTCTGTTTGCAAATATGTAGCAATACTCGTAATAAATATATATAGATTTTTAAATATATTTTAACGCTTTTATCAGCTAAAAAGATTGTTGTTATGTTAAATAGAAATAAAATAAATTTATCCCATAATTTTGTTTTATTTCCGTTATTTTCTTAAAGGACTAATTATTTATTTTGAGGTTGTTAAAAAAATAGAGATGAGCCGGAAATTTATAGGATTTTATCTTAAACAGTTTTTATATTATTAATTCTAGCAAGCAGAATACTTTTACTATAAATTAATAAAATGTAAAAAAAAAAAATACGAATTCTTATCTTTATTTCCCATCCCAAGGCATTTTAGATTTATAGAATAAAACTCTAAATAGATTACTTGTAATAAAATTTCTATAAATTTAGACACTAATTATGGATGATTTATTTCCGCTGATATGGTCTAGAATTCCAGATTTTTTGTTCGAATATTATCTAGAAAAATAAACCTTCTAATTATTTTTTTATCTTTATGATTAAGTTATATAGAATGAAGCTATGCAGTAAAGAATATTTATAGTAAAAATTTAATACCGAGTGATTTCATAACTTTACGGGAGCTAATTACATTTATATATGGGTAAAAGTAAAATGTACCTTCATTTCATTATTATAAATAGTGCATGTTTAAATCATACTACAAAAAATGGGAACTAAAATATTAACATTAGTAATAATAAACAACACAATGTTCCCGTGTCACAATTAAAACTATTATCTTAACAATTAATATTTTTTTTGTTCATTAGTATTTCAATGAGATATTAAGATGGGAAAATCCAATCATTTATTACGAGACGCAATGATGTGATTTGTTTTAGTCATTTAACGTTTTATTCAGAGAAATAATTAGGTTTCGGGTTGTTTTCTTAATTTTCATTTCATTGCTGATTAATTACACTTCTACAAAACATTTCTACAAAATGTGAATTACACTGCAATTTATTTCACAGTATTTATTAACTTTTCAAAAGCCAACAAACAAAATATTTTTTCACCCATTTAGTTTTATAAAAGTTTTAATTATTCATTTCGGATTTATATTTAAAATCTTTTACAGAGACGATGCCGGAAATTGTTAGGTAAATATTTCCAATATATAGACTAAAAAGTAAATTAGCCTCTTTTAACAATTCGTCTTTTTTTTTTTTTTTTTTTAATCCAATTCTGATTTAGATGATGAATTGTACAAATGTAAGTAGATATTTTCTAACATAAGTTACTAGGTAGTATTTCGATTTCCTAATATACCATAATTAAAATTTTATTTATAAATGTTATAATGAATGTCGGTAATTAATTTCATTTAGTTATTTATATATAATTACCTAATGTACATTGCAAGACATTTTACGGAAAAGAGAATACATAGAATAATTTTCACCTATATACATGTGCAGGAGTATGTTTATTCATTAATTATTCAATCGATCAGGTATCATTTAAAATGAAAAATAACATTTAAAAGTGGCCCAAATGTGGATTGCAATAACTCCACATGGATATATTTCTAATATTTAACTAATATGTTCTAATATTTAACTTTCTAAAAAAGATGCTATATATATATATATATATATATATATATATATATATATATATATATATATATATATATATATATATATATATATATATATATATATATATATATATATATATAACCATTAATGAAACATTACCATAACACCACCTGAAACTTGAAATTATGAGTTAGGAAGTAATAATTTATTGACAACGAAATTGTAACCCCAGCACAATGAATCTAGATATTAAATACTAATATAAAAGAAGTAGAAATTAAATTAAAAATTGAATTAAATAGAATGAATGAAATTTGTGGAATTTATACAGAATTATCAAGTCCCAAATGCATAAACTCCACAAATAAAATGACCGGTTTCATCTTCATATTAGCATTAAAATTGCTAAAGAATATGAATTTGGGACGACCACTCAATGACAATAACCATCTAGTTAAAAAATACTTAAAATTCATAAATCAAATACAATACTTAAAAAGAGAGAAACCTTACCTAGAAATTTAAGAGAAGAAATTGATAATAGATCACAAAATGTCATAATCTACACGATGAACATGGATTCCTACTCACAACACTAACCTGATACATGAAAACCAATAAAGGCAATGAATTGCAAAAAATAATTTACTAAATGTTGCCAAAAACAATTTTAGATGATTACAGACCCTGTTGCCAATTTAGAAAATGAATACTTGGATTTATGGAATTTTTTAAAAGCATCACAAACCATGGTGCTGCCATCTATGAATTTGAAAATGAACTACATGGATATATTGAATTTTTTAAAGCAAACAAGCCATGGTGCTGCCATCTATGAGCAGAATATGTAGTGAATATACAATGGAATAATCAATATTAAAAATGAATTCATTCTATCTTAAGTGGTAGTAATTAGTTAATAAATATAAATGAAATAAAAATAAAAAAAATAATATTTAATAATAAATATATGAAATTAAATATAAAATGAATAATAAATCCAATAACATTAAAGTAAAATTGGATGTAGTATTGATTAATTAAAATACTAAAAGTGAATAAAGATGCTATGGAGATAAATTTAATATTAAACATATGATACAATAGGTTAGGGAATAACATTAATTTAAATTAATACATATAATTTTAGCATTTAAGAAAGTATTACATTATATTAGAATATGATATTGCCCTCCGTGGGCAAATTAAAATACTAAATAATGTGAATTAAGACACTATGGATTTAAAAATAATATTAATTAAATATTGAAATTTATAGTAACAAATTATGTTTTTGCATACAAAGTTAAAATTTAAATACACATGATATAAGTTGTTAGGGAAGAAAATTAATTTGAATTAATATATATTATATTAGCGTTTAATAAAGTATTACATTATATTAGAATATGATATTGTCCAATATGGGCATAAAAGTAAATACAATTAATCAATAAACATTCTTAATAGTAGTGAATAATACATTTAAATTAATTAATGATTTAAATATAACTACGGTAATTCACATATAAAAGTACTACATCAAAGTCCATTACAAAAATTGTATTAGTAAGCGTATGTGTAAATCAAAATGCCCTCTATTTTTTTTTTTTTTTTTTTTTTTTTTTTTTTTTGTAAAATAAATTAAACATGCTTTTTCTCCATACAACTCCGCCACACACCTCCTCAATCCAACATCTACCCTCCCAGCCGTCCTATTATAATTAATTAATTAATTAATTAATATATATATATTTTGTAATATTATATGTTTTTTTTATACATTTTTTAACGCATGTGTTAATTTAGTTGTATAGATCATATAAGTACTAATTATATATTAAAGAATATAAGATTTTTTTTGGAAAACCATGTTGTAATGCATCATAGATTAGTTTTTTAACACTTTCCAACCTAGTTGAAAAGTGTTTATGACTTCGGTTTGTCTGGCCGTCTGCCGTCTGCCGTCTGCCCGTGCTCTAACTCCCGTAAATATGCTCGGATTGCCCTGCAATTTTTATATGTTATTCTTGTTATCTATAGCATGTTCCCTATTTCAAATGAAGTGTGTAGCACTTATAGTTTTTTTACAGGGACACTCAAAAGAATTCCGTTACATTACGATCTATGGGGAAAAATCATTTGTGGATTATTTTAATGATGTTACACAATTTTAAACACATTGTAATTGATTTATATCAATAATGTACATTACAAGAAGCTTAATATGGAATAGGGTGTGCATAACACTTATTGTTACTTTAGAGGGACAGTCAAAAGAATACCGTTACATTACGTGTTACGTCTATGGAGAAAAATCATTTGCGGTTTAATTAAATAATGTTTCACTATTTTAAACGCATTGAAATTTATATATATCACTAAGGTGCATTACAAGAGGCGTACTACAGAATATTGTGTGTATAGCAGTCATCGTTTATTTATTTTGACACACAAAAGAATTCGGTTAAAGTACTGCTTATTAATAATAATTTCTGGAAGTGCATTTTAAGCTGCTGAAAGCGATTTAAAATTTAACTCACTTTTTGTCTGTTACTTGGTGTGTATAAATTCTGTAGATCATATACAAGGCAGCACAAAACTCGCGAAAACATTTCCGTTTACTGATAGAAACTCCAGATCGAGAATTTTAAACTGTGCTACGCGTTTCCTAACTAAACTAAAATTTAGCATCCTATGTAGTATATATACAAATCTATAGATCATATACAGGGCTGAATAAAAGTATTAAGATATTTTTTCCGAATATTGTATATGTTGGAAATTCCTGAAATTACGTTTTTAATTTTGTTATGCGTTTTCCAAATTGTTTACTTAGATGTTATCTTTTAGCTTATTAAACGGTATTGATTTGTAAAATTATTTTGGAGGCGTTGGAATTTGTTACATAATCTATGCTTGACGCATGATTTTTCGTTCTTGTTAATGTTGCTGTTAATGAGTTGAGAAGTACATAAACTTTTTATTCTGTAAATATGATTAAGGAGTATATTACGATATACAGAATTATGAAGACAGGATTTAAAATTAGTAAATGTATTAACTTTAAATTTAAATTCTTTACGTTCATCAAAAAGATCAATTATTGTTTTGTTTTCTTTAAGTGTAATTTTAAGATCTAAAAAGTTAATAGTATTGTTAGAAAGGAGGTTTTTCGTTAATTCTAAATTAGTAGGATAATCAACTGGAAATATAGATATATTAGTGTGATCAGTGGTAATTAAAATTATGTCATCAATATAACGATATAAATGTATATTACTGTTAATAAAAGTACGTTCATAGTGATACAAGTATAAGTCTGATAGTATACTAGATGTACATCCCCCTTGTGGTATACCGACTTTCTGTATATATATATATATATATATATATATATAACCATTAAATGAGCATTACAACCACCAACAAAAACTGTGAAATTGTTAATAAAAGTAAAATAACTAATTGACAACAATACAGATACCCCCAATACACTGACCATAGATTCCAAAAACATAGTAGAAAAAAAGGCAGAAATTGAATAACAGAAAGTGAATAATAGAAATTTTTATATATGTATATATATATATATAATATTATATATGTATTATATGTATATATATTATATATGTATATATATATATAATTTGAAATTTATTACTTTTATTTATAAATTAATTCCCATTATATCGCTTTCGTGCAAGATTTCTCTTCATTATTGAATATTTTGTTGAGTAAAAATAGGAAAAGTCATTAAAAAATTGCCGACACTGAGAGAAAAAAAAATATATAAGGGTTAGTTCTTGAGAAAAAAATCAAACAGTAAACTCAAAATTTTGCCTTTTTTTAAAAATAAAAATAGTCATTATTTCTAAATTTCTTACTTGACGAACATAATCGTAGATCCTTTGTGCATCTATAAGGTCATATATCTTCAGTCAAAATTTCATGAAATTCTGTCCAATCATTTCTAAGAAACCATGCACTAAATTACCAAAATCATATTTTTGAGAAAATTGACTTTATCGATTGCTCATCAACAAAGAGCTTAAATTCCTTTGAAGATAAATTTACTTCTAAAGTTAATTTTTGCATGTAGCTTTTTTTTTTTAATTACCGAAAATAATCATATATTAACATGCGTTTTTAGACACTTTAAAAGGTACCTCACCCCTTAAATATATATTTTAATCTTACTACAAATATATATGAACTAGAGTGTAAACACATTTATAAAGGCAGTTTACACACTTTTTAGGCAATTTTCTGGGTATGTTTAATACATAATGTTTCTGTGTTATATGTATTTTCTACCTGACACCAAACACAGACGTTGTTATTGGCAACATTACCTATCGTGTATTTGCATATATAAAAAACATGTCTTCTTCGTATTTTAATAGCGGAATTAGAATAGTTCTTCTTGTAAAGAGTGGAAAATTTGTGTTTCATCCCTCGGTTCTTGAAAAGCATCACTGTGCCATGCACACATTTTTGTTTTTCGGGTGGCATTTGATAATTCGTATTTCCAAAAACAAAATTGCTATGTAAAAAAAAATTGTAAGCGGAGATTATTTTTATAGAATAACAAAATAGTCTAAATAATGTATCAACATCCTCTGTTAAAAAACACAATTTCCATTCGTTCCATAAAACGTTTCCAATTAACGTTTAATATTAAAACTTCTAGTAATGGTTTAGCTAGATAATCCGATGGGGTGCATTTTAATTTTTTGTGATTTGAGAAGATGAAGTTCCATATTGAAGTTGTTTCTCATTTTTCAATATTTATATATTTTTAGAAAGATTATTGCCCAATTTGTTAATTGCAAAAAATAAATAATAGATAATGTTTGTGCTTCAGTTCTTTAATTATATATATTTTTTTTTTTATGTTCATTATATCCATGTAAAACTTTTGGATTAATTAATCATTTCATTTCATCGTCCTGAAGAAATTATTGAATATATTTTCTTTTTCAAATTGTATACAATGGGATCTGTCTCTTTCTTCATTTGTACAAAAGTTTTCACAAAAATTTCCTTCGCATTTCAAAAGTTATTTAT
Source organism: Maratus michaelseni (assembly GCA_963931845.1). Taxonomy (NCBI): domain Eukaryota; kingdom Metazoa; phylum Arthropoda; class Arachnida; order Araneae; family Salticidae; genus Maratus; species Maratus michaelseni. The sequence goes on from OZ007593.1 coordinate 306,814,302, forward strand.
CATCTTTTTTTTTTTTTTTTTTTTTTTTTTTTTATGGAAGACAGATAGCTTCAGTTTCTCCAGACGTATATGGCTTACACTTCAATTTGTTTCACAGTATTTAATTATTTTTTAGGGAACAAAAACGAAAAATTTTCCTACTTTTATTTTTGTAAAAGGTCACAATATCCATCCTGAAATCCTTTTTAAAAGATTTTATGCAGATGATGCTGGAAATTTATAGGCTTTTATCTTAGACAGTTATTATATTGCTAATTCTATGAAGCAGATTATTTTTAATATATATTTGATGGAATGAAATAAGCTTTTATTAACAAATCCTGATTTTTATTGCAGATTGCATTAAGAAAATGAACAGTAAATGGAGTACTTCTAATATATAATCGATACATTTAAATTACTAATTACGGATTATTTATTTCAGCTAATATGGAATAATTAAGAATTTTATTGATTAATTTTATCTAGAAAATCGTTAAATTTAATTAGTTTGGTTTCTTATGACTACCTTATATATTTTGTACGGAATTGCACAGTATGGAAAGATTGGGAGAATAAGTTTATTAACGAGTGATTTGTTGACTTTAGGATATCTAATCACATGTATCAATGTGCAAAAATAATTGCAATCAGTTCATTTCTATAAATACATTTTTAACTCGTACTATAGAAAGGGGAAATAGTAATTAGACATATTTTTCCTAGAAATTTTTTTCGCACAATGACGAAACTAAAATTATTCTTTTAACTTTTAATAATAGCAAATTATTTAGAAATTTATCGAGATACTATTGTTTCAAGATGGGAAAATACATTATTCAAAATGTGTACGTCTTTTTTCGATTAATAATTTTCGGTCTATTTAATAACAGAATGCCTATCATTAATTAATATGCAGATTAGTATTCTGAATCAGTGGTAGGTATTCTAAATAATATAATTCCCCAATTTGATAACACTGTGAAGTACTCCGATGACATATTTTTATTTGTCATGAGACGTAACAATGTCATATATTTCATGATTTTTTAATTGAGTATTTTTGAAGTGAAATATTATTTTTTAATAACAGAAAAATAAAGTTTGTTAAATTCTAAATTGTTTCTTTCTTTATAATTACTCATGTTTCTGTAAAACATTTGAACTAATTAAAAATATTAATACTCACAGATTAAAACACATATATTAGACTTTAAATTATTCTAAAATTAGTTCGCCAATAACTTATTTCAGTAATAAATACAATCTCAAGAATTAGGTATTTCAACAGTGATTTCATCACAGAAAATTTTCTGAATCACTGATAGTCTGATTCCTGCCAATATTATTATCGGAGAGTGTGCATTTCTGAGCTTGTATGCCTTATTATCTCTATGTCTCATGTGTATTTCTTTTTTTTAGTGTAAGGGTGCGGGTGTGGACAATAAAATATATTTTATATTTCTGTAAGTTTTCCCATTTAATTTTTTTATTCCGACGTTAAAGTAGTTTTTTGATAATTTCCGATCTGAAAATTTCGCTCTTTTGAATCTGGTACTGTAACTTTCCCGCATTAATACCAATTCTTTTTCGAATAATTTTTATTTTATAAATCTGTTTTTTAATTTCACGGTGACTCGTTCTAAGATTTCCGATATTTTCCCGTACATTATTACATATGTTTTCTTACTCATGTAAGTAGGGCGACGTCAGCCGGATGGCTGGCACATAGGTCCGATTTGCAGTTTTTACTTTTCCGTGTATCCCTACGTTGCCATAAATAAAATGGAATGCATGCCTTCACAAGAGAACTTTTTTCACTGATTCTTTATTTTCAAAATCTATGCAGATCGTCAAATTTTGCCATGGAACCGAAATGTTTGTTCTCTTGGATCTCATAATAATTATCGTAAAATTAATATGCCTTCGAGTTAATGTATCTTGGAGTTAGTAACTTGTTTTATATTGAATTAGCAATCAGGTAAATGTTAAATTATTTCGTTAACACTTACGCATTGTTTTAATATTGGGTCATCCGGAAAGATCTGCGGTGGTTTCGATTAATTAAGTTTTTGTTACTGCTGATAATGAGTGACATTGAATAACCCACATATGCATATTCAGTCTTTTCTGCTTGTGCTACATAATTATTGTTTTTGCTGAAGCACATTTTTTTAGTGCAATCCTAAGAATGTAGAACCAAAAAGTTCTTTTTACTTCTCTTTTACTTCACGAAAGGTAAAATTGCTAGTCAGACTGTTTGTAAAATTTCTGCTGTAAATAGACAAAATGCTGCTTTAAACAACAAAGGTCGTTTCAAAGTCGTCTCAGAAGTTTAAGTGAGGAAACTGCAGCCTCTAAGATGATGCCCCTCTGGACGGTCATCAGTTGTAAAGCAGATATTTAAAAAATCTCGGAAATATTAGATCGAGTCACCGTGAAATTAGAAAACAGTCCTATAAAAAAAATATTATTCGAATTGGAATGATTTTTAAGACGAGACAGTTACGGTACCAGATGCAGAACAGCGGAATTTTAAGATCGGTAATTATAGAAAAAAGTATTTTAAAGTGGAAAAAATGATTTTAAAGTGGAAAAAAGGATTATAAAGGGGAAAAAAGGATTTTAAAGTGGAATCTCTTATAAATGAAGCAATCAACTGATCATACACTGTACTTTTTGGAATATTTAGTCTGTGTGATAGCTCTTGAACTGTGTAACGTGGATTTTCAGCGACAGCTTCTTTTAAGAGGTAATTTAGTGTTACTCATTATGCTCCTTAAATATTTATAACAGTATGTTTTGTTAAAATTATTTACAAAAACATCAAATAAGAACTGAAATAGGATAGTCTCATTTACAAATATTTTATACTGATATTTCTCATAACAAAATTAAACACTTGTGAAAATATTTATTTTTATGAAATTCATAACCTGTAATCATTAGGTATTTTTATAGTACAAGCAAATAGAAGATAAATTGTTATTTACAAAATATATCTCAGTAATTAAACGCAGGCTGCTACATTTTTCATCTTCTCCTTGTAACTAAATGATGTTTTACATACATAAAAAATGCTTATAACATGATACATCCATATTCATGAGACATTAGATACTAAAATAGCTACAAAAGTCACTAATTTTTGTTGAATAAAGTATTATAATGTAAAAATACAATGTAACTACATATTTATGAACTTATATAAATTATGCGGACAAGTTTTTTTCTAATATTGCACATTCAGCGAGAAAAATTAAAATATTATACGCATAAATATTTCAAACATTTCCATTATTTTTTTAACTGTATGATGGACACAATGAATGAATTGTTTATGTTACGTAATACTTATAAATGCTTGTTTAAAATATAAAAGCTAAGTAATGAAAATTAATTATAAATAGTAATATTTTTTTTCAATTCCCGGATTTCCCGGATTGTTTCAGTTTTTGAGTTAAACTTACCTTAAAAATATTAAATTAATTTAATTTAACTTAAATTTTTATGCATTTTAAATGTAATTTTATTTTGTAAAATAAATGTTCCCCGCACGTACAAATAAAATATCGCATAAACATTTTCTGCATTCTTCTTTTTTAATTTTGTACTTAATTTATTTATTTTAATGTCCAAATATTATCAAGTATATTTTATTCACATTTATCTCCCTATTTTCTAGTATTATTTTCATAAGTGTTTATTGCATGTTAAAAAAATAAAAATTAAAAAATGCTATGTTTGGTTTTCCTTTTTTTTTCTAGTAACATTAAATACATTTTTAAAAGAATGTTAAATAAATAGCGATTGAAAGATAACTTAAAATTTTCAACGAAAAGTAAATTGCTTAAAAACTGTCATTTCTAAAATATTTTCAATTCTTACGAAAAGGGTCCATAAGAATATTAATAAGTTTTAAGAATACAATATATTAAAAATTATATAGTTATAATATAGTACTTTACATATTTTATAATACTCATAATTTACAAAACGGGAATTCATTCAGTGTAATAATTTAGAAACTGTGCATGCTTACAATTTTTACCTCCTAATGTTAAATTCTTTAATAGCCAAAAACAAGCGGAAAACTCCATTTCAGGCAGTGTTTTAGACATAAATCAAAAACTACATATCAGATTGCATATCAATTTTGGATTAGCTTATTTAACTATTTTAGTAATCTATTTCTGTTATTATATTTATAGTTTATAATGCTTCTGTTTCTCAAATATTAATTTATATATACATAAATTATGAAATTAATTTTCGAAAAGATTATGCCTTGTAAACCTAAAAATATTTTAACAAACATCTATTTCTAGAAGCTTTAAATACACGAATCCAAAATTACAGCTCTTTCCACTGAGTAGTTATGTGTTAGGCTTTAAACACTGCCTGCATTGCAATTTGAACTGGTATATACGGATTTAACATCATAAGAAGTTCAAACATTTAAACGCACAAATTGCGTAAACTTCTTTACCTAACGACTTGCTTTTCGATATTCTGTAGTAAAGTTCCTATACGAATATAAATATGGTGTCACAATTAAAAGTTCGGATTACAACTATCAATGTTTGGTACAATGTCTATGGGAATACGACCGCCTGAGATTATTCGTTTAACATGAATTTTAAAACGATATGATTTCCAATCGAATGGCCACTTTCGTTTTTCTCTGTGTCTATTTGGCGATAAAATAATGTTAGTGGAACTTTTTTTTTGACCGACAGTAACTACTATGTTATACAAATATAATCATAATGAGTATTAACAAAAACATGAGATTTATTTCTTCTAAACTGTTAATATTAGAAAAGTGGAAAAGGGCATGTTTCGTAAAATATCCTATGCAATGTATTTACTAATGAACCAGTATTTTAATAACTAATTTAAAAAATAAATTTCATGAAAAATAACAATAGTCTGAGTTATCCAAATACAAATAATTCTTATCAAATAGAAATTTCCTCTCTTTCAAATGTATATCTAAATATGATCGATAAAAGCATTGTGACGTTAATAAATAATTGTATTGAATCGTTTCATCAATAAATACTTTTTACTTCGTGCATGACGCTATGTTTTGAAACGTAAACAACTAATCAATAAACCCCAGCACCATTAGTATATTAAGGTTTAAAATATAATATTAAATTAAAGAAGCTGAGTAATATCTGTTTATGTTATAAACCCTTACATGATATTTCTGAGTAACATTTAATAAGGACAAATTATGATTTGTTTTCGTTTAGAATTAATGGTATATGCTTAAAATTGCATTATTTAATTAAAGTTATTACTTAAGATTTTATAAAACTGTTATAAATTTAAATAGTAAGCTAATTTGTACTACATTTATTTGTGAAATATAGGAGCGTCCTGAGTTATCGGACTTTGTTTTGTTTTTATTTATTTTCTATATTTCACACTTACGCTTTCAGTAAATAAAAAACTGGAACAAATTTGTTACTAAATAATGAACAATATATAAGTTAATATTGTCTGATGCGGCCGTCATAGCCTGTAAACAAGCATTCCAATGATGCTAACATGCACCACGTCAGGGTTAAGTTGGCAAACTCCTTGGGTACGTTGGCACAGTAAAAGACTGTGGTAAGACCTTGTGCAATATGACAAGCTAGTCTCTTAAGTCATAAGCATTTTATTACAAATAAAAAGAAATAAAATATAAATAGATATAACTTTCACGTAAAACCGGAAATTATAATACGTAGGAATTCATATTGTTTTAGGAAAAGAACAAAAATAAACCAAGAAGAATTGAATAAGAACAATATTATCTATGGAAATTCAATGCTACAAGTATGGTATATTTCAAACATTACTCAGTTTTTGCTATCGCTTTATCTCTCCCAAGAGAATCCGGAGTAAAAGAAGAATAGAGATATTTTAAATTCATGCATTTGTCTATGATTGGTTGAAATCTGTTTATCGGGAGTGAAATGTTTCTATATATGCGTTTCGCTCTATATGACAAAACAGGACAAACTACCTGACACTTTATGTTTAGCAGGGAGTTACATACGACAGATGATATTTCTCATAATTTACGTTCAAGCGTTCAAGACGTTAACTCTTATTTGAAGAAATATGTTTAAAAGTACTCAACATTTGGAAGAAAAACATGAGAATAAATGCTAAAACGATGAAAGATCAAAGAAAACAGCACAATATTATAAAAGAGTTAATCGTTCATGTGATTACACATCCTATCATAACAATGAAAAGAAAACTACCAAGTTCATGCTCATAAGTGATGGTTCCTATATGATAGTTTCAAACAAATCGGCTACTTCGTATATCAGTTCCGGAATAAAGAACCCTTCTTCTACTCTCATCTAAGCGAGCTTACCCATTAAGTAGAGAAAGAAAAATACGGAAATCTTGCACTGTCGCCTCTTCTAAGGGCCGTCATCTATGAACTGTACAAGTTGTGCAGTCATACCACTGAACTGCTCTTCCTTTCTAAGCGGACTGTACAACTGGTGCAGGCGCACCTTTTTCATCATCCTGTCTGTCGCTGCCTGTCGCGTAGGAACGCTGGCTCCAGCGACAGGCCCTCTACTGATTTTATTATTTTTTTTTGTTTGTTTGTCTCTAGTTCCTGCCACCTGTCGCGTGGGGCTTTGCCCGGAAGGACCAGCCATTCATCCCTGCGTGCCGGTGAGCTAGCCGGGGAAAACATTAAATGCTCAACGGCTGGGTTCGCCCTCAGCCGAGTGGTCTTCCTCAGGCTTTAAATTAAATTAAATTAAATCCCATCATTAAATATGTTGCAGAAGTAGACCAATGAAACAAAATAGTAAATAGAAGTTAAGCGGAAGTACATTTTACCAATGATATCAAGCGGTAATGAAGAATGATGAATTGGTTAACTTAGTTAAAGACATAAAAAACGAAATCCAACTCAAAAGTGCATCCTGAATGCTGAGGATAGTTCATAGATGTTGAGGAAAACAAACAGTTATCAAAAAGTTTTCTGTGATGAGCAAGAGTTTTACCTTTTAAAAAAGAAGTATTTATTTGAATGCAAAATTTAACTATATATTCCATTAAAATATTATATATATCCCTTTTTTGTTAAAGATACTGTTATTTTTTACATAGTATATAGGATTTCAAATATTTCCAAATAATTCATGACAAATACACCACCCGGCTATTTGTATTAAATATCATTATTTACGATAACGATGCTTGCAAAACATTAAAGAATTAACAAAATTATATTTTAAACAAATATTTATTTTAAAAAATACACATACTCATTTTTTCTCGTTAAAATGGGACAATTTATTTCATGACCATCTGCTTTAAATCATTTAGTTTATTATTTATATATGCTATACTTGAAACTTCTTTTGTACATAATTGATATTGATGACAGAAAATATTATGTGGCGTTAAGTAGTAAAAAAAGCGCACTTTACGATTTATCACAACAAAATAAAAAGATGCTTTATGACAGCAGAAATTATTTGGTGCTAATGGAAAGGAAACATTTTTAAAAACTACACAGTGATATTTTATTTACCACATTTAAAACTTGTTGAAGATGAGAACTTTCCGTTTTATTATTTTTCTCAGAGTCGATGTATTAAGAAAATAGGAATATCAGACATTCAGATAACAAAGTAAAAAATAGTATTTCCATTTTTTCTTAGACACTTGAAACACATATAGTACATTTCATTATCAAAAATACTACATATACATATAAAAACTCATTATTTAAACAATTAAGTATCAATACGCAGTTTAACAAAAATGAAATACCATCTTTCACATTCATAAAAATATAAAAAATCAAAACAAAAGTTTAATTTATTTCATATGTTAATTAATTTCACATATAATTTGGTTCAGATGAACGCACACACACATATATATATAATTATAATACCTTTGAATTCAAAATACATCAAACACGTTCTTGCAACAAATCTAACCAAATCTCCAACTTAAAGATAGGTAATTCTAAAGTGTATACTGAATACAATTAAGTTAATATATAATTAACAAATTCAAACATCAAATTACCGAAGCTCTAATTCAGAGACGGCACGCAATCAAACATACATAATAGTTTTAAAAGGAAATTTAGAAAATAAATAGATAAAACGATAAATGCTCCCATATAAGTAGAACAGATGTAACCCAATAACATAAGAACAAATAATAGAATTTGGATATCAAATTACATTAAAAATGGAATTCGAAAAGAATATATATATATATATATATATATATATGTATATTCTATGATTTATGTGGCACAATGTCATATCTTATTAAATTCATTAATAATCCTTTTGTAATGCCTATCTTTGTCCTTTTTAAATATTTTCTTCATTCCTTTCATTTTTATTATTACTTGCTTATACAAATTATACTATTATGCACTGAAAATGTATTAAGTCATTTATTTTATTTTACTTATTTTATGTTATTTTATTTTATTATTTTTTTACATAATACCTATTTAATTAACGTTTTCACATTCTTCTTAACTTCTCATTCATTATGTACATTAAATTTTCTTACTTTATTAATTTAACTTAAGGCACTTTCTTTATATTATAATATTCAATTTGCAATCACTGATTTATGATATAGTTTTACACTGACACTAGATGGCAAATCCATACTAGTTTTAACGCTTGTATGAAATTCAGTTTGTCATGGAGCGAATCTTTATTAATCATGCACGTCTCTTGTAATTCACCTAATGAATTTGTAACTGTTTTTGGCAAGAGGTGAATATTTGTTGATTCATTGTCCTTTTGTACGTTAACCGAGTTTCTTCCTGGTTAATTATAGGGAAATTATTCTCACTTTTTTTTATATATTTTTCATTTCGAATATCCTAATTCGGCTTTCTAATATATATTGCCCCAAATTTTATACAATTTTAACTTAATAGTTCGTACAAAGATGAAATCTTACATTTGTTTGTGGAATTTATGGTAATTTTGGCTTGATAATATAGCCATGAATCCACAATAATTTCAAATAATTTCTTATATTTCAAACATTCACTTTTTTCGTTATTTTTTAATTTACGTATACATTTCATAACAGATTTGAGTTTCATCTTCAGATTTTTACTTATATTTTAAATTTTCCTCCAATCTATATTATATTTTCTTTGTTTTAAATTCTATTTTTTCTCTACATATTTCTGGATATTATCCAAACAGGTACGTGTTCATTTTTCATATTTAATATATTTTTCCTCTGTTGTTGTATGATGTTTCACTGATGTTATTTAATGATTATAATATATATATACATATTTGTAGCCTTGTAGAGGAATTAATATTTGCAAAATAATCAAAACCCCAAAAAGGTTATTGTAATGTAAAGCATGATGGTACAATTTGTGCAAGGTTTTGTGCAATTACCCTTATCGATATCCTCACATGCTATTTTAAACTAAATTTCATGGGATAGAAAGTATTAATTATAATAAATACACTTTATTATTTTAATACAATCCTACTTATTGGTAATGAAATATTTTTTGACATTGAAAAACACTTTTAAATGAAAATTATAGTGGATCGAATTATTTACATAATTAATTAAACATGCAATCAGAAATAAATTTTTAATTAAAATTCAAGAAACATATAAACCGTTTAAAAAAATATTTCAAAGCATTTAATAAATATTTTTCTTTTATTTATTTATTCTGTCATTTCTTTTCTAAACCATTTTTTCATAAACCTCTGGACAAATAGTCCTGGAAATCAACATTCTACTTTGGAAGTGTCGCGAAATACGACTTTACATCTAAAGGGATTTCATTTCATCTTAAGTTAAAATATCGTTTCCGATTCAGGTAATAACGGCTTACACAATAGATTCTTTCATCGTCAGAAAGCTTTTCACATGCAAGTTTTACATTCTAAAGTTTAATGCTTGAATTATTAAACACGATATTTTTGACACATATAAAGCTATTCGTCACTTTTTAAATTTTTATTACTTAAATATAAAGTCCCAAATCTTTTTTATAAATGAAAAACATATCCATCATTAACGCGGATGTTAAATTAATAGTGGCAACGACCTGACGAACTTTTTTTTTTAAATTTAAACACAGTACACTTTAAATTTTTATACCGTCGAATAGACAAAAGAAAATATCAAACGCAGTTTGTTTAAAAACGGAATATCAATTTACTGTTTTTAAGGCTTTCAAATTAATTTTCAAGCATGAATATGTTAAAATCAATCTCTGTCACAATCTCTGCAGCAGCAATCTTTACGCGTGGCACCTTTACGCGAGTTAGAGTACAGAGAGTGTGAGAACACAAAAAAGGCAAACCGAATCCATAAATACTTTACAGCTTTCGGTGAAAGTGATAAAAAGGTAATTCTTAAAAGAAAATGTTTGGAAACGCGTGATAAAATAACACATCAAGTACGTGAAAACTCCGCGCACACTTCCTCTCACATTGTTATTGCACGTATCAGTTCTATAAAACTCTACAATTTTATTTTAATATTTAAACCACGCTACAATTTAAATGTATAGTAATATTCGAATATATGTAAAAATTGCATATATTACATATATATATAAACTTTAAAATAATAAAAAGAACATATATTCCTATTTCAATGAGATGTACAAATACTAAGCTCCAGCGAGTTTTTCTTCTAAACCATTCAATTTTAATCCTCAGAACAAACAACAATGAAAAACAATGGCTTACTAATTTTGCAGAGTCACTAAATAAAGCTCTAATGTCAAAGAATTCCATTCGTTCATTCAATTCATTAATTTTAAACAGCTTTTACAAGAGGAACCTTCAGTGAAACAAATGTTTGTACATGAGATTTTCATATCTTGAAAAAATATATATAATTTTTAAACATCAAAGGAGATTGTAACATACAAAATTGTAACGCATTTTATATATTTTTTTAATTATTTAAGCATACATACACAACAATACTTAAAACTAAGCTATGAGAAAATTTAACTCTGTCAGAAATTATTAAAGTTAAAATCCTTACAGTTTAATTTTAATTTCTACTTCCTTCCGCTTTTTTATTTCTTAAACTATTCTCTTCTTAAAGCTCGATTCTAGCTCTACTTTTGTAATATCACGAAATAAAGCTTTATATCCAATAGGATTTCTTTGAATCCTGAAATGATATATCGTTTTGTTTTCCTGAAATAACAGCCTAAACACGAGAATTCCCCAGGGTCACAAAGCCATACACGAAGCCTCGTTATACACGAGTTTCATATTTTTTTTTTAAATGATATATGAGACAGCGCTTAAGCTTTTCCTACTACACCATTTAATTAAATTGAGTATCTTCCTTAAATTATTTATTAACATTTACTTTATTTATTCCGATCATAATTATAATATTACAATAATAAATTAAACTTTAACAAATTATTTTAAAAATACATATATAACAAAGAAAAATTCTGTAAGGACCTAGTCACGCAACACACGTATTTATAATTTTCCAGCATTTCAAAAAATAAAAAAAGTTTTAATATTCTCCTTGAACAAAAATGTAAGTATACATTTGTGTTTGGCTACCTAAGACATACTTCTCAGACGCGGAATCCAAGTTTGTAAACTATTTCCCTGGACTTTCCCTGAGACGCGAGGGTTCGTATGTGTAAACGAACAGCACAACCTCGGAGTACAGCGCAAGCCGAGTCTTCCCACGACACGACACGCACAACTCAAGAGGTTTAGTGGCTGTCGCGAATCCAATTGAATTAAACGTATTCTTGGCTGCTACTGACAGGAGATGTTTTCATAAATGTATCTTTCTAAGCTGTGTGAGAAAGATGTTTTGTTTTTGTAGATGTAAATTTCTAAGCTGTGTGAGAAAGATGTTTTTCGGTTTTTGTAACTGTATCTTTCCAAGCTGTGTGGAAAAAATGTTGTTGTCGAAAATGGTTTTGTAGAATGTTTTTGTCGGCACGAAAGTGAGAGAATAAAGATATTCGTTATGTTTTTTAAGAGGATTGTTTTTCACGTATTAAAGTATTATTTTCTTTTGTTTTAAAAATGACGAAAGTATTAAAACGGGTAGTTTTAAGGTTTCGAAAATCGCTATGTATGTAATTTGCGACAAATTGGCGCCCGAACAGAAGGACATAGGAAGTAATATTTTTAAGTGGAAAACTGTTCAAGTATGGATGCGTTAAAAATAAAAAGAACGCCGCTTAAAAGCGCATTTACGAAGACTTTAAATGCTTTAAACGATGCTCTTAACCAGTCAAGCCCAGATGTTAATCTAATAGAAGAGCTATTAGATCAACTACCAGACAAAGCATCTAGATTACGTTCCACAGATGACGAAATATTAAATTTTATGTTGTCGAATCGGTCTGCGGAAAAGGATTATGTAAAAGAATTCGAAGCATGCGAAGAATACCATGAAAAATTAATAACAGTAAAGCAAAATGTAAGACATTTTTTCGTTAAGCCTGCCGTCGAACATCAACCTCTTTTACTTAATTCAATAGAAATCGAAAGAATGGGATCCCGCACACTCAGATTGCCTGAAATTAGTTTGCAGCCGTTTGATGGGGACTCAAGATCGTGGCTACCGTTTTGGAATACCTTCAAGAAAATTCACGAAGACATTGTGTTAGACGATCACTCGAAGTTCGTATATCTGATGCAAGCAATTACTCCGAAATCGAAAGCGTCTCAAATTGTGAACAGTTATCCTATATCGGCTGAAAATTATCCTAAAGTAATTCAACATCTAAAAGAAAGATTCGGAAGAGAAGACACTTTGATACAAATTTATGTTCGCGATCTGCTGCAGCTGGTATTATGCAATAATAATACATCGAGAAGAGAGTGCAATTTGTCATCATTATATGACAACCTAGAAACCAAACTTAAATCGTTGGAATCTCTTGGGGTCACAGATGATAAATACGCGAGCATTTTATTCCCGTTGGTGGAATCGTGTTTACCTCATGATGTTCTCCGAATTTGGGAACGGGATCGTGAAAAGTCTGCTCAAGGTAAGAGTGAATTAAATTCTATACTTAATTTCTTAAAATAATGAAGTGCTGTCTGAAGAACGTATTTTATTGGCGCGTACTAGTTTTGGTTTTGATAAATCTAAGAACTTTTCTAGATTTAAAAATGTTGAATATAATTCTATGCCAACTGCTACTGATTTATTTGTAGGTGATAAATCTAAAGATAAGCATTTAATTAAGAAATATTATGAAGCATGCATATTTTGTGACAAGTGTCATTTATCAGAAAAATGTTTTAAAGCTAATTCGCTTTCTTTTGAAGATAAACGAAGTATAATTTTGAAAAGGGGGCTTGTTTTGTCTGTCTTAAGAAAAATCATATTTCACGTCACTGTAAATCGAAGATTAAATGTTTAAATTGTGGTAAAAGGCATTTTGCTGTAATGTGTCAAAATGTTTGTAATGAAGAGAGTAATACGGCGTTAGAAAGTCGTAAACATGAGTCAGGGAGTAGTGATACTGTTTTGACTACTCAAGGTTCCGACACAACAGTGTTATTACAAACTTTGCATGTACGTGTAAAGCACAATGGTAACGAAAAAATTGTAAGGGGAGTCATAGATACTGGCTCTGAGCGTTCATATTTATCAGAAGATGTAATTAAATATTTGAATTATAAAAGTATTGATGAAGTTAAATTAATTCATAAATTATTTGGTGGTGTTGAAACGAGTGAAACAAACCACAACACATATAGAATTCATTTAAGTAGTATTGATAATAGTTATAAATGTGATATGCATGTTTTAGATGTTCCTGTTATTTGTTCTAATATAAAAAAGGTGCCAAATGGACTTTGGTTAAAAGAATTAAATAAATATGGTATTAAGATTTCGGATGTTGAAAACAATGTATGTAAAACCGAAAATGAAATGAAATTGTTAATTGGTTCCGATGTGGCGGGAAAATTACTCACCGGAAATATTAAAGTTTTAAAAAAGTGGTACGGTTGCTGCAAAGACGCATTTGGGGTGGACTCTCATGGGGAAAATTCCAGGTATTAAATCTGAAACAAATGATTATCTTATGGTTATTTCGTCTCTTTGGAACGAAAGTTCCGTTGCTAATTTATGGAAGCTAGATATTCTTGGTATAACTGATCCGGTTGAATCTAAAACTAAAAATGAAATTCATGAAGAAACTATGCAACATTTTAAAAGAAACATAAGAATAGATTCAGATGGGAGGTATGAAGTAGCATTGCCTTGGGTACTAGATAATGCCCGCTTACCTAGTAATAGAGAATTGGCCGAAAAACGGCTTGCTGCAACGAAGAAAAGGTTATCAAATTTGAATAAAACTGAAGTTCATAATGAAGTATTTGATACACGGTTAAATGCAGGAATAATTGAAAGGGTGGTCGATAACAAAAAATCCAAAATACCTTATTTGCCACACAGGCCTGTATTTAAAGAATCGAGTGAAACTACTAAAGTAAGGCCGGTTTTTGATGCTTCGGCTCATGTGAAAGGTTTTCCTTCATTAAATGATTGTCTGGATAAACGATTAAATATGATTGAAATGATTCCTTCAATATTGCATCGTTTTCGGAAATTTCCTGTTGGTGCAGTATCTGATATAGAAAAGGCATTCCTACAGATATGGATTACAAAAAGTGATAGAGACTATCTACGGTTTTTATGGGAGGATAATATAATTTATAGACATAAACGTGTGGTTTTCGGAATCAATTGCAGCCCTTTTTTACTAGCGGCTACAATGAAACACCATCTGGAAAGTACACTTGACAATTTTCTTTATACAGCAGAGACTTTGAATGAATCTTTGTATGTAGATAATTGTGTTTGTAGTTTCAACACAACTGAAGAGTTAAACGAGTTCATAGTTGAATCGAGAATGTTACTGTCCTCAGCGAAATTTAATTTAAGGGGATGGCTGTCAAATTATCCAATTCAAATTATGTCTGAAACTTTAACAGTTAACATAACACCAGTACTAGGCTTAAACTGGGATCTAGAAAACGATACCCTATCTTGCAAAATCGGCCCTATTGAGGAAGAGCAAATTATTCCTACAAAACGAGCTCTACTTTCATTGGCTCAGAAGGCTTTTGATCCTCTGGGATTTGCCTCACCCGTGACGTTGCTCCCTAAACATATTCTGCAAGAATGTTGGAAGTTGAAATTAAAGTAGGATGAATTAATTCCAGAGAATTTAGCAAAACAATTTTTGAAGTGGGTGCAAGGAATAAAATTAATTTCTGACATCAAACTTGAGTGCTGGATGAATCTAGATAACTTTGAAAATGATGTAAGTCTTCACATATTTTGTGACGGAAGTAAACACGCATATGCTACTTGTATTTTTCTGAGAGTAAAGAAGGAAAATGAAATTTTGGTGAGTTTTGTACAAGCACGCGCAAGAGTAGCTCCTCTTAAGAACCTAACTATACCGCGGTTAGAGCTTTTATCATGCTGCATTGGAGCCAGGTTGGGTAGTCGTGTCATTGCTGATTTAAGAATTCCAAATTTGAAGATCTGTTATTGGTGTGATTCAACCACAGCTTTAAGCTGGATAAAGCGAGATGATAGATGGGGAACATTTGTCTGGAATCGTGTAGAAGAAATCAGGTCTTTATCACAGAAAAATCAGTGGCGATCTGTCATATTTCAGGAAAATTTAATTCGGCTGATCTCCCTTCCAGAGTTTGTTCCATTGAACAGTTCTTGCAGCTAAAATGGTGGGAGGGACCAGCCTGGCTGGCTGAGCCAGAATTTATTTGGACTCAAAGTGTCGAATCACCAGATGAAGAAGTTATTAATGCTGAGAAACGGAAAAGTGTCATTTCAGCATTAAACAAGAACACGAAACCTAATGATTGGTATTATCGACGATTTTCATCATACAATAAAATAATAAGATTGATTGCATGGATTCAAAACCGAATTCAAAAGAAGTATCTGAACATACATGTTTTAAACTAGAACAAGCTGAACGAAAATTAATGATTTTGATCCAGAAAAACAGCTTTGATGAAAAGAATAATGAGAAAATTCGTAGCCTAAGACCAATCCTAGATGAAGATGGATCATCAGAGTAAAAACACAAGTCATCTATCGAGAAGATACTGCCAATTTTAAGTACACAATTCTTTTGCCGTCTGACCATCCTGTAGTCCAGCGATTGATCTCCTGGAAACACCAAGAGCTATTACATGCAGGAGTTGCTCTTTTGATGACATCTATACGAGAGGCCTACTGGATCCTGAAAGCCAGGAAAACCATTCGAGCAGTAGTTCAGAAATGTGTGTGATGCAAAATATTTAGTGCACAGAAGACAGAGTCAGAACCTATAGCATTGCCAGCAGAAAGAGTTCAAGATGCGGCAGTATTCCAAATAACTGGAGTAGATTTAGCTGGACCCTTATATTTGAAAAATGGGAAAAAGGTATGGATTGTGTTGTACACTTGTGCAGTGTACAGGGCCATACATTTAGAATTAGTGACGTCATTAGCAACAGATACCTTCCTCCAATGTTTTAGGCGCTTTATAGCGAGAAGAGGAAGACCGAAGACCGTTTATTCTGATAATGGTAAAAATTTTGTCGGTGCAGATAAAACTTTTTCAGACATCGATTGGGAACAGATCTCAGCTGCAGCAGCTGTACAAAAGATTCGTCGGAAATTCAATCCGCCTACTGCTGCCTGGTGGGGTGGTTGGTGGGAGCGGTTGATACAAATGGTGAAACGCATCTTGAGGAAAGTACTAGGTAGAGTCTCATTATCCTATGAAGAGCTTATCACAATTCTTTGTGACTGCGAACAAGTTGTAAATGCTAGACCACTTACGTATGTCTCAGAAGATGTGGATGATCTAGCACCTTTAACACCATCAATGTTTCTTCAAGAAATAAGATCTTCAGATGTGATAGATTTTGATGCAATTGATAAAAAATAATTAAACAGAAGAGCAAAGTATAGACAACAAGTTCGAGAACATCTTAGAAGACGATTCCGTATTGAGTATTTAGGACAGTTACGCCAACAAAATTCCCTGCAAAAGAATGTCAAGCAACTGACCGTTGGTGATGTCGTTCTCGTAGATTCTGATAAGAACCGTACGTATTGGACTTTAGCTCGTGTGCAAGAACTAATTTCTGTAAAAGATGGTCACCCGAGAGTTGCTCGGAAAAAAATGAAAATGGTGAACTTTTAAGACCAATACAAAAACTGTACAATCTAGAGATTCCAAAAGAACAACATTTAGAGCCAGTATTACGAACGAGAAGTGGCAGAACAGTGACTGTTCCAAAACGTTATCAGTCATAGGACTATTTTTTGAACATTGAACATTATAAACTTTGTTTCCCTTATTTTTAGTATATATCATTTCCTAGTGTTAAGTTGAATTTGTAATAATATGTTGAATTTTTGCAGAAAGTTGTATAATTTGTCTTTGAAAATTAGTGTTAAGAATATTTATGCTTTGGCCATCTAATGTCAGTATAATGTTATACATATTTCGTTTTATTTTGAATTTTGTTGTGCATATTGTTGAGTTTTCCTGTTGAAAACTCAAGGTGGGAGATTGTCGCGAACCTATTGAATTAAACGTGTTCTTGGCTCCTACTAACAGGAGATGTTTTCATAAATGTATCTTTCTAAGCTGTGTGAGAAAGATGTTTTTTGGTTTTTGTAACTGTATATTTCCAAGCTGTGTGAAAAATATGTTGTTGTCGAAAATGGTTCTGTAGAATGTTTTTGTCGGCACGAAAGTGAGAGAATAAAGATATTCGTTATGTTTTTTAAGAGGACTGTTTTCCACGTATTAAAGTATTATTTTCTTTTGTTTTAAAAATGACGAAAGTATTAAAACGGGTAGTTTTAAGGTTTCGAAAATCGCTATGTATGTAATTTGCGATAGTGGCTAATTTAAAAAGTGTTACATACTCAATTTATAAGAATCCTGTCGTCAAAATCGCGAGATAGGGAGGCGAGTAGTAGTCAAACATAAATACAAGCAAGCCTCTTTGAACAATGTTATCCGCAACCGAACTTGCCAAAAATACAAGGTAATAGGTGATGCAGCAGAAAGTACAGGGTGTCCATAATTAAACGACCCTACTTTAAAGTCGTCTACAGACGAAACTATTGGTCACAAAGTTGTGAAATTTTGTGTAGGACATAATGAAACAATGGGAATTTGTCTAAGCGAAAAATATTTTAGTTCAAAATTTTGTCACTAGATGGCGCTTTTAATGAATTACACATTTAGCATACATTTGCGATAGTTGTTTACATATTTTATTGCAACAAAACATATTCCACATAACGGCCATCATTTTCAACTACCATCTGGAAGCGTAAGATAACATTTTCCACAGTTGACCGCAGTGTGTTCCGATAAATGCTAAAAACATGACGGGACAAAAGTTTTGTTAAACACATTTTGTTGTAATAAAATTTGTAAACTATTAGAAATGTATGATAAATGTGTAATTCATTAAAATGTCCTCTGGTGGCAAAATTTTGATTTTTTCTTCGCTTAAACAAATTCCCATTCCTTCATTATGTCCCACAAAAAATTTCACAACTTTCTGACCAATAGTTTTGTCTGTAGACAACTTTAAATTAGGGTCGTTTAATTATGGACACCCTGTAGATAAATAAATGAAATAATCATTTAATAATAAAGGCTATAATGAAAAGGTTATAACAGGACAACTTATAAACAGGTGAACGAGTATAGTCTATTATCGGTCGCAAAGGGATATCTGATTTGTATTTGGATATTTGATCCCTTTGCGTCCGATAATAGACTATACTCGTTCACCTGTTTATAAGTTATCAAGATTTTTATCAACATTATTGAAACCACTCGTGGTGAATTCTACCCATAGTCTTACGTCATCTTACGAATTTTTAGAAAGTTTGAAAAGTTGTCAGTTCCCACTTAATTGCGTTATGGCTTCGTTGGACGTGGTGTCTCTTTTTACATCTATACCGATTAATTATGCATGTGAAGTCGTTGAGAGGTTGTGGCCTGAGTTCGCCACTGATTCTAATTTGGACGTCTCGGACATTAGTGATCTTGTGAGATTTGCCTTAAATCGAACTGCTTTGTTTTTGAAGAGAGATTTTATAGACAAGTCCATGGTACGGCAATGGGTTCTCCAATATCCAGTCGGATCGCTGAAATAGTGATGCAATTCTTGGAATCTGAAATAATGTCCCTCAAGGGCCCATTGATCTGTTTTTGGAAACGTTACGTTGATGACGTGTTTCTTGTTGCAAAGTTCGAGGATTTGAATGAAATTCTAGAGGTTGTGAATTCTATCTGCCCAGCGATCCAGTTTACTATCGAGATGGAAAATGACCGCAGATTGCCTTTTCTTGATGTTATGGTTGAAAGAGTGGAAAATATTGAGTTTCAGGAAGTGCTAACATCTGTGTATCGTTAGAGTACGAATTCTGGACAATATTTAAATTTTAAATCCATAAATCCAATTTCCCATGGAATCGCAGTTGTAAAAACGTTGGCCTATCGTGCTAGCCGTTATTGTTCTACTGATGCAGCCCTCCTATTGGAGAAAAAGAAAATAATTTCTGACTTAAGAAATAATGGTTACCCTTTGCGGTGGCTTGAAAGGTTACTTTCTGAGCATCGTTTGTCAACACCTTTAGTTCGTGGAAGACCCATTGGATATGTGTCTATTCCTTACTACAGGTATCTTTCTGAAAGAATTTCCAGTTTGCTCAGGTCTATTAATATCAGCACAGCTTTCAGGCCACAGAATGTTTTGAAAGAACTGCTTTGTAATTTCAAACCTAGAATCCCTCCCCTACTAAAAACCGGCGCAGTCTACAGTATCCCTTGTGGGGTTTGTAACTCTGTTTATATTGGTGAAACGGGTCGTACTTGCGCCATTCGTCTTGCCGAGCACAAACGTGCCTATAAATCTGGTAGCCTTCAATCAAAACTAGTGCAGAATTCTTTGGATACAGATCATATTCCGGATTTCGCAAGTATCGCAGTAATCAGATCCAGCTGCAATAATGTTAAGAGTAGAGTGTTCCTCGAGGGTTGGTTCACTTGTAGACAGACTTCGCCGATCAATGAATCTTGTGCTGTTCCACCTGAATACACGATTTTTCTTTAATGGAAGTTGTTTCAAAACTTTTAAGTTTTAACTGGTTTATTTTAGTAACTGTATACATGTTTGAAAACTCTCCGGTCAGCGTATGTTATTGCACTGAGGAGGGGCTAAGTTATAGCTCGAAACGTTTGCACATATTAATTTAATGTTTAGTGAATTTATTTAATGTTTATGTCTGATTATATATGATAATTTAATTAAAATTTTTTCATCAGACGTTAAAAAATGTTTAACTATTTTTTAAAAGATTTACCTGCCATAATGCCTGATAAAAAAATTGGTATTGTAAAGAATAAATAATAAATGGAGACATTAAAAATAGTGATATAGTATATATACGTATATTTGAATATACAATGACAGAATTTAGCCTTTCACAATTAAAATGTTATTAATATTAACATGTACACTACCGTATTCATTTGGGTGAAAATCGGTATGGAAAAGATTATTTGTACTAATTTGGAAAAGAAACAAAACCGGCTGTAGATGAAGGAACATCAGTCTTGTCAATGCTAACTGGAATAAAAAGAGAATATAGCCTTTGTCATTGAACATTTCACCTTTGTCATAAATCTAAGCTTTCAAACGTCTCATGAGTATACCTTCTTCAGTCTGATAATCCGACAATCCAACGCCGATAAAAATGAAATTATTTTTGCTGTACATTTCGTTTCCGTAGAGAACAATGTAAAAATACAAAACATAAATATATTATGTGTAAATCTTTACAAACATTCTCAATGATCTGCATTAAAATAACTCTTACAAGTGCGTTCTATGCAAATATATTACTAATACAAAGTTCATTTACGCTGATTTCTCGTTAACATAAATTATTTTGAAAGATAAGAGGAAAGAACGATTTCTCTTCAGCAGTTACAAAAACTGTTTTAAGCGAATATCGGACATTAAAGTTGAAAGCAGTAATCTTTAAGAAATATGTATTTTAAAACATATAAAGAATTTAATCCATTATTGTTAATTATTAAAATATGCAAACACAAATAAATTAAAATAAGTTATATTATACCTTTGCTCTTTTAGAAATAATTATACAGAAGGTCGCTAGCACTTTATGGAATCGATTTTAAAAGTTAATTTCTACACACAAATGACATATTCTTTCCAACAATTTGACTTTGTTGGATAGTCTTGACGTTTAGCTATAGTTCTGGTTCGAAATTTTGTATGATAATATAAAATTAGCTTGTTACAGTCATGTCAATTTTTCCCGCTACCTCTTGTAAAGACTGTCCAAAGTATTTTCAATGTTCGTGAATTCATTTAAACAATCCAAATGTAGAAAAAAGGCCATTGATGAGGGAGAGAGGATGACATCATGTGATTTTACATGAATTTTTTTCAATTTATACACACTTTATTTCCGTTTGGATTCTTTCTTTGCTAAATATGCTTCAGTTTATTTCTGGAAGAACGGCTGTGAGACTTTGTTCATATGCAGCTCAATTAATGCCTTTTCCATATAAAGCTGGAAGTTCTTCTACACAAATTGGTTCTAAAATATTTTAATGTTAATAAATGTAATCACCTTAGCTTTACTGCATTATTTTACCTTTAATTTAATGACATAACAAAATCCAGTCGCAATCATGAATTATTTTAAAAAATGTTCTTTATGTTCACAAACCCATTTTTTTTCTATTAATTGATACAAATTGCTCTTTTTTATACATTCACTTAAATAAAGCCATGTTTCATCCAGTGTTACGATAAATATTTAGTTATCACCACCTATGGGTTTATTGAAACTTGTGCTACACTGTAAAAAATTACCAATGTTTCTTATTTTATGAAAATATGCTATAACCACGAACGAAAATATAATATAATCTTC
The DNA here is from genome assembly GCA_963931845.1 of Maratus michaelseni. NCBI lineage: Eukaryota > Metazoa > Arthropoda > Arachnida > Araneae > Salticidae > Maratus > Maratus michaelseni. The sequence goes on from OZ007593.1 coordinate 306,836,334, forward strand.
TGAGTTATCCGAAATTTCAAATAGCATGTTACACTGTCTTTTGAATCCCCAGAAACGAATACATTTTCAAAATTTAAAGAATAATTTACAAAAACAAATTATTTTTAGCTCCCCGAATTTTTCAGAAACGTTTCCGAAGGGTATTTATAGGGTATTTATCAGTGTCCTCAGCCTGGAATACCTGTTTTTCGAATGCTATCAATTCTGAAGTAAACATTTTCATGCTAAAAAAATGTTTAACAGACAAACATGCAAGATTAACAGCGTTAACAATAACATTAAAATTAAGATTATTTCTTTACTCTTTCATGTATAAATTAACTTATGCGGCTGAAAACGTGTACTTGAGAATGGATAACATTCGAAAAACAGGTATTCCAGCCTGATGACACTAATTAATACACTATAAAAACCTTTCGGAAACGTTTCTAAAAAATTCGGGCAGCTAAAAATAATTTGTTTTTATAAATTATTCTTTAAATTTTGAAAATGTATTCGTTTCTGGGGATTCAAAAGACAATGTAACATGCTATTCGAAATTTCGGATAACTCAGAAGATTATATTATATTTTCGTTCGTGGTTATAGCATATTTTCATAAAATAAGAAACATTGGTCATTTTTTACAGTGTAGAAAGCGCTATCTACATGACATTGGAAGACTTTAGAAAGTTTTCCAAGAGGTGCGGGAGAAAATTCATATGAATGTGAGAAAAAATGACTATGATGATCATTTCGATCCAGAGCTATAATCAGGAGTCAGGAATATACAGTAGAGTAAAAGTGTCGCAAAGATTACGGCATATATTTTCGAAAATTAACTGTGAAAATTTGTTTCCATAAAATGCAAACGTCCCTCTGTACTTCAAAATACATAAAGCCCCGCTTCAAGATTTTTTTTCCATTTTTCAAACAAATGTTTTTTTTAAATTTCATGAACAGAGAACAATAAAGAACAAAAGCGTTTAATTTTTCAGTGTCGCGAAAAAATTTATTTATAGCGTTTCCACTTCATGATGCTATGAAATACCGTTTTCCATTTTGGGGGATAACAACTTAGTGTATGTGTACTATATTGCCAATGATGACCAGTCACTTGCAATTTTAGACGTTTTGTTAAATATCTGGAAAGATACATGAGGAATTATCCTGAAACTTCAGGAGTGTAAACAACATGATAGACGTCATATATTTCCGCGATGACTTTTTCCCGAAACCTCATAAGGGGCCGTCAACAAATTGAAGAAAAACGAATAACTTTTGGATAACCCTGTAAAAAATAATGCTTAGGAGGCTTTTTTAATAAACTATGCTCATTTTTATGACAATATCACGTATACTCGTGGAGAAATTAAGGTTTTATAAAGATAATTCTAAATTTCTCCAAGTGTTTTGCTTATAATATTCAGAGTTCTTAATATAAAAGAATGTTCTTTTCCTGAAAGATGACACATAACATTATATAAAACACCCTGTGGTCAGAATTATAAAATAATAAATATTGGATGAAAAATGAGCAGATTCACTAAATATTTTTTCACTGCGCATGCGCGAATTCAATCAAAATATAATGTGAATAATATATTAGCTAAATGTATAGACCAACTTTTGTGAAAGTCTCAAAAACATACCTTGAAAATTCTGATAGTAATCATTGATAGAACAAGCTCGAAAATCGCTGTTCCCAAAATAAAGCAAAAAGATGAGGGGTTGTATCCAAATATACTAGCTTATGAAAGTTGACATAATAAGAATGAAGTGTCTCTCATTCTATATTGGATACAGCCTCTCATCTTTTTGCTTCCTTTTGGGAACAGCGAATTTCGAGCTTATTCTATCGACGATTACTATCAGAATTTTCAAGCTATGTTTTTGAAACTTTCACAGAAGTTGGTTCATAGATTTAGCTAATATATTATGCACAGTATAATTTGATTGAATTCGTGCATGCGCAGTGAAAAAATATTTAGTTAACCTGCTCATTTTTCATCCAATATTTATTATTTTATAATTCTGATTACAGTGTATTATATATAATGTTGTGTGTCATCGTTCCTGAAAAGAACATTCTTTTATATTAAGAACTCTGAATATTATATCAAAACACTTGGTGAAATTTGGGATTATTTTTATAAAAATCTTAATTTCTCCACGAGTATACATACTATCCTCATAAAAATGAACATAGTTTATTAACAGAAGCCTCCTAAGCATGTGCTACCGTTTAAAAGCTTTTGCGATATTAGTTTTTACAGGGTTATCCAAAAAATATTCGTTTTTCTGCATTTTATTGACGGTCCCCATAGGGTTTCTGGAAAAAAATATTCGCTGAAATACATGACGTCAACTATACTGTTTATAAGCCTGAAGTTTCAGGATAATTCCTTATGTCTTTTTCTAGATATTTCACAAAACGTCTAAAATCGCAAGTCACCGGTCATCATTGGCCATATAATGTATTCTACTGTTAAACTGAGCCATGTGCATGTAACCTGTATAGTATACAAATAAAATTCTTTAATTTTAGAGCAAACATTTTTGAACTATATGCATTTATTAGTCAATTTTTAGTAATTATTAATTATTTAAATTTGCAATTACAAGTTCACTTAATACTAAACAATGAAAATCATTTACTTTTTTTAGAAATTACTATATTTTTAAAACAATAATGCTTTGTTTGGAATATTTTCATTGTTTCTATTTGTTTTTCCCTCATGTATTTTTTCATAAACATCAGAAAAATCAGTTCCAATTTTGTAGTGTCGCCAAATAATATGAAACTTCCAAGAGGATTATATAGCAGCCTGTTTTAAAATATTGTTTTCTTTTCGGAGAATAACAGCTTACGTACGAAATTCATTCAGCAATACAAAGTCGTGTATGGACAAGTGTTATATTTTACAATAAAAAGCTTGACTTCTTAAAAGATACATTTTTTAAACATATAAAATTTTAATATTTTTTAGTAATACCTAATTAATTAAACACGAAATCTCTAATATATATAAAATTAAGTTACAACAAACATTTATTATTTTTAACAATATTGTATCGCTCAAATCATAAATCTTAGTTATTAATACCAGTTTTAATAGTAATAACAGTCGTATTTTTCTTATCTAATCTTTTATAAAACTAAGATAAACATTTCTGGAATAAAACGGTGTTCTAAGTCTGATATTTTGCAAAATTGTTTTCTCCCAAAGGGATTTTATTTTATCCCCACTTTTCGTTTTATTTTTTTTGTCATAGCAGCATACTTGTGAGTAAAATTAGTTTTTTTTTTTAATTGTTTATTATTATTGTTGTATATTGTTATTTGTTTTATTATTGTTTTTGTAATAAAATATATTAAACATTATAGCAATCGCTTAAAGCGTTTAATAGTTTCCAAATGTGTTTCCTAATAAGTCAAATGCGCACAAGCATCACAATAATATGATCTTTCATTTTAATACTCGAACTATCTCATTTCTTAGGATTTTCCTTCAACAAAAAATATTTTTTAGCATTACGTTATAAACATGAGATTAAAACTTTCCTGAAAACCTACCACATTCTAATTTTACTATGTCACGAAATAAAACTTTTCTTGGAAGAACTTTTCATTTCAAATATCATTTGAAATATAATTTTAATTTCAGGCAATAAAAGCATATCCCGCAGAATTCTTCTCATTTACAAACTATTGTATATGTGAAATCTACATTTTAAAGTGGAATGTTTTCATCCATAAAGGAGACTTTATGGGAATATATAACACACTGGTTGCAGAAAATTAAAGGAACAAGTACAAAAACTCGTGTAACGTGAATGAATTTATAGCTAAACACATGGCACTTGCATAAGATTTTGTATTTTGTCATGATTGATATATGTTCAAAATGTAGAATATCCTACTTCTGCAAATAAGAAAATAAATTGTAGTATTTCAATCTATGATCTTTTCTAATGTCATTTTTTAATTAATAATTCTTCGAACTACCTGTTATTTCAGACATTATTTTAATCTTTAAACATATAGACATGCACTGTATTTTCTTAAAAACATATCTAAAAACTGTGGCCTGGTGTGGACTGGTTTTATGTGTTTTTATATATGTGTTTAAGAATGTAAAGTGCCTGTCTCTATATGTTTAAAGATTAAAATAATGTCTGAAATAACAGGTAGTTCGAAGAATTATTAAGAAAATAAATTTAAGTAAGACCATAGAAAATGTGATATAAAAAGTGGCAGGGAAAACTCTGTATTATTTTATACAATTTTTTAGAAGAGTATAAAAGAAATATAAGTGTGTGGACATTATTGGCCAAAATAAATATTTTGCAACTCTACAGTAGTAAAACATTGCACTAGTTTCATAGTTATTATATAATACGATAGATTCCATCTTCAACACGAGAAAACTTCTTTAAATTTGCATATTTGTATCCGCCGAAATTGATTACTATTGGACTTTGAGCTACCAACGTACTGCCTTTCATTCGATATTTATTAACTCTCCATTACTCGCGGTCTGAACAACCGGTGAGAAAAAACTTGCGTACAGGTACGGTGCTATTCAAGGTCAAGGTCAATATTTTATAATGCAAGTAATGTAAGTTGTAAAAGTAAATAATTTATATAAATTTAAGGGATAAAATTTCAGTAAATGTATATTTGTTTAATACATATTTTTTAATATGGCCGAAGGTGATTACTATTGGACTTTCAGCTACCAATCTACTGCCTTTCATACGATATTTATTAACTCTCCATTACTCCCGCTCTGAGCAACCGGTCAGAAAAAACTTGCGCACAGGTACGGTGCTATTCAAGGTCAAGGTCAATATTTTATAATGCAAGTAATGTAAGTATTAAAAGTAAATAATTTATATAATTTTAAGGGATAAAATTTCAGTAAATGTATATCTGTTTAATATATATTTTTTAATAAGGCCGAAGGTGATTACTATTGGACTTTGGGCTACCAACCTACTGCCTTTCATTCGATATTTATTAACTCTCCATTACTCGCGCTCTGAGCAACCGGTCAGAAAAATCTTGCGCACAGGTACGGTGCTATTCAAGGTCAAGGTCAATACTTTATAATGCAAGTAATGTAAGTATTAAAAGTAAATAATTTATGTAATTTTAAGGGATAAAATTTCAGTAAATGTATATCTGTTTAATATATATTTTTTAATAAGGCCGAAGGTGATTACTATTGGACTTTGGGCTACCAACCTACTGCCTTTCATTCGATATTTATTAACTCTCCATTACTCGCGCTCTGAACAACCGGTGAGAAAAAACTTGCGTACAGGTACGGTTCTATTCAAGGTCAAGGTCAATATTTTATAATGCAAGTAATGTAAGTATTAAAAGTAAATAATTTATATAATTTTAAGGGATAAAATTTCAGTAAATGTATATCTGTTTAATATATATTTTTTAATAAGACCGAAGGGGATTACTATTGGACTTTCAGCTACCAATCTACTGCCTTTCATACGATATTTATTAACTCTCCATTACTCGCGCTCTGAACAACCGGTGAGAAAAAACTTGCGTACAGGTACGGCGCTATTCAAGGTCAAGGTCAATATTTTATAATGCAAGTAATGTAAGTATTAAAAGTAAATAATTTATATAATTTTAAGGGATAAAATTTCAGTAAATGTATATCTGTTTAATATATATTTTTTAATAAGGCCGAAGGTGATTACTATTGGACTTTGGGCTACCAACCTACTGCCTTTCATTCGATATTTATTAACTCTCCATTACTTGCGCTCTGAGCAACCGGTCAGAAAAAACTTGCGCACAGGTACGGTGCTATTCAAGGTCAAGGTCAATATTTTATAATGCAAGTAATGTAAGTATTAAAAGTAAATAATTTATATAATTTTAAGGGATAAAATTTCAGTAAATGTATATCTGTTTAATATATATTTTTTAATAAGGCCGAAGGTGATTACTATTGGACTTGATAAAATTTCAGTAAATGTATATCTGTTTAATATATATTTTTTAATAAAATTATATATGTTTATTGTATTTCGGAATTTTATTTATTTCGAATAAGTTACATAAATAAATAGTAAAGTACAAAATTATTATAATTCATTACAAATGAAAACGTCCTTCCGGCCTGTACCGGGAGGAAAAGGTAGCTTTCATTGTCCATAGTCCATGTTTTTAAAATTTCAACCCATTTTACTCAAACACCCTAAGCGAAATTGCTTGGAACCATATTATAGAAGATTCAACCTCGGTTTTCGTTAATACTGAATTTGAATGCGCATTTCAGCATGAGACTTACAGAATAACAAAAATCAGATTGTTTCAAAATGTCAGCCAACCTAGAATTTCAAACTGCCTTATATGTGCCATTTCTTAAGATAAAGCCGAAACAAAAAAATTTCCGGCTTTCTTGTATCCCGATCTAACACTTAACGGAAGCAACTTTTTAAATTTATATTTTTTATACAGGTTTTTGAATTAAAAAAAATAATAATAACTTGCTGCCATTTTGAAACAAGATGGCGCATGAATCTGGACAACTAACTCGGTCGAGACCTTGGTATGTTCTGGGCACATGATCAGTCACATTCAAATCGGCTCATACATACGAGTGTTACAGCATAACAAATATCAGATTGTTTCAAATCTCAGCTACCTAAGCATTTCAAACTGCCATATCTCAGCATTTTTTAAGATATAGCAAAAACGAAAAATGTTTCTGAATTCTTGTATCACGTTCTAGCACTTAAGAGAAACATTTTTTTAAATATATATTTTTTTGTATATGTATTTGATTTTTTTTAATTTAAAAATTTTAACTTTCTGCAATTTTTAAACAAGATGACGGATGAAGCTGGCCAACGAACTCGGTCGAGACCTTGGTATGTCCTATACAGATACTCAGTTACATCCAAATCGGTACATAAATAAGAGAGTTAGAGCATGACATATGTCATATATAGATATATAAATCAACATTTGAACGGAGGGTTGTTTGGGGGTATGGGGGTCATGATCGGTGAAAATATACCAAAATTTTTTGGAATTGCTTTCCTCCAAACGGCTGCAATGGGTAACATATTGTATTGAAAGCTACCTAAAATTGAGATGAAAAATTTGGAATGCTGTAAATATTATATATAATGATATGCTGTATAATGTATGTATATCTTTTAATATATTTTTTTAATAAAATTATATATGTTTAATGTATTTCGGAATTTTATTTATTTCGAATAAGTTACATTAATAAATAGTAAATTACAAAATTATTATAATTCATTAGAAATGAAAAATTGTGATAAAAACTTTGGGATGCTTATAACACACTCCGCGAGTAATTGCGTGAAAAAAACAGGCACGAGTAAAAGAAGGTTAATCGAATTAACATATAGTATATATTTACATTTTCTCTATTTTTTTCCCGCCAGTGTACTTTTAATCCATTTTCTGTAATTGTTAATTATTTAAACATGCAATTAAAATTAAGTACAAGAAACATTTATTCTGTTGGAAGTACACTATAACCTGTTTTATTCTGACACGTGCAGAGAACGGAGGATTTTTCACTTTTTAGGGGTGCTTTCTATTATGTATTAAAGCATATAAATGTATAGGTGTTGGATTTCAAAATTGTTCGTTGTTCGTTGTTCTTCATAGAAGTTTTATTATTTTTCAAAAACAAGGCAGTACAATTTTAAATGTATTTAATTCTTCAATTTTTTTCTAAACCATTATTGTGTAATCCTCACAACAAAGATCCATGAATGTTCTCCCAAGACAGTGTCAGCTTTAATTGAAAATAAATTTAATTTTCTCCTGATATGAAGTATTGTGTTTGTTTCGGAAATAACTGGATACTTACAAGAATCCTCAAATATTACAAAGAGTTAATAAAACTAGTTTCACAATTTAAAATAGAAATCTTTAATTATTAAAAGAGACATTATGGAAGCATATAATGTTTTTAATAATTTTTCTGAAATTGTCATTTTTTTTAAATGTGACAAAATTTATTTAAAATTAAGCTATAAGAAACATTTGCTATGTTTGTAGTTATTATATTTTATAATCCATAAAGCTCAGTTTCAATTACTTTTCATGAATCATTTTTCTTTAAACTATTTTTTATAAACCTTAAAACAAACATCCCTGAAGAACAAAGGTTTTGTTATTTTTAAGTGTCAGAAAAAAATCTCACTTCATCCTGCTTTGAAAAACCATTTTAATTTTTGGAAGTAAAAGTTTATCCGCATGAATGTGTCTCAGAGTTTAGCCCATAAGGGAGGAATATTTAAAAAAAGATTTATTTTTTCAATTTTGCAAGGAGACATGCACTAAACCATGTGCATGTAACCTGGATATTATACAAATAAAATTCTTTAATTTTAGAGCCGACATTTTTGAACTATATAAATTTGTTAGTCTATTTTTAATAATTATTTTTTTTAAATTTGCAATTCCAATTTTACTTAAAAGTAAGCAATGAAAATCATTTATTATTATTTTTTTTAATTAGCATATTTCCAAAACCATAATGCTTTGTTTGAAATATTTTTATTGTTTCCATTTCTTTCTAACGCATTCTTTCATAAACATCAGATCAAACAGTGCAGGAAAACGAAGAAGTTCCAATCTTGTACTGTCGCCAAATAATATGATACTTCCAAAGGAATTATATATCAACCTTCTTTTAAATATTGAATTCCTTTCACGGAATAACAGCTTATGTACGAGATTCATTCAGAGTTACAAAGCTGAATAGCTGTGTATGTGCTAGTTTTATATTTTACGATAAAAAGGTTCAATGCTTAAAATATACATTTTAGAAACGACGCAATTTGCAATATTTTTTTATAATACTTAATTAATTAAACATAATACTAATAACATTAATACTAATAACAGCCAGTTTTTTTAAATACTCTTTTTTAAAATTATGATAAACATTCCTGGAAGAAAAAGGTGTTCTACTTTTGCAATTTCTCAAAATAATGGTTTTCTCTCCCAAAGGGATTTCATGTTAACCCCTCTTTGAAATATCGTTTTATTGTTTAGGCATAGCAGCTTACTTGTAAGTAAAAGTTGTTTTCAAAAAGATTTGTATTCCTGAGTTTTATTATTTTTCTAATAAAATCGGTTATCATTAAAGGAAATATTTATAAAACGTATCGTATAAAACGTACATTTAATCGTTTCCAAATATGATTTTTAATCGGCCAAATAAATAAAAGCATCGCAATAACACGATCTTTCAGTTTAATATTCGAATAACAATTTTTTTTAGTATTTTCTTTCAACAAAATTTTGCAACCATTACTGTATAAAAATGAGAATAAACATTCATGAAAACCTTCCGCGTTCTAATTTTAGAATGTCACGAAATGAAACGTTTCTTGGAAAGCGTTTTCATTTCATTGTGCTTTGAAATATCATTCTAATTTCAAGGAATAATGCTTATCCACGAGAATTCTCCACACTTACAAAGTATTGTATATGTCAGCTATAAATTTTCAAGTGGAGAGTTTTAATCTATAAAGGAGACATTATGGGAACATATAACACAAAGACGGGAGAAAATTAAAGGAACCAGTATAAAAACCCATGTATTTTGAATGAATTTCTATCTAAAAATATAGTACTTGCACAAAATCTTTATTTTGTCAGGATTGAGATATCTTCGAAATGTAGAATATCCTATTTCTGTAAAACATAAATAAATTTAGGTAAGACTGTAACGGTCACGCCTTGTTCGGCCATCTTAATAATTCTCCTGGAATTGATACCGGAGTTTTATGGTATTTTGCTGCCACCACCGGTATTAATGTGACACCGGACACGTTGGGAAAGAATTTCTCAGATAAATTATCAATTAATAATTTATTGATTAAATTATTATGCAAGAAAAATTTTACTGTGATAGTTATTATATTGTCACTAGCCGTATGTGACTGTCATATGGCAATCTACCTGATCGCGCGTTTAAGAATATCATATGTATTACCCGTACATATCATTCCTTCTAAGTAGTAATTAATCTTACTCTGGACCAAACTCTCCAATGCACATTATCTCAGTAATTCAACACACTTTTCTACGCTCTTAACTTTACACGTCTATATCCAACTCTCTGCACTGACGACCCTTGCGTCCTACGCTATCTGCTACACATCAACGTTACTTCCTTCACTCTTCCCGCCACACCGGCGCACAGTGTAAGATTTTGCGAATCTAGCGGGTCAAAATTCAATTTATGAAAATTATTGATATTAATTAAATAAAATTGCACTTACTATAGATAAAATGGTTCTATATTATGGAAAAATATATATTTACTCATTAAATTGTACATTTTACGTCATTATTATTACATTATCATAATCATAATAGAAAGAGTTTTCGTCATTTCCATTTATTGACTTTTACGCAGTGTTATTTTATTCGGTGCAGATTTAAAAAATATACAATACCTATATTTTACAACAAGAAGAGGTTTTTTTAGTAAATAGTAATTAAGTTATTAGATACTGCCATCGCTGTCAGTGTCATCATTAATATTTTCGGCACTGCCTTTTTTTTTACACCCAATATATAACCAATTTGTTAAAGGCATTCCATAAATCTTATCTGTGCATGTAGTATCGATAAGCCGCAAGAAAATGTGTGAGCATTACTCGTATATGTTCAAATACATTTCAAATTACTCATAACCTTGGAAGTTGCGCTACAGATATAGCTTTTTTGGGTTGTTTTATTTAAAGATAGAACATTGCACACTTTGCCATCTATAATTTTTTCTTCAGATCTGTGCTCTATTTCATTATTTTTGATCATTTAATTCTTCTATAGTTCGCACAAGAGCAGTAACTTGATTTCTGACATTTTCAAATTCTTCCGTTATTGACTGATCAGTTTCCTTGGTGAACTGAAATTTTATGGGTCTACAATAAGAAGTAGATGAACGGTGTGCATTTTGCCATAATATAAAGTTTTGATTTTCCTCATTACAACCATATAGTTTTAAAGGAACCACAAATGGGATTAGAATATTTACATCTTTAAAATTTGTTTTTATTTGATTTTTGCTTGTATCTATTTTGTCCACCGCTGCCATCGACTCCCCTCCCCCCTATTTAAAAATCATTGTTATATTTTTTAACACTGGCCCTTTTTCTTTAGTAAGAATATTTAATATCTGTTATTGTATATTGTATAATACAAAGTATTTTTATCGTTAAATCTACAACAGATTATTATTTAACTTCTGCAAATGATTAAGAAAATATACAGTTTTTTGGGGATGGATAGCACATTTTTTTAAATCTTTTACTTGCTCATAGAATGGATAAATGTTCAAAATATTTTGTAACACAGAGTTTCTCATAATCCCGTATTTTCGGCAACTTAATTTCTTAGTTGTTATTAAAACCAACGCTTCTTCAAGAGAACATTTAAATATCGGGTATCTTTGAAGACATTTTAAAAATTTAGCTGCTTTTTAGGGATTACAAATATTTGCTTTAACATACCCGCAACATCCTTTCGCCCAAATTGACTTAATTTTAAACACGTGGCATGTGTTAGTTCATTTAGTGAGTGTTCTGAGAAGAATGGATAAACCTTTTTTTTTTTCGATTTCGGTCCACTTGAACAAAAAAATTTCTTTGGACGTCCAACTTTTTTTCGCGTAGTCATTATTACTTCTACCTGGTATATAGAGATTACTTATTGTTATATTCGAATCTAGCCATATCTTATTTTTCTTTAAAAAACGTTCTTTATGCGATGGCAATTTCTCCATCTTCGATTATTGTCAATCATAAACGAATGGATCAGACGCTTAATCTGGTCTAACATAACATATGAGCAAAATGAAGTTTATATTTGTGTAATACATTGTCCATCAAGATATTTTTAGAATTCACTGGAAATGATTTATGTCCTGTAACATCATGTATACACATCTCATAGAATAATTCTCTTTTCAAAATTAACACTTCAGTACCTGTAAAAAATTACTTATATTCAAAAGTTGCAAATAGTTGCAGCTGAAATTGATTTATTTTATATCTATATGCATATATAATTACAAAAAAAAATTACCTTTCAATGTACCAGAGGGTACAAAATTTTTGGCAGCTTTTTTAATTTATCATATGCTATTAAATTTTCAAATAATTTACATATTAACTTACAAATTTATTTTTAAGAAGTAACACTTTTAAATAACTATCGTAATTGTAAAATACAAAGTAAATACTTTGTTGTAACGATTCCATACTATCATAAAACAATATTTACAAAATAAGTATATTTTTAGCCATAAATATCATTTGTAATTACATCTACAACAATCGCCGCTCTAAAAATGTTTAAAGCAAACGGGGTTTTGAGCCGACTTTTGATGGTGTTGCTGTGGAGTTAAACTGCTTTCACTTTATCTCTTTTCTCTTCAATGTGTTACATGTAATTTAAAATGTCTAAAACTGAAATTACTTGAAATCGATTTTCTGAATTTTTTCCCGCTAGATTTGCAAAATCTTACACTGTGCGGCGCCTGTGTCGTTCTACGCTCTCAGCTGCACTTCCACGAGTCACGAGCCTCTCACTGTCTCGCTCACACTACAAATCGTCGGTGCTGTCATTCTTCATTCACTTAGCTTCCATACACGTGGGAGTGTTTGTTCTAAACCTTTCCACCCCGGCCTTCGACTCGCTAGGAATGTGGTGCTCATTGTATTCCTTTCATTGTATTTCTTTCCAAAGCCGAATTAGTACTTTACAAAGAAATCGAGAACGTCCTCCAAATAGATAAACGGATCAGGTAAATTCCACTGTCAGTCACATACGGCAGTTTTACAACAAAAGAAAAAATATATATCGGAATACAGTAATGTAATCATGGATAAATATAATTACTTAAATGAATTAGAAATATACAATATGAATTTTACTAATGTGAGAAACCTGACAAAGACCATAGGGGATATGATATAAAAAGTGTTAGGAAAATATGTGTTATTTTATAATTTTTTTTTAAAGAATAGAAAAGAAATATAAAGAATGTAGACACTATTAACTGAAATGAATACTTTGTAGCTCTACACTAGTAAAATCTCGCATTAGTTTCGTAGTTAGCGTATTATACCCTCTCAACCACATATTCCACATTCTACACCTTCAAAAACAAGAAAGTTTAGTTTTAAAAAAAAGTGTTTCATTTTTTTTTTCTAAATCATTCTTTTATAATCCTCAAAACAAACTTCCATGAAAGTTATCACATGACAGTATCAGCTTTACTTGAAAAAAAAAAATCAATTTCCACTGCTATGAAATATTGTGTTTGTTTCGGATATATCAGGATACTTACAAGAATCCTCCAATATTACAAAGCTTTAGTTCAAATGATATCACATTTTAAAATTAAAATCTTTAATTAGTAAAAGAAAAAAAATGAAAGCATATAAAGTTTTTAATCAAATTTCTATAATGCCCATTCTTTTTCTTATTTGACCAATGCATTTAAAATTAAGCTAAAAGAAACATTTACTATGTTTGAAGTTATTATATTTCATAATCCATAAAGTTCAGTTTCAATTACTTTACTTGAATCATTTTTCTTTGAAACCATTTTCCATAAACCTTAAAACAAACATCCCTGAAGAACAAAGGTTTTGCTATTTTTCAGTTTCACAAAGAAGAGCTCCAGTTCCTTAGGGATTTCACTTCATCCTGCTTTGAAAAAACAATTTTTAATTTTTGGAAATAACGGTTCATCCGCATGAATCTTTCTGTGTCACAGAGCTTTGCACATAAGAGCAGGATATTTTTAAAATGAAAATGTTTAATTTTTAAAGAAGATATTTTTGCTGCATTTAAATCTTTTATCAATTTCTTGAGGCCAATTTTTATTTCATATATTATTTAAACAGGTGTTAATCAATTTAATATGTTAATAAACAAGTATTAATTCATTTAATATATTATTTAAACACGTATTAATTCATTAAATATATTACTACACTACTCATTACGTGTAATTCGTGCCAATTACATATGCTACACTGTTAAAAATTTGCAGCAAATTGTCCAGTCATTTGACCGTTTTTACAAAAAACGGTTCCATAACCGTAATTTAACTCTATTATGACCATAATATTGCCCACATTATGGTCAGAATAGAGTTAAATCACGGTTATGTAACCTTTTTATACAAAAACGGACAAATGACTGGACAGTTTGTTGCAAATTTTTAATAGTTTCCGCAAAAATCGTGTCGATAATATTAAAAACAGTATAATTTATTATTTTTTTTTTCTGCATTGTAACTTTATCGCCGATGTTATAAAGTTTATATATTAAAACCGATTTCAGAAATATTTATATACAGGTTGATTGAAAACTATTTGTCAATAGTTTTTAAGGTGGTACCGGGAACCAAAATAGGCATTTTTTGTCATGTGCGCCATGAAAAATCTCGTATCAGTGTCATTTAATGGCGCTTAGACGCTGCCTTTCATTGTATATCTTACATATAATTTTCCTTCATGGCCAGCGCTTAAATGCACCATCTCCGGTCACACATTCTACGACGAAATATGCTTGTTTAGTTTCCCTCTACCAAACTTTAAAATTGTGCAATTATTTTCCGATCAACTTGTATATCTCTATAATATGATATAGTATAGTTATTGATATAGTCATTGATATAACATGTGGTATATGCAAACTTAATCATAAGCTCTTATAGGGGTTTGTCTAGGAAATCCTGGTCGTAAGTCAAAAATACAGGATTCGTCGCTCTAGTTCTAACATGGAATTTTTTTCATACATTTAGTAAAAATTAAGATATTTTAACATATGTTGGAACGGACTTACCTGTCTTTCTGGGAAATCTAATGATATAAAGAGAAGCTATAGAAATGGACATCATCTCCAAACAAATAGCCCTGAATAAGACGCATCATATTTTCGAATCTAAACTGATGTCCAAAAACTAAGAGGCAGTGACCGGAACATTTGATTTTAGACGTTTATTTGAATATCTAGTGAAATTTGTCCTTGATTGGCCTTGAACTTCCAACAATGTAAAAATCATGTTCGACTTAATAATTTTCAGTAAAGATTTAGTCACAAGGACAATTAGGTGGGGCAACATTAATTTCAATAATAAAATAACATTTGCGATGATCCCAGTAAAAGTTTAGTATTCATTAAGTCCCTTATATAAATTGTTGCTGATTAGTTTTTGGTGTAAATCTCCCAGCAAATGGCGCTGCTATGGTGGAATTTTTGCGATTTCCGAAATAGCTCTATATCAAGAACAAATGCACTGATTTTCATCAAACTTCAGATTTTGTTAGACCTTCCATAAATAGACTATTATTAATTTTTGGTGCAGATATCCCAAGAGGTAGCGCTGCTATGGCAATTTTTTATGATTTTAATATAGCTATACCTCAAGAACTAATGCATCGAATTTTATCAAACTTCAGATTGTGTTAGACCTTGACATAAATACATGCTGATTAATTTTTGGTGCAATTAACCAACAAGTGGCGCTGCTATGTTACTTTTTATCATGATTTCCACGATAACTATATCTCAAGAACTAATGCACAGGATTTTAGCAACCTTTAGATTTAGTTAGACATTGACATAAGTTGTTTCTGATTAGGATTTGGTGTAAATCTCCCAGCAGGTAGCGTCGCCATGCTGCATTTTCCAGGATTTACTCAATTTTAGCCATAATTATATCTCAAAAGCTAACGTACGGAATTAAATAAAACATTAGATCCAGTTAGACATTGATATAAATTGGTGCTGATTCGTTTTTAGTGTATGTGAATACTGTATGTGATAGAATAAAGTTTTGGGATTGGCACATCTGACTAACCTATTTTCTTAAAATGCAGATATATTGCCAAATGCAGAGATATTTCTTACGCATAAGATGTACAGTCGAACTTGGATAATTCGAAGTGCAAGGGGCCTCTGCAAATCTTCGAATTATCAAAAAATGTTTATTTTTATGTCGTAAAATAATCAATCGCAAAAGAAATTGCGAAAAAAATATGTTTATTAATTTTAAATAAAAAACTACATATTTTGAAAATATTGAAATATTTCAGATTTTCTCTAAAGAACTTACTTGATTTTTTTTAACAAAATCTTCAAGGATATCTACAGCTCAAAATACATCTTCACTCACATTAGATTGTCCTTCTACATAACAACGATATTCCGCTAGATGAAAGACTGCCTCAATTGAAGTTGGAATCGGCCTCTGTTATTCCAGCTCTTCTTCAATATCTTCATCGTCTTCTGTTGAAATGTTCTTATTGTTGCAATGCTCTTACAAATGTCTATGTTTTCATCAATGTCGTCGTAATAATCAAATGGTATGCTGTATTCCCATGCAAAGGGGGGAGGTAAATTTTCTTCATCTAAACTCTCGCTAGGGACAGTGTTCCTGATGAATCCTGCCTTCCGGAAACAATTTGCTATTGTTTTGTTGCTCACTTTGGACCATGCATTTGAACACATTCCTGATGCATCGAGGAGAGTAATGGAAAGCTTCAGTAAGCAGGTGTTGAACGACTACACATCGGCAGAAATGCTTCAGATTTTTAATGATGCCTTGATCCATTGGTTGCGCAACTGAGGTCATGTTTGGCAGAAAAATTCAACCGTGACATTTTCCATAGCGGGTATCGATTTATGAGCCATGCAGTTATCAATAAATAGAATGAATTTTCTTTTTTTTTTGCTTTGTACGTTAAATTGAGATCTAGCAGCCATTCTTCAAAAAGATTCGCCGTCATCCATGCTTTCGTGTTAGAACGGTATTCTATAGGCTTTGTTTTGGCATTATTAAAATACCTAGGATATCTTAATTTTCCAATCATCAATAACGTAATTTCTCAGTGTCGTCCATGTTTGCTTCCACAAGTAGGGTTATTCGATCTTTACTGCGTTTTCCTCCACTACATTTTTCACATTTAAAATCCAAAGGCTTTGCAGGGGTACATTTGAAAAAAAGTGCAATTTCGTCGATATTAAAAATGTTTCTGTCCTGTGTATGCTCAATTATTTAAATAACTTTTTCTTTCCACTCATTTGTTGCATCTTGGTCCACACTTGAACTTTGACCACACCAGAACTTAAAGGAAATTTCATTTCATTCCTTAAATCCATCTAACCATCCGGAGCTTGCTTTGAAGTTGTTGTTTCCTAAGCTGACAGCAAAGTCTTCCGCTTTTGCATGAAAATGTGTTCCACTGAGAGGGATGATTTTGTCCAGCGCTTGCTTAAACCATTTAAAGCACACTCGTCAACATCAGGATTATCGAGTTCTCTAGCTCGTTTGCGATTTCGATTAGATTTTTTATAAAAAATCAATTTTTTTTTTCAAAAAGGTCGAAATAGTGTTAGTTGCTATTGCATACTCTTTTCCGATGATGCATTTCTTCTTTACACCCGTTTCTACCTCTCGGTTCACAGCAATTATTCCATCGAAAGATCAGGTTTTATACGGGACTCGGTGCTTACTCAACGGCATGCTTGCACTGAACTCGCACCACAAACACTAAAAGCACAATGAAGAAAACTCAACCGACTACAATCCTGGTTAAAAATGAATTGCGGGGAAAGAAGGAAGGAGCAGAGACCACCCGTATCCAAGGACAGGTACGGGTGGTCTACGTCCCTCCTCCCTTTATCAATGCAAGGTTTCCTAGAACAGATAACAATATTCTCCCATCCCCTTCTCTTCCCTAAAGAATTTTCCACAATAGCTGAAAATAACCCGGCCACTTTTCAAATAAGTTCATTAAAACTAGATTTTGTCATTTTTGAAAAGGTAAAAACTTCGAATTAAAGAAGTTTGACTTCGAAATAACCAAGATTTTATAGCATTAACTGAAAACAAGTTTCAAGGGACCAAAAAAAAACTTCGAATTATCCACGAATTCAAATTAAAGACGTTCTAATTATTCAAGTTTGACTGTACTTTGAACATATAAAAGGACTAATACGTCTAAATATCAGTTAGAATAATTTTATTATAAAAAACTTGCTGCTGTAAAAGTAGGACACACATATACACTATAATTACTAAAATATTCGTATTTTTATTTAAACATCCAATTTTCCAAAACAGTGATTCTTTTAAATTCCCCCCCCCCTTTAAATTAAATAATACAAAATACAATGTGTATATGTATACATATACATAAGTAAATCAAAGATATATTTATAAGGCGAAATGCGTTTTAAAGAAACATATAAATTGCAAAATGCCAAAATGCATTTAATATAATCAAAAGTTTATTGAAAATATTATAGAATAATACATAAATATGATACCTTTGAAATCAAAAGACACCAAGCAAGTTCTTATAACAAATTTTGAACATATCTGTAATTTAAAGATGACATATAATTATTTTATATATAGGATGTCTTTAAATTCAAAGAATAGCTACCAAATTCGAACAACAAAATGACCGAAATTAAAATTTAGAGATGGCATTGTCTAAGATTTTTCATATTTGTTACAGAAACGGAAAATGCAAACCTTTACACTGACATTCATAAACAAATACACATTCATACACATCATACACAAATTGTACTTATATTCCTCACGTCCTGTTGCAAGCGAACTACTCTCACACTACAAACAACATGCTGTAACACGCTTTCGAACGATGAAACTTCAAAATGTTTGATTACAACAGTTACAGTTAATATTTAATATATACACTTGCTACATTAATTAAATAACAGTAAAAGTAGTAAACAAACATCTTGAAGTCTCATGGTAAAAATGTTTGTTACGGCATGATGTTTTGAGTGCGAGTATAGTTCGCTTCCAATAGGTTTCATGGAATGAGAGTACAATTAATTAAAAAAAAATTCTCAAGTTTACTAATTATTCGTTTTTAGAATGCATTATCTCGATACCTCTCTTTGCAAATATGCCCGTCTATTATATGAAATAATGCATTTATTTTGTGACATGTCGTGTTCTGCAGACTGGTGATTAGACATCCACATGACGCATTGTTTTTTTTTTTCAAATTTACGTCATCATTTTATATCTAGTTTCCATTTTTTTGTTCTAATTTATTATTCAATTATATTCTAATTAATTATTTTTGCTGTAAATTATCAAAAATGTGCCAAAGTAAAAATTTAATAACAATAAAAAAACACTCAAAGACAATTACACATTGTGTCTTTAAACGTATATTTTATGTATTATATTAAAAATTTCGCACTGCGTTTGTAATTCGCAACTATTTGATCTAGAATATGGAACATAGTACGATAAAACTAACGTCAGTTATTAGAATGAATCTGAGGATGCCATAATAACGCTTGAATATTCTAATCTTAAATATGTCTACAAGATATTAGTTTTGTATGTTTTAATAAAATTTTATAATTACGTCCTAAATATATATATATACAAAGGGAGGGACTCAGGAAGCGACTCAGGAAGCAACTCAGGGTACTTTTGACCAACCTGTATCTTTGCGCTGTAGTTTTCCAGAAACCTAAAACTTCGTTTATTTAGAGTAAGTTGAAAACGGGGCCAAATTTTCAAATTTCGCTGTCTATCTTTTCTATTTCAGAAGATATTTAAACTTAAAATTTCGATTTTTGACAATGACTCGCAGATCATCGAAAAGCAGAGGTACATCCTGTACCCCTAAAGATTTAAAATTTAGGTGAAAAAACAACAACAACAACAACAAAAAAAAACAAGAAATAAACAGAAAATTAAATCAAAAGTTCGGAAAATTCGAAAAAAAAAGGGAAATAATTCGATCTTGTGGCTTTAAGAAATTGACATTGGACGCAAATGCAGTGTTTACAATACAAAAAAAAAACAATGAAAAAATATAGAAAAAATAGAAAAACGAATATAATTCTATTTTGAAGCCCTAGTAAATGGAAATATAAACTTGCAAAAATAAAATTTACACACATTTAAGAGTGTATAATGTACTGAAATTATTTTATTGAGTTTTAATAACAAAATTGCTACAAAAAATTATATTCAAAATATTTTTGAAACTACTGAAAGTTTACAATTTTTAGTTCATTAAATAAATATTTATATCTATATTTAGAAAGTATAATATCCCTTCTTTACAAAAGATTTTCAAAATGTCTATAAACACTACGGCAGGAAAACGTACGCCAAGGAATAAATATATAAATAAATAAAAATACGCTATTTTGCAGATGTAAAACATCGGACATTGATATATAGTTTTCTGGAGAACTACTGGAAGGATTTGAATATATTTTTTTTTATAATTTGAGAAATAAATAAACTATGAATTGAACATTCGGTAATAAATAACATTACTAAATATAACAGTTTGCAATTCTAATATAAATTTACAAACAGACAGAATTAAGTTTGATTATACACAATTATTGTACATATTGGCAATTCAAGAGCTCGAATATGCCATCTGGGGGGAAAAAGATGTAACTTTTTGCTTCAGGAAAATCGATTTCAAGCCCATTGCATTACATGCTTTTTTAATTTGTTCTTAATGATTATTTTCTTGCATAGTTTCAGATTTCATGTGATTTTTGTCTTCTGTGTTTATATGACAAGGTAAAATTATCCAAATTTGAATATCTAACAGCTTTAAACGCGTTTATAATAAATAATGGTTTCAATGGCGCTTTAGCATTAGTTAAAGAAACAATTTTCAGTACCGACGGCTGTGTCCAGCGCCTCTACAGACCGTTTTAAATACCAATTGCATTTTTTTATTTTTATTTATTCTTAAGCTATCAAGCTTAATTTAGCTTCTACCAAAACAATTAAAAACAAACTATTGAAACCCTTTAAATATTATCCGACAAAAAAGTACATCAATGCCAGCTGTTATAAATATGATTTAGTAATCTTTGGCTCCATCTTAATATAATGGTCAGAAAAAAACTAATATTATGCATAAGTTAATTCAATATCATTCCTAGATATTTTAACGTTAAAAATAACTCAAATAGTGGATAAAAATATGTGTGGGAGAATGATCCACATTTATTGGCAGCGAGAACTTTCTGGATATTCGCCAAACGTGCGTGCGATGACATGTATAATATAAAAATGAATTCATTTACGATACCAGTGATACCATTAAGAAGTGCGGTGTATTAAAAATATGTGATACTGACTAATTTCGTAAAAGTATAGATCATTTATAAACTTCTGTAGTTCACAACCGTTAATTATTTAACCAGAATATTTAAAATTATCCTGCTCATTTTGAAAATAGATTTAGTTACGACTCGGTTATATCTACGAGATATTCAATTAATTTTCAATTAATATTTTATATCTAGTAATTGAAATATCTTTTAAGTACATTTGTTAATTAAATTATATATATATATATATATATATATATATATATACTTATAAAAGAACATGTCCTTAATGATTTATATTCAACGCCGAGCATCAACCGTTGTTCCTAAGGAAATAAAATTAGGCACCCACTATGAAAGGGTTTTTGAATGTTCAGCCCTAAGAGGGTTGAATGGGAGTTTGAACATTTTAGGTCATTTCGCCATATCTAAGAAGCGATTTTAGATAGGAGCGTGATATTCAGCATATCAAATCAACTGACAAAAACTCCCATAAGTATTTGAACGATTTTAGAAATTCTTCCACAGATTTGGGTTAATTTGGTGGTAGAATGTTTTAGGTATTTTCGAAATACCTCAGCAGCAGTTTCCAATTGGAACGTAAATTGCAGCATATAAAATCTACTAACAAATGACTAAACATGTATTTCAGTGATTTTAGGGATAGCTATTTTGTCACCAATATCGGCTATGAACCGGATTATAGACGATTAGAAGAATATGACAGTTATTGCTGATTTTTTTATTTGACATTTTACATACGTATTTTTCAAAGGATTTGTTTTCATATTTTATAAACTAATTTTGCAAATTTTGTCTTTTAGTGATCGCATTTTAATTTTGTTACACGATATTGTATCAAAATAATGAATTTTCTCCTTTTCTCAAAATACATTTTTTAGAAATAAAACTTTGCTATAAACTACTGCCGTAATTATGGGCTCGAGAATGTACAAGAATTCTTTATAGTGATTGCCGTATAATCAGTTTACAGGCGTGGAACACACCATGTCTACTTAAATTATTGCCATTTTAAAGATTTATGCACGTAAAATTTACAGGCTACTGTTATAGTAATCACGGTATTAACGATATATAGCTGAGAAGCACATATTGCCTAATATTTTTAATCACCGTTTTAACAAATTATCAGCATGCGAACACAATGTAATTTTGCAATGATAACCATGTGTCTATCCTATTTTTCTTTAATTTATCTGAAAAATTTCTCTTCCTCCTAGATAATCACACAGCACAATGCGTGTCTTTGTATGAACGCTCACGAAAAACAAATATTATTTATGTCGCAAAATCTTTATTTACGTGAATTGTTTTATATTATTTTTAATTATTTCCGTAAAGTTTACAATATAGTATTTTACTTTTTACATGTAAATTACACTTTATGGGCCCCAATTGTAGTCCAGGCTATACTCTGCAAAACGCATCTGATTCGCACACAGAACCAACCTGATAGATAGGCAGACAGAAAGACAGCGCCCACACTAGGGACCAGCTTATGGCTAATGGCCAGGACGAACCCCTAAGCCTAGGGAGGAGAAAATAACACTATCCAACGCCACCACAGTTCGGAACCTCTCTTGAGGCTCTGGCACCCCTACTTTCAGAGAAGTGCCTTGTCACTTTCTCTGACTCGCCAACAACAACCACAGCTCGGGAAGAGCCCGGCCTCCTCAGCAAGGCAGAAGACCCTGCTTATTTTTAAGTCAAAATTTGTGAAAGTTACAATAGTGTTACATTTTCAGCCAATTTTTCTGAGCGTACAGAAGTTATTTACATTTTTGAGTTATAACGATTGCATGTTAGCTACAATAATTATATTTACAAAGTAAAAACGTTACCCAATATTGCCACAAGACTGGGCGAACGTTAAAATTATTACAATAATTGATATTTTACAGAAATTTTGGTTGTAGTTATTTATATAGCATTTTGAGATAAACATTATAATTACAGTTATTTACAATTGTACATTTTTAAGGCATTAATACGTATACAATAAAATTTAGAGGTATAATATATTTTTAAAAATGATTAAAATCAATAATTAGAAAATAAAATTCAAATAATTTTATTTACACACAATAACATTTTGAAATACACTATATATTTAAAATTTGGTACTGGTACAATATGTAGAACAAACATTCCTATTTACATGCTTAAATATGAATTTTAATTAATTTTTTTTTTATTTTTTTTATTGTTTGGAGTGATAACTGGCTATATATGAGAGGAATTTGTATTTAATAAATGAATATTTTTTATTTAAGATATTATAATTTTCGTAAACATTTAAATAGTTGTTTTTTGTCAGATAGTATATCTAGAATATTTTCAAGACTTGTTTTAGTTTCATTATATGTAAATTTATACTTCATAAATTTACATTTGCCAAATAGATAATGTAGTGGGTCACTTCTCTGACCACACTGACACAAGTCATCACCTCTTTTGCCAATACTATGTAAGAATGTAGGAAAACTTCCACATCCAGTGAGGAAGTAGAGTGAGACTTTATCTTTACATATAAGTGAACATTGGACCTTTGGAAAAATACTATGAGTAAACCTGCCGCACCCCGAAGAGTCCCAGTTGTGCTGCCACTTGTCCAGCAATTGCAATTTAATAAGCTTATTAAGAAAAGAGCGTGGAAGTTTAACTTCCTCGCTAACTGGCAAGTTGCAGTAGAGTGCGGCCTCGTTTGCCAGCTTGTCCGCCAGTTCGTATACCGTCTAGTATATATCTAAAACTCCAATATCCTTATTAAAATAATGTATTTGAAACTCTTAACTTCATTCATTGCCGGTATTTTTTACAGTTTTTTTTTAAACATCATGTGGATCTTGTACCTTAAGTTTGACGAGGAACTAAAAATATATCATATTCATATTCCTAGACACTTTTCCTACTCTCAAATTATTTTTTTTAGTTAATCATCTTATTTCCATGTCCAGAATATACGTTATTTTTGCTAGCAAGCTTGAACAAGTGACGTGATTGTAAGAAAAAAAAATACTTTCTAAATTGCTGTTTTCGACAGAATTTTAAACCATTACACTGTAATCATAAGTATAAAATTTTGCCTAGAAAGAACAAAAAATATGACTATTTAAAAAGAAAAAAGTAATTTAGAATTATGATGATTTTTTGCTCTTTTTATGTCTACATTTTTGTAATAAAAATAAAGCAACATTAATCCTGAGACATTTAGAGCGATTTATAATTTATTTGAAAATTTATCAAGGAAAAGAATTAGCATTTCCCAAATGTATGTTATTTATTTAAGCAAGTTCATATTTTGTTCTACAATGAGTATTATTCTGATTTTTAAATTTAAAATAAAATGCAAATTTTTCCACCAAAATTTAATTTTTTTTCTAGTGAGATATGGTTTCATATTTTTTATGTCTAACATTTGTGACAAATACTTGATCGATCTCACGGGAACTGAAATAAATGTATCAGAATATATATCGACAATTAAAGTTTGTTCAATTATTTCAATGTAAAATAAATTAAATTGTTCTATATAAACAATTTAAAAAAAATGTTTATTTTATATTTCACTGATATATTTTGTCTTGATTCATTTTGTTATTGAAAACAGCATACAAAAAACTTAAATTCCTTTAAGAGAAATATGGATATAGCGAAACTAAACGTGTTATACAGATCCCGTGGGACAAATTATACAAATAACCACTAATCAAGGAGATTTTTCTTTAATAAGATTGAAAATATACTTTCTAGATCTTCTCTCATGAAATGTAGGCAAATTTTGGGATTGAGGCTAGATTGTAAATAAGTTTCCATGAAAAACGTTTTGCTTCAGTTCTATAATTCTCTAACTCGATAATGTCTAAAAGCAGCTACGATGCACTTTATTATTTTTAACTCAGTCATTCTGATTGGTAAAGATATACGAATTGACATTTTTCTTAATGATTGAAAAATTGCTTACGCCGGCAGTCGAACCCAAGACCTTTGGCTTAAATTTCCAAAGTTCTTCCTTCATAGCAACATGGATCTAGAACCGGTCGACACAATTCACTCATAAAACCTCACTCATAAAATCACTCATACATCACTGACAATAGCATCTGGTCTGTCATGTTGACATTTCAAGAGAATAGACTGCTGCCAATGGAACACCATCAAACTATGGACACGTAGATACACACTATTATTTTTAACTCAATCATACTGTGAATACAATCGTTGCTAAAAAGATCATAACCAATATGATGATATATTTACGAATCAGTACGATTGAGTTAAAAATAATAAAGTATATGTACACATTCATCGTGTAATGGTGATCCATTACTTGTTTTATATTCTGCACGAATCTATTCCATGAAAATAATCGTTGGTAAATAAATATCATTGGTATAGGCAAAAAATTTTAAATTCTAAAAAATAAAATTTCTTGAGATTATGAACTTAAAGAGATATCATTTTAAAATAATTAAATTAAACATTTATGTACCAAATTTTGATATAGTGAAAAAGTCACATTCCGAAACTTTTTTCTTGAATTCCTCAAAATACGTTGGATGATTTGTGCACTTATTAAATAACATTTCAAAAAAATTCAACTAATAAAATTAATAAGATAAATCTGTATTTATAAAGGATTAGTAGAATATCTACTAAAATCAATTTTTTATTTTTTTATTATTTTTTTTTTATTTCATAGAAATAGAAAATGTACAAATATTATGAAGCTTACTAACATAAATATTTTTTTTTCCAAACTGAAACATCACACTGCCTGTGTTTACACATGAACAAAAAGCCGATGAGTTACGATTGGAAAATAATATAGTTTTGCTTTGTACATCTAATAATGCTTTTGGAAAATGATAAAGAGAAGTATCAATAACTCATTTGGAAATGTATTAATTTCCATCGATGTTTTAAATTATATAACAAGTTTAATTAATGGTGGTACTTTAAAATACATCGGGACATAAACGGGATGAAATGACAATATGGAACAGGTTTTGTAATAACATTTAGCCTTATATCTTTAACTAAAATTAAGCGTTAATTTTACATACTGAATGTCAAAAGGTAAAAATATGTATGTTATATTTTGAGTAACAACAATAATCACAACGATATTTTTTAAAGAATTTAATGTATATAAATAATAAAAGAAGTACTTTTGGTTATATTCTGTACCGAAAACACATATTTTTTGTTTAAAATATTCAAAACTAATTCTTAAAGGATAATATGTCAAATTTTCGAAGAATATTAATAACTGAATTAAATGTTCTTTCAATAATATACATATTTTTAATGCTGGAAGAATTTTAATCCCTGTCAAAGTAATGAACATTTTTGCTGTTTCATTTTTTCAAGATTTTTATTTTCATAGTCTTTCAGAGAAAAAAAAAATATTAAAAATGAAAAATTTTAGCTTATATTCTGAACATAATTAAAAGAAAGCAGACATAATAATCTTTGGGCAACGTAATTTTAACATAATTTACGCTAGATTTTCTGACAGTGGCCTTAAAAACACTGGTAGAAATTTATTTTGAATAAACAAAACCGACTTTTCTTAACTAAATTTTACTCTGAGCCACAAATATTTCAATTTTTACGTTAGATATTATTTCCTTTTTTAAAATATACTACAAATAATTTATTTTAAGATTATTTTCTAAGCAATTTTTATTGTTTTCATTCATTACGTTTATTATATGGAAAAAAAAATTACAGCGTGATCTTAAGAGATGAATCTTATAAATAAATTTTATTAACATATATATATATATATATATATATATATATATTTTTGTTAATGTTATTTTCCGTCATAATTGTACAAAAACATTCGATGAAAAACCTAGGTATTTTACTTTTTAATCTTTAATGTCACGGGCGATTTGTTGTAACATAAAGATACGGATGGCGAACTCTATACGCCATCGGTTTTTAAAAGTAAAATAAGAACTTTTAATGATATTCTTATTTAATGCAATGTTCACTAGATTTATAAAAGTAATGAGCAAAAAATTGTTTTAAAAGGACGAATTTAGTTAGCATTAATATAACACGACTTTTTGTAGTACCACAAAGCCACGACCCAAGTACTGCACGCGCCAACGCCTATTAGAGTCTAAATACGAAGTTTTTACGCTAAAGAAGATTAATTTATAATGTCTAGTATTCGTATAAAAGTAACATACATCACATTTATAGAACAAATAATATTAATAATATATACATATATATATATATATATATATATATATATATATATACAGTGGCGGACAAAAAACTGCATCACCTAGAAAAATTAACATTTTGTAATGCTAATGAGTTATTTCGTTCAAATAAATAAATCTTAGTTGCTGCAAAGCAAAATAAGATATCATTCTACATTCCTATTGGATAATATACCTCTTACGAAGTATTGCGTCATCAAATTCTTAAAAATAGTGCGGCAAAATGGAAAAACGGTCATTTGTCTTGTTCTTTAAGTGGTCAAATGATGGCTTCGTATGTTCAATTAACGCAAGAAAAAAAATGTGTGATACTTGCTTTAGTTAAAGAAGGATATTCTACACGTGTGATCGCTAAAAAAATTGGTTGCAGTCAATCGACACTTTGAAGGACGAATAAATTAGAACGTGAAACTGGCAATGTTGAGAGTAAGGCTGGATCGAGCCGAAAGAGGGTGACCACAAATTCTGATGATCGATATCTGAAACGAATGTCTCTAAGTAATCGTTATGCAAGTGATCCTGACTTAAAAGTCGAATTTGAGAAAGTCTGTGGTGTTAATTTAAGCGCAAGAACTATCCAAAGACGCCTTGTGGAATGCCGTTTGCATGCGTATCGCCCAAAGAAAAAGCCTTTACTTACAAAAAAATGATGCAGAAACGTCTTTCTTGGGCAAAAGAGCATGTCTCATGGACAAAGGCTCAGTGGGATTCAGTAATTCTTTCGGACGAATATAAGTTCAACCTACATGAATCAGACGGTAAGCGGTATGTTCGGAGACGTAAAAGTGAAGCTTATCATCCAGACTGCATATCGCCTACTGTAAAATTCTCAGTAAGACAAATTGTCTGGGGATGTATATCCAGCACAGGAATTGGACTTCTGAAACGTAATACTGGAACTGTGAATACATCAGTTTATTCCGAGATTTTGGAGGAGTGTTTAAAACCAGGTATTAAGGATGATTTTCAAGGTGCTAGAAATTGTATTTTTCAACAGGACTCTGCACCCAGCCATACAGCGAAATCGGTAAGCACAATCAAACTTATTCATAAATTATTTTGTTACCTAATTTACAAGTTTAAATCTCCATAACATTAAGGATATTGGAAAAGTAATTTTCACCCAATTTCCTCCCTTTAGGTGACGGCCTACCTGACAAAATCTGGCATTAGAGTTTTGGAATGGCCTGAGAATAGTCCTGACCTGAATCCCATTGAACATTGTTGGCATATAATGGGTACAAAAATTGTTGCTCAGAAGCCTGCTACTAAGATAAAACTGCAGGAAAGCATTATTAGGGTCTGGTTGCATGAAATTGGCCAGGAGTTCATTCAAAAGTGGATATATTCTATGCCGGACCCTTGCAAGGCTGTCATCGCAGCTATTGGAGGATCTACTAAATACTGAAGTGATCCTTATGCATGTATACACACCTAAGTATATATAATATGACTGCAGTTACGTAGAATTTACATTAACTACAGAATTCGTGCATCTATTACTTTGTTCCAAGTTTTTTTAAATATTGCGTTTTTCACTTTTTTTTCCCTTTTTCTAAATAATTATGTGTAAATCATTTATAAATCTCAATAAAATTTAATTGAGATTAATTCTACAACTGTATTTTATCGTAAAAATATCATCCTTCCATAATACTTGCACTTGAAAGTCATTATTTGCAGCGTTTTCCACTTTTTCCCAGGTGATGCAGTTTTTTTGTCCGCCACTGTATATATATATATATATATATAACACAAATACAAGGACAGCGTATATCGTGCGCATGTAGTCCAATAAACATATAAAATTATGAACCTTTACACATAAATAAAATTAAATGTAAAAGAAAAAAAAGAAATTAGAACTTCTACTTTAACCATTGATTGAACATTCAAGTGTGTTTTGAAAGAGGGTAAATGTAGCGTAGATGTTAATCACGTAATTATTCTAGAATTCGAATTCAATATATCATTAAGTTCTGCCAGTGTCTTGAAAGTTTAATCATTGTAAAGTATATGTAATTTAAATTAAAAATAACGTATTTCATGAACTGTCAAACAAAGAAAACCGGTTTCTTGTACTTTCTATATTTATTTCTTAGAAATAATATTCAGATATAATACGCCTCACACATATCTTTAATAATTCGTAAACGTATTTTTCTTTTTGATACAGATCTGATTAAAGACGATTTTTTGTATGCTAATAAAGTGTGTATATAAAAAAACAAAGTGGTACAGAAAAAAAAATTAAAGCAAGTCGCAAGAGGATATTTCTATTTTAAATTTTCTCGTATCTGATTTTTGGCACTCTGTATATATTAAAAAATGTTATATTTTGCATTTAAGATCTTTTTCATTTGTTATTATTTATTGGATTTAGTTTTATCACATCATTAGCCACTTGATACATTATGCAGTTTCAGTATAAGGCAAAACATGCAGCATGAAGAATATTTCAACCTTTGCTTCTTCAACTTCTTTGATAGCCTCTCCCTTAATATTTTCTTTGTGAATTAGTAACTTTTGAGTTAGAAAATTAAAAAATGAACTTTATATAAAGATCGGAATATCATAGAGAATTTAATATGAAAATTTTAATTTTTTATGAAATTTTACAAATGAAGACATTTTTTCTCAAACATTTATGAATATGAGACAAAAATATATAATTATTTTATCTTTTAAGAATTTTCATGGTGTATTATTAATTGCTGTAGACAGAACATGAAAATAAAATATTACGGAACATGAAAACAAAATTATATATAACTAATACATGGGTTTCAGTACAAAGTTGTTTTGTTTTTTTCTTGAAGAAAATATATTAGTTTAATAGTTTGAAACACTTATGTGCTTTAATTTCTATAAAATTTGTATGAGAATATTAATGGACATGTTTTATTTATTCCACTCGTCTGTTTTTACAATTTCTCTGTTCAAAATACTTTGAATCAGATTTAAAATCTAATTACGAAGTTTCTTGTAGAGGCCCTTACTTCAAATACGACAATAACTTTTTATTTAAAAAAAGCGAAATTTGAATACATATATTTACATAAATTATCTAGAAATGCAAATTGATAAGAAATTCAAGAATACCAAACTTTTATTTAAAATTTATAATAAAATGGACTAAAAATTTTATTTAATTAAATTAAGAAAATGTTCATTATTTACTGGTGTAAGGTGTACAAACATATATATAGTTATAAAATCCCAAATTGAAGTAAAAATATACCTAATTTATACTATAATATACATAATAATAACTGAGATACCTAATATTAACTATATTATATATGTAAACATAAAATGAGGAATATAAATAAATGAACCAGAACAGAATAAAATATATAAAAGAAATTAACTAACTCGAAGAAACGTTATAATATAACACACAGACACACACACATATATATATATATATATATATATATATATATATATATATATGTGTGTGTGTGTGTGTGTGTGTGTGTGTGTGTGTGTGTGTGTGTGTGTGTGTGTGTGTGTAATCAGAATTATATTAGTAAATATACTTATTCATTTATTTGAAATACTTTTAAAATATTTTGAACATGTTTCACCATAACTAAATTTCATATTTAAAAAAATGATTTAAAAAAATAAATGGAATGGGGAAAAATTATTGCATTAATCTTTGTTCATTCTATTACTAAATTTAAAGCATCTAAATCTTTTAAATACAAATATGATGGATACATATTTCGGAAATTCAAAACAGTTAAGAACTGGGATCACTGTTATATCACTGGGATATTGTTGAAAACTTTACAAAAGTATACCTAGTAGGTTCAGATACAATGTTGTTTTTTAAAACATATAAATCTTTATAATCATCTGCAGATTAATTTCATGCGAACTGAAAAAAAAAATCAAAATAATAAAAAAAATCAGATTAAAAAATTTCGTAATAATACTGAAAGATGCAAGTATAACACTCCTTAATGCAAATTACGTGAAATAAGAAATTTAAGGCAAAATATTAAAAATTCCACTTTAAACTTTATATATTCTGAATTATTAACGTATGATACTCGAATGATTGAATATCTACATATCAATTAGTGTTCACAGTTAAGAAAGTTTTTTGTTTAAAATATCTACCACATTTTCCTTCTAGTAATATATGATTTATTTAATCGCGGAATGCCTGTCTTTAAGTAAATCAAATGTTGCTATTCTGGAATAGCTGTAGATATATTGAATAAAAATATTCCCCGACTTATCCACACTGATATTAATGTTAATTTTATATTTTTGAAATAAATGTGTATTGCAAAATATGATTCAACAGTACTATAGCTTAGTGAACGCTCCTTCAATATATAACCTTAAAATTGGTATTATACTTTTGTGATACGAAGAAGGGCTGTTAATTATCGATAACGGCATGTAAAAAGAGTAACAAGCTATGTGTTTGTTATTGCGTACGTAAATAAGTTTTAATATAGTTAATATATTTTGACAAAATAGATATATGTGAATGTAATACATAAGATTTTATTGTGCTTACGCATACCAAATTAAAGAAGAATGTCGTATATTTAAAGCATAATTATTTTAATATTTAATTAATATTTGACATAGAGAGAATATAATCAATATGCTTTAATCATTTATTTTTCTTTTACACTAATTTAGTACCAATTTAACGTATTTTATTCAGTAACTATAATGCATAAATTTCCATTAGACATTTTCATGAAATTCCTATTTATATTTTGCTTTCGTCTGATACGAAAAACTCTGCACAAAAGGCTGTATTTTGCTAGATACAAAGTAAAACATTTCAGTAACGTTGCCGAGTTAAACGTTACCGACTACAGTTAATGCATACCTTGAATATTTAATTCAAAACAAACTTAGCGCAAAATAGCTTTCGAGAAGATTTAGAAGCTTATTTACAATTGTCTGAAAATACAAATGTTTCTATAAAAGTTTAACAAAGCTTTAATTTTCAAACTGCGTAATTTCGTTTTGTCATTTGAATTTCGGTTGGCAATATCAGCATAGAAATTATATGCAAATTTACTGAGATTCGAAAATTAAATTAACCTTTTTATATTTTTAGCGGTCATTTCATTATATATTTGATAAGAGTATCTGTAAAAAATATAAGTAAATGTTATTGTTATATAAACGTTAAAAGTGAATTGAATTGCATTTCAGTTGAATAAAGAATTAAACCTGAATTACAAAGATCCGTGGAAACATTTGGTGTTTAACTATTTACCGGGACGCTATAATATTTCTCACGAGCGGACGCGCATCGTACAATTTACGACACAAGAGTTTTGTTTAGTTACGAGCTTACAAATGCAAACTAGTTTATAGTAGTATTTCAAGTTTTAAGTTAGGAATTAAATAAATATATTAATAGAGAAAATTGTACATTAATAATATTTATAATTAGAAAATTACATCCAGAAATACACATCGGAAGAAGACTAGTACATTTTATTAAGTAACAATAATAACTACATATTAACAATATTAAGCATGATTTAATGCAACTATGCAATAATAAGGAAATATATTAATTTTTTAATTGATCGATTGTTTTGAAAAGTATATCCAACACTGTTCTCTGTACATTTTACATTTTTTGCTACTTTCATTATCTACAACCTTTCCGTTCTGGAGCTTTAGGCCTATTCAATTTGTGCTAATATGTAGCTTTATATTTTCCAGGGTAAAACTTTTTATCGTCAACTGAATCTGCTGGATTTTTGTAACATGTATAATAAATATCTTCCCATATTTAGTGTTTTTAGGTTTTAATGCAAATATTCTGCTAAATATTTTTCGTTCGACTACGTAAACAAAATAATTAGTGATAGTAACATACACCAATTTTATTATTACATAAATGAATTATTAATTTGCAAAGAAAGAATTATTTTTTATCTATTTGCAAGAACTTCTTTTAAATGGACATTTTGGTAACGACGCTAAATAATACATTGGAATAAATGAAACTGGGTTTATTTCAAAGGAAAATAACTAATTTAACAATAGAATTCTCTTTCAAGCAGTTTTGGTGCGGTATAAGAGTACTATAGAAAACATATAACTTTTGTTTTAAAATTTATGCCAACGAGCTTGTTGAAACCTTAAATACTCCCTTTTATTTAATTAATTGATAAATCTATAAAAAAATTAGAATTTATTTTAATTTTTTGAAATTATGTTAAGCACATTTAAATGACTGATAATAATCGACAAAAGTGATTTTTTTTTTATTTATTAATATAGATTAAAAGTAAAATTTCCGCAACATTCTATTATTCACACATTGAATAAAACGACATAAATGAAATTCATGTCTGAATTGGGTAACAATTTTATGGCGTGATGATATGATAAAATAAATATAGCCAAAACAAATTCTTTATAGATGCAGTTATACATATACAGTATAAAGTTATGTACAGATCATATACAGTTGGGAAATTTTAATTCAACTTAAATTTGAAATCAAAAAATAATTTCACATTAATATACTATATTGTATTAATATCAAATCGTTAATATCAAGTTTTTCATTTTAATAAAGTTTTATGAACACCAAAATCTTTCAAACCTTTTAGGAAATTCATTTTATCGTCTTAATTTTATTAGAATTGAGCGTAATTTTGATCGTATGTATTTTAAACATACTCTTTCAAACTGCCAATGTCTCTGTTTTCCCGTAACAAACAAATTGTTGTGTTTTTTTTTTTTTTTTTTTTTTTTTTTTTTGTTAAATGCGTGGTTGCTTCTATTTCAAGTCAACAGCTGGAATAGTATGTCACATCTTGAGCAGAAACTCAGAGAAATATGATAGGATAGAATATCTTGAACGCACATAGAAATAGATTTGTAGGCAAAACGTGACACTTTCGTTACACAGTAAAAACTTAAACCCAATAAAGGATATTACCCAAAATAAAACACAATAACACACATATTAGCTTTCGAAACTCCAATATGGGCTGCAATATACCTATTTAAGTGTATCAGGGTCTGAGATCTCTCCCGATTGGAAGAAAACGGTTACATATTAATGGACACAGCTTTACGATACCCAGTATGTGGACAATGAAAAATTCCAATTTGGATTACAGCTCTGTTAATTTAACCCAAAATGGTTACACATTGGTAAACAAAACAGGCATGGGCCATGACCCGATTTGGTATAAACCCAAATTAAATAACCTCATACCTAAGAATCTTTCAACCCAATTTATTTTAAATCCATTTTATTTTTTATTTTTTCCTGTGTACCAGTCGTTGCCTTAAGAATAACTTAACAATAATAATTTCGTAACTTTCTGTCACGTTAGGTTATAAATGGATATTACAAAAATAATAATAAGAAATCTTTGAAGCAATTTTTTTCTGAAGGTTTATATCACTTCTCATTTAAATATCAAAAAACTTTTAATGTAATTAAAAAATATATCTAAATCTAAAATATTATTATCACTTGATTATTATAATTATGTATTCATATTTGGAAATCCTTCACTGCATTTGTTTGTGTTCCAAAATGAGACATATAATCATTTGATTATACCTGATTCCATATGATGACGATCTACGTGATGACATATGATTCCAATATGAACATTAATTTACCATGCAAATGTCTTTAAATAATCGTGCAGAGAGAGAAGTACTTTAGATTTTTGTAAACTTTTGTAACTAAGACCCAGTAGTCTATGTTGTAGCAACTATAAATAATTATCCTAAGGTACCTTTTGCATTTTAATCTCATGCATTTGATTTTTTCTTTTTATGGTATTAATTTCGAAATCATAATTTCCGACATTGTTTATTATAAACTGTACGTGTGGGCCCCTAAATTCGGAATTTTAACTCCAAGAACTAATGCATCGATTTTTCTTTTTTCTTTGACTCAAATGCAAGAATTCTAAACTGATTGCAAATTTTTCGCATATCTTTCATAAATACTGCATAATACTTGAAGCCTTTTTTTCAAATGTATGGTGGATAAAAGTATTATTATTTTTTTAAGATTTTTTAACTCGGTATTCTGTAAGTGCTCTCACCTGATATTCACATAAGATTAATATGACATATTGGAAAAATGTGTTATTGAAAAAAACGGGCATAAAAATGCATTTATGTAAAACAAGTGTTTTCACATATATGTAATAAAAACCTCTCGTATTCTATTCATTGTCTCTATGCAACAATGTTACAAATTTGCAGCAACCTGTCCAGTCATTTGACCGTTTTCATAGAAAATGGTTACATAACCTTTACTCTATTCTGACCATAATATAGTCCATATTATGGTCAGAATAGAGTTAAATTGCGGTTATGTAACCGTTTTCTATAAAAACGGTCAAATGACTGG
This sequence comes from Maratus michaelseni, assembly GCA_963931845.1. Lineage (NCBI taxonomy): Eukaryota > Metazoa > Arthropoda > Arachnida > Araneae > Salticidae > Maratus > Maratus michaelseni. The sequence goes on from OZ007593.1 coordinate 306,872,184, forward strand.
GCAGTTTGTTGAAAATTTTTAACAGTGAAGTACAGAGAAAATACCTTAATCTGATTAATTATGTTATGTATTCAATAAATTAAAACTAACATTCAATTATGATTCCTGATTTTCTATTTTACATCATTGCAAAAGATAAACTTTAAGAGGATGTTTTGTTATTAATTAAATAATTAAAAATTACTAATAGGTAATGATTTGGAACCATCATATACACGAATTGTATTTTTTACATGTTATCCTGAATATCCTTCGTTGTAAACTATTTAGGTAGCCATAATTTTTATAGTATATATTTAATCTGGAATTTTTTTAGTAATGAATTTTACATTTTTCAAAATGACATTGTAAAACTTTATTTTAATGTGAAATTAGGAACTAGGATGTTAAACATATTTAAAGTAAATAACATAATTTCCCCCAAGAAAGCATTAAAACTATTCACTCAACGCATTGTATTAGAATATTAATTAGTAGATTAGCAAGATAGTTCGAAGAGGATGCATTTCCATTAGTGATTATGGGCAATGACATCCTTATTTTGAAAATTTATTTCCTAAAATATTGAATTATTGAATAAAAATAAAATATTGATATTTTTTTTCTGTGTTGTAATTTAATTTCATGTTATTTTCTCTAATTTTGTTTCATTTGTGATACAAATTCCATTTCTACAAATCTTTTAAAATAATTAAATATATATTTTTTCTTTCCAAGAAAATATTTACATATTAGTGCTTCTTTTAAATATGCAATCTGACACATTTTTCTTTTGCAGTAAGAAATTATCCGAAATTATATTTTATATCGGATACTTCAATTTTCCATGTTATGAAAGAAAAAACCCTTCTAACTAGCACAAGAGTAAATCAATTACCTCTCAACGAGTAATAATAATACAAAACACAAAATGTTTTTCATTTCTAAACTTTTATTTCAGATTCCAAGATATTTTCATTGTTTTTTTCTATTTCTATCTAATTAAATTTCTAGAAAACTTCAGAAAATATGAAAGAGAATATATTATTTTTCGAGTAAATCTTTTAACATTAATTTCATTTAGTTTGTTTAATATAATGTGTTTCTTTAACTTTTAGAAATTATAATTTATATTAACCTACCATTTTATAGCTGAAATATTATTAACTATTTTTTATGAGGCGGATATAAAAATTTACTACAGAGGTAAGTCAATTACTTTCCAATTTGTGGGACTCTAAATATATTTCAAAGGATAAATAATTCTTACACAAAGTATTTTCCATTTATGTGGTAAACTGTAAGATTCAAAGTTTTTTTCTTTATTTATTTTTTTCATTTATGCTTAATTACATTTGTACAGAAATTCTGTATTCACTAAATATATTAATTAATTTTTCAGAGCGAATTTTTGAACATTGAATTTATATTCTTTGTTTTACACATTGTAATATATATATATCTTTTTATAAATGACGATATTTCTTTAAATCTGAAATAAACTTTATATATATATATATATATATATATATATATATATATATATATATTATATAGAAAGTTAAAAAAGAAAAGAAATATATTTTTACACAATATTTTTCATTCCACACAGTATTTTTCATTTTTATTTTTTCTGAAGATATAGTTCTTCGATTCAAAATTAATTTGATTTTTGTTTTTAACCAAGATGACAGAAACTGATAATATGTTAGTAAAACTGTGTGCTTACTCTTAATTCATTTTATATATACATATATGAATTTTGATTGACAATTTACGAGAACTTTTGATGCAATCAGTTCTTCCTTCCTTTAAAATTACGGTTTATATAAAGATTATATCATTGATTTATATAGTTATGGGTTATAGAAATGTTTTGCGCCTGTTAAATTTTTATATGTGTATTATTTTTAAGATAGAGATATCGGCTATTTCCAGTCAATTGCGTCGAAAAATTTTAAACATTATTTAAGTCTATTTATTATGCCAAAATAATTTATCCGTCCACAAAAAACGCTTTATTCCTCTTGTCCTATTAAAAATCTATTATTCATTTCAAAATAAATAAAAGAATTACAAACAAGATATCCTAATTGTAGAAATTTCTATTTAATTTTAAATATATAAATATTTATTTAAATGTTCAGTTTTTAAGGTTCCGTTTTTTCATTTCTGAACATTTATGTGAATGCATGTTTTAAACATAAAAAAAAAGTAAACCACAACATGTTTCCAAAGAATTCCAAGGAGAAGAGTCTTTATCATCAGATATGAAACGACATACACCCACTTTGAGACAAGGAGCAAGAGTGAAGATTTCTTTAGAGGTTAACTTATTTTGAAATACATTGTGTTTTTTTAATATTCTACGGTGTTTTCAAGAATTTCCTTTGTTACTGAGTTTTACACCATTTTATGTAACTTTTGTTGTAATTAATAATCTTTAACACTAGAACCGCGAATACGGGTCATTTTGACCCGTACCGTTGTCGATTCGCACCAGATTTTTTTTAAATATTAAGTTAAATATATAACGCACAAAAATTAGTTGAATAAATAAGTTAAATAGTTTTATATATTAATTCTGGTGTAAAATAATTTTTTATAAAACTTGAGTAAAATTTCCGGCAGTTCTTGTGTTAAGTACAGAATTGTGTAAGTATATAAGTAAATAAATTACATATACGGGAGAGTAGGGATAAATAATACATTTTTTTTTTTACTTTTATTGTCTTAGTTAAAAAGTGTTGGATCTTGATATGCAAACTTTAGCTTTCATAATAGAGTATAATAGAGTTTTATCAAAACTTTAAAGGCAATGTAATATCTAAAACTGTAAAAATTTGGAAAATACTTTTCCAAACCTTTAAACATGTCATATTCAACTCCTATGTGGATTTGAAAGGAACATTGTAAGAGATGAAAGCCACATGCAGTATTTCTCAAAGAACAATTTCATTCTCTTTCACTTTTGTATAAATATAAAACTTATAAATTTTAATATTAATTGTCAATTAGCAATAAATTGTACTACGATAAAACATGCATCTATTTATTAATTTTTATTTTCGTATTATTTTAATATTTAATATATTAGATTTATTACTTCACATTATTATATGCAGGTGAATTAATATCTAGGGAGTTATTCCGAAAAGGGTACATTTATAATTGTTTATAGATACGATGTAAACCATAATTTTATGCTTTATTTCAGTAACTGTAGACGTATATGAAATCAAATTATTTTTCTCATATAGATAATGATTTTTTTAAACTGATTAATTACTTGCCAAAATATTTCCTTTAATTTTTTTTCTCTGACTAATTACTTTTGTAGAAAGTTCTACGAATTATTAAATAGATAAATCAATTTCTCTGGTCAAAATATATGACATTAATTTTTTTTAACTTAGTTATATGATTTTTTTTCGCAACATTGCAATTTGGATTTTTACGAATTTATTCTTTGACATCTGAAATGTAATTTACCCTTTTTTTTAATAAAATATTCATTTTCTCCTGAGATCAGACAATAGCATTGCCATTTTTACTTACTTATGAGTCATCGTTTTTCAGGTCATTAAACAAATTCTTCCTTGTTAAAAAGTATATTTTATTTCTTTAGTTATTCATTTTTACTTTCTTCTATCTTTACAAGAAGAAAGTATTGGATTCATGAACATTTTCGACTTCCGGTTTTCGACGGATTTATACGCTTTACAAGGTTCTGAACACGATTTGATAGTTTTTAGAAAATGTCTGTCTGTGACTCTGTCTGTCTGTTTGTTTGTATGTGACAACAATTTTGTGGGCGCTCTATCTCAAGAACTAATGCACGAAATTTAATAAAACTTTTTATTCAGTTAGTCCCTGATACAAATTGGTGCTGATTAGTTTTTGGTGAAAATCGCCCCACAGGTGGCGCTGCTGTGCTGCATTTTTCGAGATTTCCGCAATAGCTCTATCTGAAGAACGAATGCACTCATTTTCATCAAACTTCAGATTCAGTTAGACCTTAACATAAATAGACGCTGATTACGTTTTGGTGTAGATATCCCTACAAATAGTGCTGCTATACTACTTTTTTCGTGATTATTACGATAGCTATATTTCAAGAAATAATGCACGGAATTTCATCAAACTTCAGATTCTGTTAGACCTTGACATAAATAGATGCTGCGTAGGTTTTGGTGTAAATAGACCGACGGGTGGCGCTGCTATACACCTTTTCCATGATTTTTTCGATAGCCATATCTCAAGAACGAATGCACGAAATTTCATCAAACTTCAGATTCTGTTAGCCCTTGACATAAATAGATGCTGCTTACGTTTTGGTGTAAATAGCCCAACAGGTGGCACTGCTATGCTACTTTTTTCATTATTAACACGGTAACTATATCTCAAGAACTAATGCACGGATTTTCATTAAACTTCAGATTCAGTTAGATGTTGACATATGTTGTTGTTGATGAGGTTTTAGTCTAAATCTCGCAACAGGTGGCGTTGTTATGCTATTTTTGCAGGATTTACATGATTTTAGAAATAGTCATGTCTCAAGAACTAATGTACAGAATTTAATAACACCTTAGATTCAGTTAGACCTTGATATAAATTGGTGCTGATTCGTCTTTAGTGTATGCGAAACCTGTGTCAGATAGAAGAAAGTTTTGGGATTGGCACATCCGACTAGTTTATGTTCTATTTATTTATATCCGAAAGTAATTTTAAGGAATCTTATACAGAGGCTCCCGAAAATATACACATTTCTGTTTTAAACATTGTAAATGCTTTTGTTTTCGTAGAAATTTAACAAAATACATTCCGATTGCCAATTTTATGACACTTTACGATTACAAATGCGTATTGGTCATGATTATAACGGACCACTATATGGTAAATTTCTATATTTTTTGCAGCATTTTCTTTAAATAAAAATACGCGCATCAATGTGTTGAAATATTTATTCCTGCACACATTTTTATATTATATTATTTATTTATTAACCTTTATTCTACAAAAAAGTTTGGAGAGAACATTACATATTATTTTATTATCAAAATATCACAGAGAGATATGAAAGCCGTCATTCGACAGGACATTGTGTCTACTTTTTGATTTTGAATGAAATTTTTCAAGAATGTTTCATCTAACCTTCAATCTTTTTTCAAATGGTAAAATACACATTTTCACATTTTACTGTTCATTTAATATAACCAACCTTCTTGGTTGACGTTCAAGTGTTTAATGAGCAGAAAGACGTGTGCTCAGAGGGGATGTGACGTCTGGGATAGAGGGCACTGCAATAAACGTTTTGATTGGTCGATTCCATTTCCCCAGAGGGGATGGCAGGACGACACATGCGCTAATTTGACGGTCGTTTATAATGTAATCACCAAGTGGTGCATGTGACTTATGGGATAACGTCATCGTTGTGCTGGCACCTAAGTCGTTATTTTAGTTTGAGTTAAAGAAATATCATGCAGAAGTTGCATCATTTATCGAAATGACTTCAACGGAATAATTTATAAGTGTCGTGTGATTGTATATTGCGGTGTGTGTTATATTTTTCTTAATTTATATTTTGACCGGAAGGGAAAAGTTTGCTTTTGATTTGTTTGTAAAATTAAATGATACAGGAAATTTATCTTTTTTGAAATAACTATGTTTTGCCATTCTCATGAGTGTTGTTACGGAGGAAACATACAAATATCCTGCTGTGGGGAGAAGTTTTGAGGGTGTCAATGCATTGTATCGTGCTGTTCGCGACAAAGTAACCATACAAAAATGGTTACGTGGCGTCGATTCCTACACACTGCACAAATCAGAGCGAAGAAATTTCCCGACAAATCATGTGATCGCGTATTCGATCCATCAGCAATATTAAGCCGATTTGGTCGATTTAAAAAGTTTTTAAAAGCATAATGGAGGATTTCGATACATTTTAACATGCATAGACATTCTATCAAAATATGCAGGGTCTATCCCTTTGACAACGAAACGTGAAGAGGATATTGTTAAAGCGTTTAAATCTATTTTTTCTACGAGTAAACCCAAGTCTTTGCAAACTGATGCTTGAAAGAATTTAAGAACAGTCGCTTTTAAAGTTATTTAAAGCAAGAAGGAGTTTGTTTTTTTATAACGAATAATATTACGAAAGTGTCGGTGGTGGAACGATTTAACCACACCTTAAAAACCAAAATGTGGAAATATCTCGCGCATCATCACACCTACATATATATTGATGTGTTAGACTCACTTATGCAAAGTTATAACCATACATACACTTAAACAATCCCCCGCGGAATTTACGGCAGATTACGAAAGCGATGTTTGATTTACTTTGTAAGGAGATATGCAGAATGCAAAAAGAAAACCCTGCATATTTAAAACAGGTGACTGCATGCTGGTGTCGAAACAAAGACGGATTTTCGGAAAAGGATGTGAAACAAATTGGACTGAAGAACTGTTTGAGGTGAACGAATGCGTGTCAAGAAACCCTCCTGTTTATCGGTCCATTAGTCCATCAAAAATTTAATAAGTTCTGATGGACGAACGTATCCAAGGCACGTTTTATGAACGAATAATTGCATAGAGTATAACCGAAAAAGGACTATACTGTTGTGAAGATTTTACAAAAGCGAACACGAAAAGGTCATGTGGAATACAAAGTGCAATTTTAAGGTTAGTTACCTGAATAAATTTAACCAGTGAATTCCCTCCTTTGATTTATTTTCTTTATAAAACCTATGTAATAGATTTGCATCGCCATTTCAATTCATGCCATTCTACGTGACCTACCTTCTAATAGTTCACTGAATTATTACCCACAGAATAAAATTTCACACTTGACGAGATTACCTATCAGCCTAGATATGAAAGATGAGTGGGAAGTTGGTCCAGCAGAACTCATTTACCCATATACGTGAAACAATACAACAGAATATACGAATGGTTATGAATATATGTTAGGAGATAATATAGCTTGGATAAACGGCAGACCCAGAAATGAGGCAGACTTTGAAATATGTGCCAAAGAAGTGAAAAAGGATAGAATACCTCCTCGATATTACGAAACACCTAACAAAATTGCTAAATATTTGATTTATCAAAAATTTTATGATAAAATTTTGTTTAATTATAACAAAAATTCCAAAAAAGTAAGAGTTACTTTAAAAAAATGCATACACTAATTTTGATCCGTGTTTAGCGGAATGTTTAGGATTCCCCCCTTCCCCCGGGGGTGTAGGGGATATTTTTGCAGGCCATTCCGAATCGTTCTGACCGTACGTTGCCGATCCGCATTCTGATTTTTAATTGTTGTATATATATATAGCGATTTTGTAGAACCACAGTAGCGAATACAGAAGCCCCCCTGATTCTAGTGATCCCTGAGAAAGGACAAGATGGAGAGATGGTTCACGAAATACTTGATAGACCGCATTACATTCTGTTGAATTTAAATTTTTCAGACGATCGAAACCATTATAAGGACACACACGGGTCGACGCATGTCATTCGAGCGTGAGACGTTGATGGTGAAACTTCATTTTTGACAAAATTATCTCTCATAATGTTTGTTCCTTACAAGTGTTTTGCAAAATATTTCCAAGGTTATTATACCCGCCACTCAGGTAGTGGGTTGAACTATTACCAAGAGTCTGCTTTGGAAAAATGATGTGGATTCGGCGGACAGTTTCGTTCTTTGTTTCATGCTGCGGTTCCCCTTTTGAAATTAGGAGCGAAAGCCATAGGCAAACAGTTATTTCCTACAGAAGTGGATGTTATCAACAATGTGTCACGCGGTGAAAATGTGAATGTGGTCGCTCAGCGTAGGTTGAAAGAAGCCTGCAATCACTTGACAGACCAAATCGCTACCAAGAAGAAGGCGATGATTGGTTCTGGTCAACGCAATATGGTCAAAGAGCTCGACTAAAGTCTTACTTCAACGTAAAGCAAAGGAAGTGGAAACACGTGATATTTTTGCTTAATGATGTCTGGAGTGATTCATAAAGATTCTTCTGCATGTGACAAATCCAAATTGGATTAATTTTTTATCCCACCTACACAAACACCTATTGAAAATGGTATTTTTATTGAATACCATCCCCTTACCCATATACAAGTCCGATATGTCTGTGGAATTTATGATTTCCGGCAACGGCGAAGACTATATTGATTTGGCTGCATCTCGTCTATATGTGAAAGCAAACATTACTAAAGCAGATGGATCCCGTATTAAAGAAAGAGATCATGCCTCACTTCCTATTAATTTCTTTATGCACTCGATATTTACCCATGCCGACGTGAGCGTTAATGACAGAACAAAATCTTCTTCAAGAAATTCCTATCCTTTTCGTGCCTACTTCAAATCGCTGGCGAATTACGAAGATGCCAATTGAAATTTACTGAGTTTAGAATGTTTTTACAAAGAAGAAAAATTGGCTACTGCAGATACTATCTCTGATGATAATCCTGGAATGCAAAAACGTTATGAACTGACTAAAAATAGTAATATTTTGTATATCATTGGTCCACTGCACTGTGATATTTTTCAACAAAACGGATTATTACTGAACCTGGGGGATTTGAAAATGAAACTCATACGGAGCAAGCCTGAATTTGGTTTAATGGCTGTAAAACTCCAACCAAAACTTGATTTTAAATTGTTTTGAGCTTCTTTTGTTTTATTCGCAAAGTAAATGTCAGTACTGGCACGTTATTAGGACATGCTAAAGCATTAGAAAAACACTTCTGCTAAAAATCCCAGAGACCGTATGTTATGCAAGACGAATTCCATTTCCACCGGAAGCCTTTCCTTTTTACAAGACAATCTTTTTTCGGGAACTATGCACATTCTCATTGTATTGTTAGAAAATGCTGTATTAAACGGACAATATCATTTGAACCCCTTCAACTTTCATCATCGCGACGTAAACTTTTTAAATGTTTATGTGGATGGACAGCCTGTTCCGAGCAAACCACTAAAACCTGATTTTAAAGAATACAACTACATAAGAACCTATAATAGTTTGTTCTCAGAATTTAATAATGATGCTGGTATTTAACACGTAAATTTAATACTAGTTTATTTAACACTTGAAGAATTTGCAGAGGGGCATACTGAGTATGCATTCGACCTAACTTCCGATCTTTGGGACGGTCCTCACCTAAATTTACAACACCAAGGAAATTTACGAATTGAAACTAAATACGCTGAAGATTTATAAAAATCGCTTTATGTGTTAGCGCGTGTGGAATTTAAAAGCATTATTGAAATTAGCAAATAACATCATGTTTTATGCGACTTTCCGAACTAAAGGAATTCTTTACAAATCAAAAACATTTTCTCACTTGGCAGAGAAACCCGAAATTATTTTTTTTGCGTGTTCGCAAGCGATGAACAGCCTAAAATAGTCAAGCATTTCCCTGTCTGTTTTGTATGTAATGTGAACAAGTCAACTAAATCTGGAAGCCACTAAGTAGCCTTCTTAGCTATTGTCACCTGACGAAGTAGCTTTCTTCGACTCTTATGGAAACGAGTCCGACTTTTTTCAAGGACCTTTATTGAACTATGATTCACATTTTACCCAAGTGTTGTATAATCCACTTTTACTACAAAGTCATATCCCATCTTAGCACACGTCTTTCAGCTCAGTCAACACATGGACATCAACCATGAAGGTTGTCACTATGGCGCTCTCCGATCATAGGCACCACCCTTTATTATCTAATTGCATCAGGTCACTCACCCGCACGAAAATAGTTGTAGAAAAAAATACTTGACGTCACATGCACCTCTTGGTTATTGTGTGCTATGAAACCTTCCAGAACTTTGTGATTGCATCAACCTTAACTCTCGTTAAACTAGAGCACGCTTCGTCCTGCCATCCCCTCGTGGAAAATGAAATCATGCAATCAAAATGCTGATCGCAGCGCCCCTATACATGACGTCATACACACCACACACCCCCGCCGTCCCTCTCCACACCCCACAATCAGCTCAGTGCTCACCCGGACGTCAACAAAGAACGTTAGTCTTCTCGTCACTCTCCACTCCTAAGTACCCCTCTCGTATACGTTCTTAATGCTTTGATCTTCATTAACCTTCTCATTAACCTTTCTGATCTTATCTACCACCTGTCAATCAGTCACCTGTCACTCACTTATCACTTACCTGTCACCTAACCATCACCGATTAGGCACGCCTTCCAAGCTCCACATTCCACCTGATGGCGCAGAACTCTCTTTTTTCTTCTACTGTATTCCCAACACAATCAGGATATTATTAAAATATATTACTTTTTTTTCCTAGAATGAAAGGAAATATCTGAATTAGCAACTTAAAAAAGACACTTAACTCAAGCAAAATCCCTCTTCAACAATTGCTGCCCATATCCGGTAATGTGTGCAACATTGCATGCATACCGCAATAATTCTTACAATAATACACATACCACAATACACATAATTCATACCACAGAGGAAAACGTACATACAGTAATAATCGATTTTCGGGAATCATTTAACCGATTATTTTGTTTATTTTTTTATTGTATTTTGTTTCTCAGTAAATGAAAAATAAAAGAACGATGAAACTCTAGAAAGTTAGTATACAATCTATAAAAAGGCATGGAATGCAGTTCAGTGATTTTGTTATGGTTGAAGTGTCATAATATTATTAAAATGCACCGTAAACTATTTTAACACTATAGATCATAATGTAACGGAATAATTTTGTAAGTCCCTGTAAACATACTTAAAATACTATTTATTCTATACTCTTGAGAAAGAATGTTGAACTCCATTTCAATGATGCATATTAATCTCATTGCGTTTGAAATATCGTAACATCAATCAAATGGGATGCAGACAATTTTCCCCTTTTACCGTAATGTATCGCAATTCATTTGTGTGCACCTGTAAATAAACTACAAAAGCTACATACTTCATTTCATATTTTCATCATTATCATTATATAATGATTGGTAAATCATTCTATATTAAACCTCAATAACACATAAAAATTTCATGGCAATCCAAGTATATTTTCGAGAGCACGGAGAGATAGAAGGTAGACATACCAATTGAATTCATAAACTAGTTTCAACTATAAATTAAATTAAGAACAATTATTCAAATTGGTAAAGAAATCATTTGAGATGTAATCTTCCCAACTGAGCAAAAACACTTGGACCAGGATTAACACCCGGGATCTCTTCGCAGAAGGTGCCAATATCTAACCAACTGAGCAATCCCGGACGAACATGGCTGAACTATTAGAATTGGTAAAGCTTAAATATCCTTAAAAAGTTAATTGGGTAATTAGTTCAGCCATGTTTGCCCGGGATTACTGAGTTGGTAGAGCATTGTTAGCTTCAGCCAAGGGATCTCGGGTTCGAATCCTGGCCCAGATTTTTTCGCTCAGTTTGGAACATTACTTTTCATAAAATTTTTCACTATGTTAATTTACTTTTAGTACATTTTCTTTTTAAACTTTGGAGTATTTATCACCAAAATTAAAAATATTCATATTGTTATAATTATACATCTAACAAGTATGTTCTAACAACATTGTTAATCGCTATGCAAGTTTTAATCTCTTAAAACCCTAATTTAATATCTAATAATATATTATATAATCCTGTATGGTAAAAAGGAGGATCTTAATAAAACAATGTTTTCCAACAGTCTCAGAAAATATCATCTCAGAGACTACCTCAGAGATTATCATTTTATATTACAAATTGTGCAGCTTAAAGTATAGAAGATATTCAATAGATTATCAAACACAATGTAAAATTATACACTGCTCAAAACAATTAGAGGATATTGCAGTTTTAGGTAGATTTTGTATCTGGGAAACTTTTTAGCTGATTGATACATGGTCGACAGACATAGTAGGTTATATGAGAATAAATTACACATGTTTGGCAGAAAAAAATGCATTTTATTGCGCATTTGTGTACAAAAGGAAAAAAACACAATTTGTGCATATGAGAAAAAAAGAATAAGGAAAGGTGTTTTCTTCAAAGAAAATCATTTTCAGTAGGGGGTATGGTTTCCACGGGCGGCCAGCAACGTTGAACACCTTTGAGACATGGACTCAATGAGGCTATTAATGACGAGTTGGGGTATTCTGCCCCACTCTTCCAGAAGAGCTCTTTCCAGTTCTTGGAGAGTTTGTGGGGGTTGTTGGCGGCCAGAAAAACTCCCAAACGTGCTCGATTGGATTCATGTCTGGAGAACACGCTGGCCATTCCATTCGAACGATTCCATCCTCGAAAAGTAAATCCTCCACCAGGTTTTCACGATGTGGCCTGCAGTTATCGTCCATCAAAATGAAGTTATCTCCGATTGCTGCAGCGTAAGGGACTACAATAGGTCTGAGGATCTCATCCCTATATCGGCGACCAGTCAGAGCTCCATCTCGAATGATGTAGAGGTCAGTGCGCCCGTCAATGGAGATGCCACCATACACCAACACTCCTCCACCGCCAAATCTGACACTTTCGTGCACGAACGCAGGATTATTACTACTGCCACGGTCCCTTCAGATGAAAATACGCCTATTATCCGGATGCACAGAAAAACGGGACTCGTCAGAAAACAGAATATTGCTCCATTCATTTCTCCTCCAGTTGACATGCTCGGTTGCCCACTCCCTGCGGTCGCGACGATGCCTTGATGTTAATCTAACACATACCGTCTGTAGGCGAGCATACAGACCTACAGCATGCAGCCGGTTTCGGACAGTCTGAGTTGAAATCGTGGTGCCTGTAGCCGAGCGAAGGTGTTGTTGGAGAAGAGTAGCGTTCATGTTTCGGTGTCTCCGAGCTGTTAACGCTAAACACCGATCTTCATTGGGCGTTGTTGCCCGTCTACGACCTTTCCCTGGTCTTCGGCCTGCACATCCATTCTCCAAAAAACGGTTCCAGATCCTGGAAATGACACTTTGTGACACTCCAATGGCTTGCGCTACTTCGGCTTGAGTTTGCCCCCCTGCTAACCTACCAACAATTCTCCAAGCTTCTGAATCTGTCAAATGACTTCGCTGAGACATCGTACTCATCGAAACAAAGCAATCACTGAATGCCGATCATCCTTATCTTCATTCTCTTTTATCCAGTTGAAAGTCAAATTTCATTCGCTGCCGCTGAAGCGACGTTTTTGACGTCGAATTCAAAATTTGCATACTCCACAGTTTGAAAACCAGAAAAATTTGCATTTGTGATTCTCTTCTTCTATTTTCGGCAAAAAAAAAAAATTCGCTTATATCTTTATTTTATATAAAACTTCAAATATCCTTTAATTGTTTTGAGCAGTGTATTTTATCTTAAATCTGTACTTAATTAGAAATAAGCAATATAAGCAGAGTTATTTAAATAGAAATAATCGATAATTTTTTTCTCTTTCAAACACTCATAAAATCACGATAGTTTAAAATATTTATTGTAATGTTAATCAATAATTAGTCATGAATGATTTTTCAGAAAAATACATTTTACTCCATTCATAACATTAACTTTGAAAATGGAAACAAATAATCAATATCTTTCTATTACCCATAGGATATCCGGATTTAAAGTAATGATGCTGAGAAAAATATTGGTTCATCTAAACCAAGTTTGGCAGAATATTTGCAAAAAATATTTAATGGGAACAAGCTCAGCTTTGTTTGCCGTTTTCGGAACTTGTTTTAATTTTAAACATCTATATATTTAAAACACTAAACCTTTTCTTTCGACAGTTTGAGAGGAAAGACTACTTCATCAAATTATATGATTCTTATTTTAAATGAAATATATTTGGCCACAGATTTGTTATCATGCATTCGTTTGTTCAATACTTTAATTAATTAGCAATTAAATGTTTTTTGTTTAATTTCTTCGAAATACTGGCAATCAGATTATTTTCATTGCCGCGAGGATAAAAGAGAAATAATGAAAAATATTCAGACACGTAGCTCTTTGGTCGAATTTTTTAATTTCGAAAAAAAAATGTAAAAATAGTTATCCACGCACACTTTATTTTTATAAACGAATAAAATTTCATATTTATTGTGACTCCACGGGAATATTGTCTATTGGGTTTATTTAATCTTTATGCATTATAACTTTATTGATACTTTACAATAAAATACAAAATATATTTTTATTTGTATACATTATTGTCGACAACGACATTAAAGTGGACTGTAAATTATACTACTATCGATAAAATTTCAACCCTTTTTACAACAATGAACCATTTTTTATTTACTTCGGAGCTCCCCATGGAGACTCCCGAACAAGCGAAGAACAAAACGACTTCTGAGTTACATTTATAGCCAAGCGGTGTTAGAAGCCAAGAGTGGCGCCAACATACCGGCCACCACTGAAATATTTATTTCAGCAACATATCTTAAACAAATGTCCTTCGTTGTAAACAATTATTTTTTTTTCTTTTTAACAATAAATCTTCCATTATAATACAAGTTTCAATTCAATCAAAAATACAAATATACAATTCAATTCAATTATAATATTAAAATACAAAGTTACTGCAAAAATTTTTCAAATATAAATTCACAAGAAATATAAGAAAATAAATATTTACGTTATAATAAAGTATCATTTATGGGCAAAATACTAAAATTAGAAATTGTTCGTTTGAATATACCATTTTGAGGTTTTACAAGCACAACCCTAATTTTACCATCGCTCCCATAAATAACATCTTGAATGCGACCTACTGACCAGGTGCACATGGACAAATTACTATCCTTTAATAAGACCATAGTTCCAATTTTTATATTTTCCTTTTCAAATAACTATTTTGTACGCTGTTGTAGAATATTTAAATAATCTGTACTCCATTTTTCTAAATTAATTGATTAATTTTTGTAAATTGCTACCAATGACTAAGTTTATTATAGGCAAGGTCAGTCAAGTTTGGTTCACAGATGCTATTTATAGGGCGGCCTATTAAAAAATGTCCTGGGGTTAACGTTTCATAAGCGTTTGGAACCGAAGATAAAGGTATTAGAGGCCTACTGTTTAAAATACCTTCGATTTGATTAACGACAGTTAAAAATTCCTCAAAAGTTAGTTTTAAATCTCCAATAGTTCTTTTTAAATGGTGCTTAAAGGATTTTACCCCTGTCACCCACAAGTCACCAAAATTAGGGGATCTAGGAGGAAGGAATTTCCAAAAAAATTGATTTTAGCCAATGAGTAAGCAGCCAATTCCTCGGATTGATTTTTTACAATTTTATACAATTTTTTCAATTCTGAATTCGCACTAACAATATTAGAGGCATTATCAAAAAAAGATGGTGGCACAAATTCCGCGCCTAGCTACAAATCTTTTTAAGGTAGCTATTAAGGCTTCAGAAGTTAAATCTGTTATTATTTCTAAATGAATTGCATGAGTAGCAAAACAGACGAAAATTGCGACATAAATTTTACTAAAAACTCCTTTACGTTGGTTTTTGTATTTTATATAAAATGGGCCACATAAATCAATGCCGGAATTTGAAAAAGGGGGATTTATATTTACCCTTTCTTTAGATAACGAGGCCATGATTTGTTCTGCAATTTTAGGTTTGTTTTTAAAACAAACAATGCAATTATGCACGATTTTTGTAGCTATGTTTCTGCCATTTAAGGGCCATAATTCTTGTCTCACAAAATAAAGCAATGTTTGAGCACCAACATGCAATTTTTTTAAGTGAAAATACTGGAAAATTAAAAGTGTAAGCCTATGATCTTTGGGTAAAAGAATCGAATTTTTTTATCATAAGATAAATTTGATTGATCTAAACGACCACCAACTCTAATTATTTCATCCCTATCAAGAAAAGGATTTAAATTACTTACTCGACTATCCTTTAGTTTCTCACCTTTTTTGAGCGCCTTCATTTCCCTGTCGAAGTACATTACCTGAACCAATTTGACTAATTTAATCTTTGCTTGGTAAAATTCCTCTTTTGCTATAGGCCCTACAATTCTTTCTTTGTGCTTGCAATTATAAATAAATCTATAAATATAAACTAAAATACAAATTAACTTAAAATAACTGTTACTTAAATTACAAAATTAGTTAAGAAAATGATTAAAGTCCTGATTAATAAGATGCAAAATAATAGTACTGTTCGATTTAAGTTCGTCTAAATATGCATCATCATTTGGAAAGTCAGTTTTTTACCTCTTTTTCTGTCAAGTCCAAGATATTATTAGTCAATAATGGACCTTACCACCACAGTTCCATATCTGAGAGTTCCTGAGGAAATGTTCCACGAGATATTATATCAGCTGGATTATCACTAGAAGGAATGTGTTTCCATAAAAATTGTTCAGTGAGAGACTGAATCTTTGACACTCTATTTGCGATGAAAGTTTTTAATAGATGAGCAGAGGTTTTTATCCATGCCAATGCTATAGTTGAGTCTGAGAATAAAATTACTCCTTGAATGTCTAGTTGTAAGGAAGGGAGAATTTTGGCCACAAGTTGAGAAAGAAGCAAACAGGAACATAGTTCCAGTCTTGGCACAGAAATGGTCTTTAAAGGTGATACTCTTGATTTACTTGCAATGAGGTTTGATGTGGTCGAGTTAGATGAATTTTACAATATACATGAACTGCAGCACCGAAAGCTGTTATGGAAGCGTCAGCAAAACCAAGAACAAATATTGCTTCTGTGGAAGGAGTTAAAATGTATCGACTAATTGTTATATTTTCTATATTCTTTAGTTGACTTACGAAGTTACACCAATCACAAGCAAGGGGTTCCGGAATGTTTTCGTCCCATCCTATTTTACACAACCACAATTTTTGAAGATAACTCTTGGCCTTGGAAATAATTGGGCCAATGAGCCCAAGCGGATCATACCATTTTGCTATGACAGAAAGAACCTGTCTTTTGTTGTATGATTTTTGTTCTTTCACCGAAACTCTAAACACAAATTTGTCTTTGTTGGATTGCCAAACCTTACCTAAAGCCTTAGCTGAAGTGTCAGACTTAGTGCAAAAGGAAACGCCTTCCATTCCATCAGGATTTAAAAGCTCATTCAAATTTGAGTTCCATTTGTGCAAAGCCATTCCACAAGAAAGAAATATGTCAATTAATTGATTTTTCAGGGCAATTGCCGACTCTGAATCAGGGGATCCAGTCACGATGTCGTTCATATAGCTATCAGACAGAATAACTTTTGCTGCAAGAGGAAATCTGTCGTTCTCATCTAAGGCCAATTGTTTGATGCACCTTATGGCCAAAAAAGGGGCGCATTTAGTTCCATAAGTGACCGTGTTAAATTTAAAAGCAATTGTGGAATTATTTTCGTAATCCTTCCAAAGAATGCGTAGAAGGTCCCTTTGCGAAGGATCTATCAAAATCTACCGAAACATTTTTTTAATGTCCGTAGTTAAAGCAACCTTATACTTTCGAAATCTTAACAAAATATCAAAAAGATCTTCCTTAACTTCACCGGAAAGCAAAATAGCATTCAAGTTTTTCCGGTTGTGGTAGGGGCAGAGGCATTAAAGACAACCCTTAATTTTGTAGAGAATTTATCTGGTTTAAAAATGCCATGATGAGGCATATAATAAACTACTGAGCGAGAATCTTCGACTGAAATTCTTTCAATATGCTCCAATGTTTCATATTCGTTTAAAAATTCGCAATAAAGTTTTTTCATAGCACTATTATTTTCCAATCTCTTTACTGTTTGTTGCAAACGCCTTTCTGCTAAATTTCTCGAATTTCCCAATGAATTTAGTTGATCAGTTTGAATCGGCATGTCGACAATAAACTTTCCGGTATTATTCCGTTTGTGCGTTTTTTGAAAATGAGATTCACAGAATTCTTCTTCTTTACTTAGAAAACGTTCAGGTGAAATATTTTCTATTTCCCAAAAGTTTTTAAGATTCGATTCAATATTCTCAATTTCGGAATTAAATGTTAATCCACAATATGAGTTAGAACTCTTGATTTTAACAGTTCCAGTTTCAATAAGACCAAGTACCGCATTTTAAAACATTAAATTTGGTGAAATACGATTTTTTCCTTCTTTTATTATCTCATAAAAGAGTTCTGCCCGAATTATTAAATGAATTTTTCCCGGTATGTCGAAAGTAGGATCAGCTAACAATACCCTATTTGGTAACAATGCTTTATCAATTTTAATATTTGAAGAAGGTACACAGTCAGTAATTTTTGAAACAACAAAAAATTCGCTTGGTGAAGAGAATGAAGAATTCTTATTACGAATTATCGTATTAACCTTCCCTTTCACATTAAAGGCATTTCCACCTAATCCACTAACGGAAACATTTATTTTTTTTCAAGCCCAAATAAGAGGCCATTTCTTTCGAAATATAGTTAGCTTGGCTCCCGCAGTCGAGAATTACCCGTGCCTGGATGAAACACTTGTGTAACGGACTATAAATATAAATATATGCCGTAGACAAAAGAACTGCCTTTTTACTTTCGTTATTATGTGATGACAAACTCTGAGATATTTCCGATAAATTTTAATTATTTGATTTATCATTTTCTTTACCAGAACGTCCGTCTGGCGCCGATGATATGTCAACTTCAGAATCAGGGCTTTTTAATGACGTTTTATTTTGAAACGATTTATTTTTATCTTTGTGAAGTAATATGATATGTCTGAGAAAGCACAGCTGACAGTTATATTTTGTACCGCATTTCCAAAGCAGATGCGAGTCATTTAAACAATTTATACAAAGTTTATTCTTTTTTACTTCATCAAATCTTTGAATTGGAGTCATTTTTAGAAAAACAGGGCACTGGTGTAAGGCATGTAAATTTTTACAAACAAGGCAGGAATTAGATTTCAGAATAAAAGTTTTTGTTTGTTCTGGGTTTTAAATTTTTGCGAATTTATTTGTGTTCCTTGAAGATTTTCTAATATTTGAACACGATTTTGCAAGAATAAAGTTATCCCATCGAGGTAAATCTGTCGTTGTTAATGTCATTTCGAATTCCTTACGTGTTCTTCTATCCAACTTTGTCAAAATAATATTAATCAATAAATTTTCACTAAAATTGTTCATTTCGACATTTAACACCTTTAAAGCTCTTACATGCTTTAAAATACAATCAAGCAGCATTCTTAATTTTTCAGCTGAATCAGTACAAATATTATCTAACATTAATAAAGATTTAATATGTCTGTTAACTATTAATCTTTTATTGTGATATATTTTTTTAAGTGCTTCAAATAATGACTCATATGTGTCATCAGTACTTTGGATTTGCTTCGCTGTCCCCACAAGAGAGGGGATTGCAAATAAAAAAGTTTCTGATCATTAGTTAACACTTCGTTCGAATCAATTATACTATTAAATTAAGTCTTAAAGTTATTTCAATTTTCATACGAACCATCGAATTTCGGCAATGGAATTTCGGGTAATTTAACATTTAAATTTTTTGAATTATTAACACCATTATTTTCATTTATTAGATCAACATTTTTAGTTTTAGAATTCTCAAGAAGCCTTTTAAATCTTACCTTGAGATTTTGGAGATCTTGTTCGATTTCTTCAAATTCAGCATCACACTTATCGATTTCTTCATCTTTCAAAATTTTATAGAACTCCATTTTCAAATCATCTAATTTATCTTCTAATTTGTTCAAATTTTTGATTTTATTCAAGATAACCACTGAGTTTATTTCTTGTGCCTCATCGGCTATAAAGTTTGATAATTTTGTCAAGTGGGCCTTTATATTGCCCCTTCTTTGATTCAGCACTTTTACGTCCATTGTTATTATTCCGATTTTTTTTTTAAACAAAACGCAATATAATCCAACGATCACTAGTTTTTCTCCGCGAGCGAAAGTGCACTGTAAATTATACTACTATCGATAAAATTTCAACTCTTTTTACAACAACGAACCATTTTTTATTTACTTCGGAGTTCCCATGGAGACTCCCGAACAAGCGAAGAACAAAACGACTGCTGAGTTACATTTATCGCAAAGCGATGTTAGAAGCCAAGAGTGGCACAAACATACATGGTGGTTAAGTATAAAAGTATCGTATATAGAGTACGTATGAAAAGTTTGCGCAGGTGAAAATGACGTTATGCTTAGATTGAAAAAAATTCATTTTATATTGATAAAACTAAAGAGAATAATTTATATGATTGTGTCAACATGACGTTATTTTAAGCGATTTTTCAATTCTTAGTTATAAAGTTTAGAATTGGAGCCTTTATTGGTTGCTTCATCTTCGTTGAATACTTTGATTTCATGTTACAATTACTTTTGTTTAATTATAGGTCAGAGGATTTCATTTTATTATAAAATATTCACGAAAGTGAAGGTTTTCAGAAAAATTTAAAATATTAAAAATAGTATTAAGGAAAAAAAAAGCTTGAATTAATAATTTTTTTTAGTTAATTGTTGAGTGATGTAAGGTTAATATTGTATAGGAATTGTTTTTGTAGGTTTATATAAGTTTATGTAACAGTTTATTATTAGCGGCAAAGTCCTATTTATTTCACTGTGGATTTTTCTGCCGACGTTAAAAAATATTAGTCTACTTTTAGACGCCAGCCAAAAATAGTGGCAATTTTTAGAAATGTAAAACGAATGTGACAATAAACGAAGCTATCGCTTTCGCTTTTATCACACTTACACCACGTCTAAGTACCATATAGTTTCAAATCTGACATCATCAACTAGAAAAAAGTTAACTTTCAAATGAAATTTATGTGAAAACTGCCACTTAATTTAACGACTTTTTATATAATTTTCAAAGATGAATTATTTCTCAAATCTACCTCAAAAATTGTCATCAGTTTGCTTCAATAATGTAAAATAGCTCCTGGGAAAGTTGAAACAATTGGAAATTGATTTCTCTAACAAACGTAAAAAGTGAAAAAAAAAAAAAAAAACTCCTGATAAATCATAAGATCAGATAACCTATAAGATAAAGCCTTATTTATAAGAAGAGCATTTTGGCGCTAAACTGAAATCTGTCAACAATAAAACTGACTTTCAGTTTCTGATGAACTTAAAACGGATATCATGTTGAATTCGTTAATGTATGTGTTGCATCAGAATATGCTAAGAATTTCATTTTATAATTTTTTTAAACATCCATTGAGCATTTCACTGTATAAAAAGGAAAGAATCGCCGATTTTTTTTTTGTTTTTTTTTGCTTTGTACTGCCCGAGAAAGACTGCACATAATAGGAAACCATGCATGTAGAGCATAAATGTCCCTCTCGCCACCTTTTATTGACGTGTAAAAAAACTTAATTTTGCCGAAGCTGACCCCGCCGGTAAAGCATGACAAAATGCGGGATGGTGATGTCTATAATGAAAACAATATTTGTAAATTGAATAATACAAAGAAGAACATATATGATGATTTAAAGCACAATGAGAAAATAAAAATGAGATACATACGATATCATCACGAGATGGAAATATGATGCAATGGCGATCTTGACTCGATGAGTTGATCTATGAAATATTATACTAGATGAAAATAATACGCATACTCTATACAAATTGTTTTACAGTGACTTTTCTGTGGGAAAGAATTAATCACCCTGATTAAAGAATGGAACGGAAGACACAATACATATAAATTACACTTAAAAACATTAAAATTTGCCTCCTCTACAGATGGTATATTATTATTGTACAATTTCTCCATCTTTACATAAAAATGTATTATCTTAAAACAATAGAAGATATGGGTTTGGAAAAAACATTGATCAAAAAGGACATTTAAAATTTCAATTAAATATTTTAAAACTTTTTTTTATACATCGAATTTCGACGATGCCTTTGAGCAAGACGCAATGTAAATGCCCATATAGGAACTTACTTGGTTGCATTAATACAAGTGGAGACATGTGTGCTTTATTTACTGAATATAATATGGATGTGGGAATAAACTATTTGTATGATATTTCGTAGGTCCATGAATTTTTTTTTTCATGCTGTGGTGAATATAAAGGTAATGTCGAACAGTTTTGCATTACACAATTGTTTTACGGACTGTTTGTTTGGAGTTTGTTTCGAAAATAGTATACTGAATTTCACTGGGGGGGGGGACTTTTAAAACAATGTTTCATACTCTCCCTCCCTTACATAAGCAAAAAGCTTAATTTACTGATATTGTTATAGTATATTTTTCCGTAAAATTTTGACGGGTTTCCTTCTAGTATATACATAAAAATATTTCTATTAGTTATGATTAACACATTGACAACCCTCCATATATTTATTCTTGGCCAATTTGGAGGCTATGGAATAATGCGAATTAGGGCATTTCTTTTTCAAATTCATCTACCAGAAGAAAATAATATTTAAAATTAAGTATTAGGGATACTTACCAGCGATCCAACACTGTGTTCCAGTGTTACAGAAGATACTTTCCGGTGTATAGAACATATAAAAATCATTTGTAATTTAAAACTGGCATATTTTTGCATTAAAAATATTTTAGATTACCCACAAACTAAACAAAAACAATATATAAAAAACATAAAATGTGTTTTCAAATATTTTTTGTGTTTTTGTTTTTAAAAGTGGTACATTCTTAGTGATCAAATGCCAACGGCAAGAAACAGTTCATTTCTTAATTCAGATAATAAAAAAAAGTAAAATACATGAATATTATTTGAACAAATGTTTATTCTTAACCAAAACTTGTTTTATTTTTAAATTTATTTTCACATAAAACATTTAGTTAGATGAATTTAGTTAATTAAATTTTACGAAAGTAACTTATTGTTAACTTTTAATATTAGATTTATTCAGATAGATTTTGGATTTAACATATTCAAATCTTTAATTTCAAGAAATATTCATTTTCTTTGCGAAGTCGCATTCTTCATATCATGTAATTTCTGAATAAATATGCATTATATTAGTTATGTTTATCACGTGTATCGTATATGATCAAGCATCAAACGCGTTTATTTCTGGATTACTTTTTTCTAAACAATTCTTTCATAAATCTCAAAACAAATATCCTTGAAGCAAAAAAGCAACATTCTACTTTTGCAGTGTCGCGAAATACGACCACTTCTGAAGGGATTTCATTTCATCCTAAGTTGAAATATATTTTCATGGAATTTCATTTCATGGAATAACAGCTTAAGCAATAGATTCTTTCAGTATAACAAAGCTTTCAATATACAAGTTTTATATCTGTAAGTTTAAACTTTATTTATTAAAAGATATATTTTTCAAATATATATATATTTTTATATTTTTTTAATTGTTATTATTTAAACATGATATCTGAAATCTATATTATAAAACAAAAACATATTCAGGAGTAAAATTAACTTCATAATGATGGTGGCTACTACCGGACGAAACAATATTTGTTTAACATCTAAACATCGCACAATTTAAATGTTTATATCGTCGAATAGACAAAACAAATTCATTTCAAATGAAATTATTTTAAAAACTGTGTATCGAATAACTGTTTTCTTCAAATATATATATATATATATATATATATATATATAATAAAATAAGAAAGTTTTTTTAAAAAATCCATCTTTATCGGTTGCAGTCCGATTACGGAAGATTAACAGGTTAACACTTAAAACTTTATACTTAGGTCAGTATTTGTTTCCATTTAATATTACATAGCGAAATTAAAAGTTCATTAAAAATAAATAAAATTAATAAAGCATATTTTTGACAGCTATGTAATCGAGTTACGCTCTTAAACTCTCAAAAAGTCATGATAGCAAAATATGATGTAAATTTCAAAATATTTGGTGAGATTTTCGGCTATTAATCGCTGACATCTGATCACTAAGAATGTACAGCTTTAAAACAAAATTAAAAAAATATATTTGAAAACATATACCGTAATTTCCGGCGTATAATTCGCGGATCAAACAATCATGTTTCAACCCAGAAATTTTATTCAGTAATTGAAGTCAAATATTTAAAGCGATCAACTGAGTTATATTTTGTAAAATGAAATTTCTGGGTTGAAACAGGATTGTTTGATCCACGGATTATACGCCGGAAATTACGGTATGAATTCTTTTATACAGTGTGAATCTAAACTCATGGGCAAAACTTTAAGGGGTGATAGTACACATCAAGCAAACAATATTAAATAGGAAACTAAGGGTCCCAAACGTCTTCCGAAGGAGATAGGCGCCATTAAAGTTTAGGGTCCAAAATTTCAAATAATTATAAGAAAACGGAAAAATTGGTCGATTCGATTGCGGTTTTCGCTAAAACTATTCATTATGTCAGTATTTTCTTAAAAATAAGTTTTAAAGAAAAAGTTTAAAAAATGTCGATAGGGTGCGCTTTAGACTTTGGAGTAACGAACAACTATTTTTTACCGTTACTTTTTGTATCTCATTAAATGCTTTCAAAAGCTTAGAATTAAATTTTGAGCTCAAAATCTGAATTGTTGGGAGTGGTTAAGTAGCGCAAACTGAACTTTGTTCAGGAGTTAAAATTTTAACCCCCCCCTGAACACAGTTCAGTTATTCCCAATCTTGGTGTCGTAGAACAGGCAGAAACTACTACCCCATACACGTAAAATAAAGGATAGAGGGATGACAAAATTAAATAAAAAATTTATATTAAAAATAAATTTTAATGTTAAAGTTCAAAAATGCCAACAGAGGGCGCTGTAGACTTTGGAGTAATGAACAACTATTTTTTACCGTTGACTCCGACAAACACCTGGTTCCGAGGATTGCCGTCGTTACAGGCGATATCCGGGAAATGCCCAGGGTATTCACTAATGTTCGCAACTCCCTGCGCCGGCGGCGTGAAGACTGCATCTTTGCTGGTGGGCACTCTTTCGAGCAGTTTTTGTGATTCCTCACCAACATCATGCGTGTACCATTTTCTACGTGTCAACGTTCATTCATTTTGCGCACTACATGCATACATACAATTGTTTCTTTTTATTTTGTGCGGTAAATTGCTCATGTCTGTTATGAAAAAAATTTCTATTTAATTTTGTCATTAATCTATCGTTTAATTTACGTCTAGGGGGAAATAGTTTCTGCCTGGATTTATTTTAACACAATTATTCAAATTGGTAAAGAAATCATATGAGTTGTAACTTTCCAACTGCACGAAAAATGTCCGGGCCAGGAATCGAACATGGGACCTCTTGGCTGAAGCTGCCATGCTCTACCAATTGAGCTATCTGTAGGGCATGAACTGGATGAATTATGCCCTCCAGATTCAACCGGGATAGCTCAGTTGGTAGAGCATGGCAGCTTCAGCCAAGTGATCCCAAGTTCAAATCCTGGCCCGAACATTTTTCGCCCAGTTGGAAAATTACAACTCATATTGTTTCTGCCTGGTCTACGACACCAAGATCGGGAATAACTGAACTGTGTTCAGGAGTGGGGAGGCGGGGGAGGGAGGTGTTTCAAATTTCAACTTCTGAACGCAGTTCAGTTTGCACTACTTAATTACTCCCAACGATTTAGATTTTGAGCTCAAAATTTAAGTTTAAATCTATTCTTTTGAAAGCATTTAATGAGATACAAGAAAATAACGGTAAAACATAGTTTTTCGTTACTCCAAAGTCTAAAGCGCCCTCTATCGGCATATTTTAAACTTTATCTTTAAATTTTATTTTTAAGAAAATACTGACATAAAGAGTAGTTTTGGCGAAAACCGCAAAAGAATCGACCAATTTTTCCGTTTTTTATAATCATTTGAAATTTTGGACCCTAAACTTTAATGGCGCCTATCTCCTTCGGAAGACGTTTGGGACCCTTAGTTTCCTATTTAATATTGTTTGTCTTGATGTGTACTATCACCCCTTAAAAATTTGCCCAAGAGTTTAGATTCACCCTGTATTATTCTTTGGTTTAGTTTGTGGTAAACCCAAAAATATATTAAATGTAAAAATATTCTAGTTTTCAATTATAATTGATTTTTATATGTTCTGTACACCGGAAAGTAACTCCTGTAATACTGGAACACAGAGTTGGGTTGCGGGTAGATATAATCCGTAATTTTTTATTTTAAATATTTGTCTTCTGGTAAATATTAAAAAAAAAAAAAAAAAAAAAAAAAAAAAGCTCTAATTCGCATCATTCCATAGCCTCAGTATTGCCCAAGCTCTAATCCGCATCATTCTATAGCCTCAGAATTGTCCAAGAATAAATGTATAGGGGGTAGTTAACGTGTTAATCATAACTATATAGAAAAAGTTTTAGGTATATATATTTAAAATGAAAACAAGTTCAGTTTGTTAATATTAAATATTTCTTAGAAATTATCTGCCAAACTTGATTTAGATGAGCCAATATTTTTTTCTGCATCATTACTTTAAATGACATAATTTAAATATGGAAATCCTATGGTTAATTGAGAGATATTGATTATTTGTTTCCATTTTCACAGTTAATGTCATGAACAAAGTAAAATATATTTATCTGAAAAATCATTCATGACTAATTATTGATTAACATTACCATAAATATTTTAAAGTATCCTGATATTATGAGTGTTTGAAACATAAAGAAAATTAATGATTATTTCTATTTAAATAACTATCAGTATATTGGTTATTTCTAATTAATTACAGATTTAAGATAAAATATAATTTTACTTTGTGTTTGATAATTTATCGAATATCTTCAATATATTGTGCATCGCCATTTGTAATATGAAAGGATAATCTCAGAGGTAGTTTACTGTGGGCAGAAATTGTTTTATTAAGATAATCTTTTTTTACAATACAGGATTATATATTCTAATATAAGATTTTAAAATAAGGTTTTAAGCGATTAAAACTTGCGTAAAGAAACCAAAGATTAACAATTACTAATAATGACACTAGTTTACAAAAAAAAAAGTATTGTTCATGAAATGAAACATATATTATTTATATAGGCTATAGACGGTAGTTAAAAAAACACTTTTTTATTTTTTGTAGCACGTCACAATTCTGAGATATGAAGGTCTTTGTTTTTTATCTACCCGCAATTGTTTAAATACGTTTATCATTTTATTTTGTAAACAACTGTGTGATTCGAAAGTTTTATTTTTATATAAAAATGTCATCTAGAGTGTGTAAACTACATCCAGACAGATTTTGTTATGTTTGTGACAAAATCGTTCAGTTAAATCGTGGTTTTCCTATAACAAAACCATTGCAAGAAGCCTATTTACATTATTTTGGATTTCCGGTGCCAAATCAAGATAAAAATTGGGTTCCTCATGTGATTTGCACTAATTGTAGATTGGTCCTCAGCGCCTGGTATTCGGGTAAATATAGATCACTGAAATTTGGTAAACCAATGATATAGAGAGAGCCATCTAACCACGTAACCGATTGTTACTTTTGTTTAACAGTAACTTTTGGTTTTAACCCAAAAAATAAAGATAGCATAAATTATGCAGACGTACCATCAGTGACTAAGCCGGTTCTTCATTCAGAGGATTTACTAGTTCCCACACCACCTGGCAGAAGTGACCAAACTCACACAGATACATCAAGTAGTATTACAATGCACGATCATAGTGACAGTGAACAATCAAGCTCAGATAACTTTGTCGATGATGAAGACAATCCACATTTAATAACTCAGTCTCAACTCGACGATCTTATAAGAGATTTGCAGTTGTGTAAGTCAAAAGCTGAATTATTGGGCAACAGTGGAAATTGCTTGCTCCTAGTATAAAAGTTAGCATTTATAAAGAGATTGTTGAAAATTTATTGCAAAATTACGAGCGTATGGTTGTAAATATGTCACTAAAAATTCATTTTTTGCATTCCCATTTAGATTTTTTCCCAGAAAATCTTGGTGGTAGGAGTGATGGACATGGTGAGCGATTTCACCAAGATTTAAAATCAATTGAGTAAAATTATCAAGGTTTTTGGGACCAAAATATGCTAGGTGACTATTGTCGGTCTGTTGTGAGAGATACAGATGTAAATATTTAAAAAAAAATTTACCCATTTTTAACTGTCTATTGTTTATTTAGATGTAGTTTTTTGTAAAAACCTTCTTAATAAATATTTCTAGAAACTGACGTGCTGAATTTTTTAAAATATTTTTTTCTAGATGTAGATACCCAAAGTAACGTAACCGTATACATTTTATTTCATGAACAAAAGTCATGTAAACTAGTGTAATTAATGAAAAAAGATTAACAATTACTTCCGTATTTGTTAAATGTATAATTACAAAAACATGAATATTGTTAACTATGTTTATGTTTAATGATAAATATTCCACAGTTTTCAAAAATAATGTAATAAAAATAGCTTAAAATTTTAAATATAGTTAGATATAAAAATTAATATTAATTTTATCATACATCTTTATTATTTTCTGTAGTCAACAATACTGAGTTTATTATTATGTGCATATTTCTTATATAATTCTGATTTCTGTAATACTGCTATAGTTTTAAAATGTAAATTACCTAGACATTTTTATAAAATATTTATATAATATTAATATATATGAATATTTATGAATATTTATATAACACAAATATTTTTACGGAAATACAAATACTAATAATATAGGGAATAGTGGGGCAATACCGGTTTCCTAACAGTTTTTCATTGTTAACAGAAGTTTAAAAGGGCGTAAAAATTGCATAGCTCAACAGAAGTGTTTTGGGACATCTGGGCTATTGAAAAATAAGACCTGTTGCCTCAGGAAATTTTTTCTCAAATTGGGGAAAGGCGTTTTCAAGGACCATCTGAAACAGCTCCGAATTTCGGTGGTAGGGTATAAAAGGGCACTAATCAGGAATAAAAGTTTTACAATTCTAGTAACAATTTTTTTTATTGTAATACATTTTGAATCAAACTTTAAAACATATATAGATTTTTTAAAGTCAATACCTTTTTTTTTGTCAGGTTTTCAAGTAATTTTTAATGTTATCCTGTAATGGCTTTCTCAGCTTTTACTTCTCGTATCTGCTGCACTCCACAAGTGCCCACTCTTTACAGATTGCAAATTGTATCCATCCTTCACCACCTATTGAGTGAAGAAATAATTCCTTTCAGAATTCAATGCAAAA